>LPNX010868963.1:19959-144612 GCA_001517045.1 Pseudotsuga menziesii | reverse complement strand
ATATATATATATATATATATATACATATGTATATATGTATATATATATATATATATATACATATGTATATATGTATATACATATGTATATATGTATATACATATATAGATATATATATGTACACACACACACACATATATATTAAGTAGAGGAGTACAAAGTGTTAAATCAATTGCATTATTTACTTGACAAAGTAAAGGCTCCCTTATCGGTGAGGCAAAGTTATATTATTCCACTATCTTGTCCACCTACTTCTCCTATGTAGATAGAATCCATGTGGAATCCTGAGAAGTGACAATGATATTTCTTCACTTTCTGATCTAATCATGAAGAGGAAAAATCCCATATTCTAAGAGGTTACCTTATTGCACTACCCTATTCATATCTAAGATATTGCGATAGGTAGAGCTACTTTTGGTACCCTATAGATGTGACCTCCCAAAATAAACATGGCACTACGAGGCATATACTCATACACAAGATGGCACTTTCGATATATATGGTAGTGTTCAACTAAAACAAGGTATTTCCACATAGGTCAAACATCTTAAGTAACTGCTCACACAAACAGATCACAAATCAACACACCAATGTTTTATGTGGTTAAAACCCTCGAAGACAGAAACATTCCACAAACTTATCCAAATAGCTACTTGAGTAAATATATTAATACAAAAGGAAAAAAATTGCATATGAATTTCTCACAATTGATCATTAAGAAAATGATCCTCCATGCTCTCCAAATAGACATCATGGACTAATTGGGTGTAAATCCATGGTTCAATAGACATTAAGATCAAGGTGGATATTAATCATTGGATCAATTTTTGTTTAGAACATAATGTGACCACCATATTACATAGGTACAAATGCATACTACTACAAACTAAAGAAATACACTTCACCTAAAGACACAATATAACAAATATTTGATCTTAACTAACTCCTAAGTATCAAAATATCCTAACATCCCCCCTTAAGAACAACTTGGGATAGGAATGAAGGATTTACAAATGTGACATGATATGAGAAGGAAGAAGGAATTACATCCTATCCCACCTTAATGATAAATTCCTGAACTCCTAACATCGATCAAAGTTTAGAAAATTCCACTTCTATAAGAGAGTTTGTGAAGATGTTAGCAACTTGGTAATTCGTACAGAAAAAGAGAATTTCAAGAACACTATCCTTAATAATATTTTTTATTAGGTACATCTATAACTCAATGTGTTTTTTATGTTGATGTTGAACTAGATATTTGATGAGCTTTGTGGCACTCTGGTTGTCACACCAAAGTGTGGTCAATTGTTGTTTTTGGAATCCAAACTCTTAAAGGATATGATAAATCCATAGGTCTTCTGGACTTGCATTAACTATGACTTGATACTTTAGTATTCTCAAAGAAAGAGTAAGAAATTATTGTTTCTTACAAGCTCAAGTGACAAGTCCAAAACCAAAATTGAAAATATAACCTGTAGTATGTTAAATTTCATGAACCGTGGATCTTTAGGCCTGAATGAAAGAAATATGAAAGGAAGGTTTTTTTTTGTAAGTTGAGATCTATTATATTAAAAAAAGAGAAAATAATATTACAAGCATAGTTACATACTGACTTGCTCAAGTGGAGCAGATATAGAGTATCAAATTGTAGCTAGGCCCTCCCTTGAGAGGGAAAACAGATCAAAAGTGACCCTCCCTCTTGGAGGGAAAACGGGCCTTCCAATTAAACCTAGACAAAACCTCCACAGTTCAAGGAGGGTGTGGAAAAATCTAACACATGGACAATACATAAACAAAGGAAAACCAAACATGATAAAAAATGAGTGGTACGTGGCCAGTAAGGAACCTGAACATAGCCCATGCAGAAAAATAGAAGGACCCATGGCCGTAATGACCATGGGTCATGGTTTTTTCTAGGCCATGGTTCTTCGATGATTGGATATGTGCAACCTGGAGATGTTGGATGTGCAGGCTCACCTGAAGATGTCGTCAAACTGTCACCAGATGTCTCCATTTCCTCGTCATTGGAGCTGGAGTCTTCCTTCCCGGAGACGGCAGGTGGTTTTTGGTGGGTAACAGAGAGGTCTTCCTCGAGACAGTTGGGTTGGATGAGAACTTACACGCGGTGTTGGAGGAGGGTCGGAGATGCTGAGGGGGAATTGAGCACTGTGGTGGAGCAGAGGAGGGGACCAAGGAATCAGGTGGACATGGAGAGGCTTGAGGCATGACCGGTTGAGGACCCGATGGTGCGGTCTCTTGGGGAGCCGAGGGTGGTTGTTGTAATCTCACTGATCACATAAGGTTACCAATAATACACACTAAAACATATATATATAATAGAGACAAGAGATAAGAACAAATAGGTGAATAAACAAATTATATTATGCGAATGAGTCCATACAACACAGAGAACTGAACTGAGTTCTCGTCTAGCTCAACAGCCTAATATATATGATTACAGAACGGTTACAAAATAACTAATTGTCGGTTCGGTGAACCGACATGACCTTAGGTGGTCGACCTAATCTCTAGTTTTAGTCGGCCGACTGACTTAGTCGACTATTCGACTAAGTCAGCTCATCGAATCAGTCGGCTGATCAACTAAGTCGGCTCATCAACTTAGTCGGCTGATCGACTAGGTCATCTATCCTTCAAGTCGACTTATTGACTTGCTCCTTCTACATCTCCCCCATGAACAAAACATTTCTTCGTCCTAAAGAAACAGGGAGGTACAAAATTCTTCGTAGTTGGCCTTAATAGTTATTGCGGTGGGCTGTGAAGTTGGATGGTCTGTCTTTTCTATACGCAGACTTCTACAATGGTTGGGGCTGTTACTACAAGGTGATGTTGAAAATCTATCGAACTCTGCAAAATTTTCTGGATGTCGATGGTGAGTGTGGTCAGGCCTGATAAGATCGACATATTTTCTGATATGGAGACTTCAGCTATCTTCTCTATGTCGGGACCCATAAACTGGTCCTTCTCCTCTGCAATATCAATAAGTTGTTTCATCTACAGGCAAATGATGTCGACTTTCTCCAAGTTAGGGAGAGCTTGTTGTACCCATTAGTGTGCTTCCCTTTCTAGTCGCTGCAGTCTGGCAGTTTCAAGCACTATCTGTTCTTCGATTGTTGTTATGAGTGCTTCCTTAGTGGTTTTCCTACTTTCTAATGCCTGAATCCCTTGACGAGTCTGTTGAGTCTGCTGATAGACTTTCCCATAGTAATTAGGCCAGTCTCTTAGTATTTCCTCAATTACGACAGATTCCTCCATATGATCCTGTAGCACTTTATAGGCTTCAGAAAATGCAGTGTGTTGTGCCATTAAGAGTCGGGTAGTTTCATCTTTTTGTCCCTCCTTTGTTTCTTGAATGTGCGTTTGGAGTGCCGACACTATGCTCTCAAATAGCTGATACACCCTTTTGAGCGGTTTGTCTGTGTTGACCTCTATGGGGCCCGGCGTGACGAATTGGGCCAGATTCCTGCATTTGTCAAGAAACTCGACCTGTTCTACGTTTTTGTTATTGAGTTCTTTATTTCTTTTCTCACTCCTCGTCTTTGCTTCACTTGCTAGGGTCTTGAGGAGTTGTCCTAGCTATGTGTAGGTTAGGGAGCTTGCATCCTTCAATCTGATTTGGACCTTGGAAGCTTGTCCATGATGCTCCTTCTTTTGTTTCTACTTTTGCTTCTTATGCTTTTCTTTATCTGCTTCCTGTGTACCTACAACAGTCGAGACGGGGTCTTTGGTTTGTGGGATAGAGGCCGATGGTTTCTCTGGTTGGGGAGGTGGGATGACTACCACCTCTAGTTGTTTGGATGTAGTTGGTTGTGGTGTGCCTTTCTCTGAGTTGGGGGGTGGTGGTGGTGGTGGAGATGGTGGTTGTGGTGGTGATGGAGTTGGAAAATGGTCGGGGGTGATTGGTTTGGGGGAAGTGTGGGTGAGTGGTGGGTTGTTGGGTTGAGGAGGCGAGTCTACATCAGAGAAAATTTGGTTAATTTGTCGAGCTATGTACTCCTCACTTTCTTCTCCTTCAATCGATGCAGTGGCTGGTAGGTTGGCTTGGGGTACGGGTACGGTCAGTGTGATAGTCGAGGATCAATGTGCAATCACTTCAGCTTCCTTGTTGGGATTCCTCTTGAAATTCGATGTAATGGTTGCAAAGGTTTTGGACTGTGCATCCTGGCCTGGTTGGTATCCACCAGTCATGAAGAGAGGTTCTTTTGTAGAGATCTTGTGTGCCAACGTAAATATGTCAGGTAGTTTCTCAATGAACGCCTACAAATCTCTATCTTTTTCAAACTTTGCTTTCACAGCCTCTGACATCGTGCTTTTGCATAAGTCGAGGGGGCTGACGGACTGTGGTTCCAGTACATGTTCCTCGGTTATTTTCATCGGTGATGGGGGTGGAGGAATCGACACAAGATTGACAATGTTTTCAGGCATCGGCGTAGTCTTTGCTTTCTTCGGTCGACCTGCTTGTGCTCCTGCATCAACAAAAAGCTGGAACTGGGTTTCGACCGGCACTTTATTTACTGTGGCATCCTCTATGATGTCGAGGGCCATGGTTTCCAGTTCGTCTTCATCTTCTGAGGAGTCGGCAAGAATAAGCTTGCGCTTACCTTTACCTTGTTGTTGCTATTGTGTTTTGAGCTTCTTTCTGGCTGCTGCTGTTTCTTTTGACAATTTTCGAATAATACCTTTGGTAACAACATACTCAGGGTTTTCTGGCTCTGTCTCCCCCCTGGCTCTTGAGTCGGGGTGACACCTTCTATAGCCGGAGGAGTTATCTGCCGCTATGGCTGTGGCTTTGGCTTTGCGGTCTGGGGTTCTTCCTTCTTTGCGGTCGGAGGTTCTTCCTTCTTCAAGAGGATAGGTCATATCTGAATAATATCTTATGAATTTTCTATAATAGGCTGTTTGTCCAAGTAACACCCTAACTTGTTTTGGGTTTACTGGTGGTTTCAGGTCGAGAATAATTTTGATCTTTGTGAAGTCAACCTTAATACCTTCCTTACAGACAATGTTCCCTAATAATATCCCTATGGGGGTCACAAATATGCATTTCTTGATGTTTAGGGAGAGTTGAATCTGTCAACATCTCTCCAACATAAGTCTGAGCCATTTGCAATGATCTTTCAGCATGGAGTATATTGCCCAGTCATCAAAGTATACTGCCATGGTCTTATAGATATATTCTTGAAATGTTTTGACAACAATTCGAGAGAACACTGCATGTGCATTTTTTAATCCAAAAGGCATAACTTTGTAAGCAAATGAACCAAATTCACACACCAAGGTTGTCTTCTTCTGGTCTTGTTTAGCTATTGGCACTTGGTTATAGCCTGAAAATCGATCTGTAAATGAGTAGCATTCATGTCCTACAACTTCATTCAAGATTTCATCTGCATCAGGGGTTGGAAATGGGTATGTCAATGTTACATTGTTTAGTTCCCTGAAGTCGACACAAATTCTTAGTCTAGTCGGGTCATGTTTCTTAGGTTGTACAACCATTGGACTTGCCCATTCTGATTGGTCAATAGAGTAGATGATACCTGCTGCCAACATGTTATCAATTTCCTTTTTGACTATCTCCTTGTATTTGTGAGCTAGTTTATAAGGTCTTTTATTCATAGGTCGAACCTCAGGTTCAGTATCAATTTTCATCTCTCCCATTTCATGGACTAAGCCTTTGAGGTCTTTGTAATCTCTAGAAAATACATCTTGGAACTCCTTTAATAAGTTCACTATCTCTGTGTTCTGTTCTTCACTCCAGTGGTCACCAATCTTTGCCATTTTTGGTCGATCATCATTTGAGATGTCGAATTCTTTAGTTTTTACTTTAGCATCTAGCCACTCTAGTTCTTTGGATTCATTGACCGGTCGAATTCCTTCTTTGAACTGTGAGAATGTGGCAGGGAAGTCGGCTGCAGTCATTTTGTCGATATCTTATTTGTCAGTTGTTTTGACTTTTAGGATTGTACAAATAGGTTTGGTCATTTTGATATGGCTGGATTTCCATCGGAAGCTTTTTCCTTCCGTCTTTTCATTTTCTAATTGTAATCTTGTCGCCTGTGGCTTTGACCTTGTTTGTATATTGTTACATTTCCATGTCTGTCGGTTATCCTGTAAGGGTTTTTTTTCGGTCATCTAGATAAATTCTTTAATTTGTTTTGTTGTTTCGACCAAGTTTTCATTTTGTGGGATAAAGTTGAAATCTTTAATAAAATTTTCCCTGAGTTCGTGCCATAAGAAGGTTGCACCTCTAGCTTCTTCCATGTTATACCATTTGTTTGGTAAGTCGGCTAGGGTTGATGGGAACAAGTGTGGCCATGCGCGTTCATCCTTGTACCCAGCTCTTCTCCACTCCTTTTCACAGGTTTTGATATGATCTTCTAGGTTCTGTCCTTGAGTGAATACAGGTATCTGAGCTTGTTGGGTTAACTTCTTTCCTCCAAACCTTTCAACAAAGTAGGTTGAAGCAGTTGTCTAGGTCTGCAGTCTTGTCTGATGGGTATCCCACCATCTAGCAGCTTGTCCTGTAAAAGTTTCGACTAGGCTTTGAAGTCGGCCATGTTCACCAATATTTTTGGACACTTGTTCGACATGCATGACTGGTGATTCCCTTTCTTTATATCTTGGTAGTTGTGTATTATTCAGGTTGGTAGGTTGTAAAGTAGGGTGTTCCCTAATTTTCTTCTCAAATATTTTTGGGACAATGGACACTATGAAGCACTGTTGGGTGGGATGTTTCTACACTTTTTGTATAGTCCAGCACCCTCTTGCTTGTGTTTCATAATTCTCGATCTCCCAATCATATAATTCGGCGTCGAAATTATAACCAACTGAGTCTTGGTTTCCTAAATGCAATTTGTCATGGATATTTGGTTTTGTGTAATCTGCATTGTTTTGGATTTGGTAGAGTTGTCAGACATCAACTTCTTCATCGATAGGTTCAGTCCAAGTTTCCCCTTGAGATGGATGAATGGGTACATTGACCTTTTTTCCATTTCCTTTTAATTTGATTCGTTCCTTGTCCAGGGATATAGATGCTTTCATCTTTCTACCCCAAGGTCAACCGACTAATGTTGGGAAGAAACTGGATCCTTCCTTTGGGTCAATGATTTCAAAATCGACTTTGATCAAGATTCCTTTTACAGTCGTGTCGACGTTTTTCTAGACTCCAATGGGTTCAATTAGGCCATGGTCGGCTAGTTTTAGGTATATGCCTAACTCATAGAGTTGAGGTCAGCCCATTTGTTCCCAAGTATCATGAGTCATGATGTTGACTTGTGAGCTGAAGTCGAGCACTACTTGTCAGACGTGGTATCCTTCAATTTCTAGGTCGACAAGTGGGTCGGCATCACCCTTGTATTTTTTATTTAAGCTGCAGATGTTTTTTGTTTGTTTTTCAGAGTTGGTACATTTTATTTCATACAACAAATCGATGAACTGGGATACTGAGTTGTCTTTTTGAACGAGCTGGATTAATTCGTTTATTGTGTTATGTCGAATGTCATGAACATTTTCTTGTCGTATGATTTCTTTGAATACATTGGTTGCTTCTTTGTATGCTTATTTCTCTTTCAGTGGATTAGGATAGACATGTTTCTGTTTTATTTTACTGATTCTTGGGTTATCAGCTCCTGTTTTTGTTCCTTGTCGAGTTACAATATGCAAATTTTTTGTGTTTATTACATCATTTTTTTGCACACAGGACAAGACATTAACATTTTTTTTCGTATTATTTTTTTCTAACATGGTAGGGAAATCCTCTAGTGAGTGATCCCCTACCCCATAGTGAGTATAGAATTTGAGATCAGTTCTATCCTTATATGGACAGTCTGCTTACCGATGTCCCTCTTTATAACATGTGAAGCACTGGATGGGTCGATGCGGTCGGTTGTCTTGATTCCCAGGGAATCGACCTCTTCCTCCATAGACTGCGTGTCAATTGTTGTACCGGCACTCATATTGTCAACCATCGTATCTCTGACCATTCTAATCATTTGCTAGATTGTTTTGCTCGTTATGCTGTGCCACTGCATTAGTTTGGTAGACCTCCTGATAGTTCTGTCGGTTCTTCAGGTTCAACTAACAGTCGACCGTGTTATGACTTTTGGTCTCACAGATGGCACATCAGGAAGCCTTTCCATTCTTCATGTTGAACGGGAAATCTTTCATCGAGTGATCTCCGTGCTCCTGGAAAATGTCACAAAACGACTTGGTCTGTATGAATCGAACGTCCTGTCAGTTGTATTCCTATTGACAGTTATCTTTGGAATGGCTGGCCATCGAGCATTTGGTGCACCAGATCTCCTGATTCTTGAGGCTTAACTCTTTTAGAGACTTCTGTATGTTCTTGAGCTGTTCTTCCAATCTGTGGTCCGTGGGGTAAGTGGGTATGTCCTCGTCCATCTCCACCTGAAGAGCTTTTGTTAGCGCATCTTTGTAAGATTTGAACGTTTCCAGACTGATGTGTCAACGCACTTTCTGAGATAGTCCCGCAAGAAACCACTGGATTAGTAACTATTCATATATAACATAGTCCAGCTAGCTCAGAAGGTCTTTCCAACGCTTATCATAGTTGCAGACAGTTTCCCCTGGATTTTGTGACGTAGTTTTTAGTTTTTTCATGGGCAGGTGTTTAGCATCTGGAGTTTTGAAAAATTACAAGAATTGCGCCTTAATCTCATCTTTTGTTGCTCTAGGTTGTCTTTCTGAAAAGGTCATATACCAAGTTAATGCCCTTTTCCTCAAGGCACCGACGAACTATGCCATTTGTCTGTCTTTGTCTGTAACTTGGTTGGCCTCCCAAGTTGACTCACAGATGAACCAGTGTCAGTTGGGGTCCTCATCCCCCTCATATAGAGGAATGTGAGCCGATCCATGACCCATATCTGAATCACTGTCACTGCTCTTAGGAGGTGGCAACGATGGAGGTGGGGGTGGTGGTGAGGGTGGTGGGGTTATTGTTTTATTCAACTCTACAAGACTATGATCGATGAAACTTGTGTTATCATCGATTGTCGATTCTTCGTCGACTTGTAGTCAGTTGATGTCGACTTCTGCTATCGATGGTCCATTGCAACTATTTGTCCATATTTTAGAATGTTTTGTGTCTTCTAAAGCTGTATTTGGTGGGGGGGGGGGTGCTCCTTCATGTGTCAGTAAGATTAAGTGGATACTTCGGTTGGAGGGTGCCGCTTGAAAGGTTACCCAATTTCCTTCCTCTGGTCGACGTATAATGAGGTGTCATCCAGTGTATGTTTCGTCCTCTAGTCGACACCATATACTAAAATCACCAGCTCATAGTCGGAGGTCCTCTTCGACAATAGTCTGTATCCGAGTGTGCAGATTCAATGGAGAGAGGGTTGTTCCTTCATTGGGAGCTCTTAATTGGAGAGCTTCTAGCTGCTCTATCCACAATTCTTCCTCCGTAGGGGACGTTTCATGTTCCACGCCTTCCTCATGTCGGTCATGACTCGACTCTGGCGGATTCTCTTCTTTGTCGGTCGCCCTAGGACTCCTTCCTCTATGCATATCTAAGGCTCTTTCTCTTCTTGCTTCCCTCCTCTGTTGTCTCTCTTCCCTCTCTATTTTCTGAATGTCCGACATACCTTCATATGATACTATTCTCTTGAGTTCCCTTTTAGTCAACTTCTCATAGCTGGTGACTGATATCTGTTTCTAGTTGAATAGAATACACTCTACTCTATCTCGAAATATGACCAGCTACCCCCCGATAGCCTACCCGACGCTTTTTAGAAAGCCCGGACAGTTCGGTTTATTTTCTTAGGAAGTATTCCCACTCCCTTTCTGCAATAAAATTTTCCCACTTCCTTTGCTTCTCTACCCAGTTAGAGTTTGATGGAAGTTCATGAAGTGGTGGACGAGGTTCAACAATATGTCCTACTCCCTTCTCAATCAGGAATTTGAACAGCAGGGTCAGTAAGGAACATAGAAATTGTTTCGGTGAGATCTGTGTAAAATTTCTCCTTGAATATTTCCACCGAAGTTTTGTCTTTGACTGCTTGCTCCTCACAGAAGTCATCGGCAATTTTCTCAAACCACTCTAACAAGTTTGTTCTACCTCCTCATATCAGTTTTTCCAGCAACTGTTGTTCTTTAGTCGCTTCCATCTTTCTCATCCAGGAGTTTCTTCAAAAGTTGGGGCACTGATTCGACAAACTTTTCATGCATCTTTGTGAAAAATCTTTCTTTTTCTTGTGCAATTGTTAATCTGTTCCTTCACGCGTAATTCTACAAATAGTTTGCAACTTTACGTTCCCACAAGTGCTTAATATCCTACTCTAGTATCATCTGTTTGCATACATTTCAGTCATGTACTACCGACAACGGAACCAATGTTGTAATCTCACTTATCACATAAGGTTACCAATAATACACAGTAAAACATATATATAAAACAAATACAAGAGATAAGAACAAATAGGTGAATAAACAAATTATATTATACAAATGAGTCCATACAACACAGAGAATTGAACTGAGTTCTCGTCTGGCTCAACAGCCTAATATATATGATTACAGAACAATTACAAAATAACTATCTGTCGGTTCGGTGAACCGACACGACCTTAGGTGGCCGACCTAATCTCTAGTTTTAGTCAGTCGACTGACTTAGTCGGTTGTTCAACTAAGTCGACTCATCAACTTAGTCAGCTAATCGACTAAGTCAGCTCATCGACTTACTCGGCTGATCGACTAAGTCGGCTATCCTTCAAGTCGACTTATTGACTTGCTCCTTCTACAGTGGTTGAACAGGAGGGGCTGGGTGTGGCGGAACTAGTGGGTTGAATATGGGGACTAGGTGTGTGAGTAGGTTTTTGAAGACCCAGTAGTTCTGTCGGTGCTCCACCGTATGTCCAGCTGCACCAAGTGCTCCATATAATTCATCCTCCTAGTCCGAGACAATTCTCTGCACTTCCTATGGAATTTCCAGGTCGAAGCCATTGTTGCTAGCCTAAGAAGAGAGAGGAATTTGGCCTTCTGACCGAGCATGGCGTCCTCATCCCCTGCATGAAGTGCCTATCTGTCTTCTAGGCATGGCTGGGGGATGGTATTGTGCACAGAAATGAGAATCCTGGCTTGAGAAAGTCTCCGGGCTGACGAACTCAGCTAATGGAGAGCAATTCGGGGGCACAGATTAGTAGAGAGACAAATCAATGTTTATGATCCCTAAGTTTTAGTAGTAACCATTAAGTAGACTATACAAATTATTATTATTTAAAAAATTTAGTTCATTAGTTAAGAAGTAGTTTATTAATTTAATAATTAATTTTAGTTTGATATATTAGTTTATTAGTTTAGTTTGATATATCGGTTTATTAGTTTGATGAATTTTAGTTTATTAATTTAATAATTAATTTTAGTTTGATATATAAATTGAAAGTAATAATAAAATGTATTAGGTATTTTTATTTTATTTTGAGTTTAATTTATTGTTTAGTGAATAATTTGATTTTAATTAAATTTTAATTCCATTTAAGTTCAAATTAATAAATTATAATTAGGATTATATATATATAATTTTTTTAAATTTAATTTTAATTTTTAATTTATATTATTAGTTTAATTTAATTTTAACTTTAGTCTAGTTTTTTATTTTATTTTATTTTAAGTTTAATTCTTAAGTTAATTTTTAGTTTAGTTAGGTTATTTTCAATTTTAATTCTTAAATTTAACTCTTATTTAGTATGGTTAGGTTAGGCAACGAGGATCGACTAATGGAAAGAGTGTCATCTCTGTTTAGGCAATTAGGGTTCTTAACTATCTCAATTGCCTCTGTGATTCTTCTCCTTGACCAATTATCGACCTGTGCTAACACCTGCATATCCTCGATTTTAATTGGGTGCTTCGTGTTATGAGAGTGCTTCGCTAAAGCTAACTTATGGGTTCTATTGAGACGACAAAATTTAAATGCTAGACATGCAAGATGGTTGTATTTCTTAAGTGAATATGATTTTGAAATCAAACATAGAAAGGGAAAGGAAAACAAAGTTGCAGACACTTTGAGTCGTCATGCAAATTTATTATTTGCAAGTAGAAACTATGAATATGATCTGGAAAATCAGATCCTATAGTGCATAAAATTATGATAAGGAATATCAAATTTTATAAGAAAATACTGCTAAAAATGAACAGAATCAAGTAAACATAGATTTCAGCCTAAATAAATTAGGACTGTGGCTACATAAAAAGAGTTGTACATAGCAAATATAATAGAAATCAAACTTACAATCATGAATGAGCTACATAAACGATCGTATTCAGGACATCTTGGATACCAGAAGATGATCACCATGATCAAAAAATATTTCTTTTGGCCAAACATGAAGAAAGAAGTGGCAGAGTACCTAGCTCGCTGCATAGAATATCAACAAGTTAGGGAAGAACATCAACATCCAACAAGACTGTTGAATCCACTACCCATTCCATAATGGAAGTGGGAAACAATTATTGTGGATTTTATAATATTCCTACCGAAGAATTTTAGACAACATGATTCAGACATGGTCGTAGTTGATAAGTTAAGAAAGGATGCTCATTTTATTCAGTACTGCAGGTAACTTCTGGAAATCCTTGTTTAAAGGATTAGGTACGCAGTTGAAATTCAGTATTGCATATCATCCACAAACAGATGGGAAGACTGAAAGGATAAACCAAGTCCTAGAGGACATTCTAAGAATGTATGTCATGGACAAACTAGGTAAGTGGGAAGACTACCTACACTTATTAGAATTTGCTTACAATAATAATTTTCAAATATTTGCAGGTACAAGTCCTTTTGAAATTTTATATCGACGCAAATGTATTACTCCAATTCCTTGGAGCAGTCCAGTGGATAGGTTGATGTTAGGACCTGATTTATTAAAAGATATCGAGCTAACCATGAACTCTGAGGAGTTCCAGGTGGGTGAACATGTGTACATAAGGGTAAATCCCAAGAAAATTTTCTTGATATTGAGAAAGTATTCAAAGTTGGAACCTAGGTATTGCGTGCCATTTGAATTTTGGCTAAACTAGGGTCGTTTGCGAACCAGTTAGTCCTACCAACCACTATTTAAGTGCATAATGTTTTTCATGTTTCTATTTTAAAAATATATATTCATGATGCTACTCATGTGATCGATTGGAATGTGATTCAGGTGGAACCTGACGGAGAGTTCCAAGTGGGACCAGAGCGTATTCTCGATAGGAGATAACTTTTACTACGAAACCTTACCATTGGACAAGTCAAGGTGCAATGTAAGCACCTTAGTCTGGAAGAAGCTACTTGGGAACTAGAAAGTGATATGCGAAAGGCATATCTAGTCCTATTCCAAGATGAGGAAATGGAAGAATAAAACAAAAGGTTAGTAACACTGAGGATGGTGTTATCCTCTAAGGGGAGGTGTATGTAATGCACCTGAAATTAATAATTTATTATTAATTTCTTGTGAAAATACTTTAAATACTATTTTTATTATTTTTGACAGAAAGCAAAAAATGAAACATTTGTAATAAATTATTCTGTGTTAATAAAAGATACTAAAGGAGGACATAAGTGGAAATAGTTGTTGAAGAGTGTTTGATGACCCACAAGAGGAAAAGACAAGTGGCTGAAGCTACCGAGTGAGAACTCAATATGGAGGATGCATCATACCCAAAAAGCAGGTCACAACTCCTAGTTGAGTGCTAAAGAGAAGGAGGCTCATAAATGACCAAGTCCTAGTCAAAATACTATATAATAGTATGTCCATAAGCAAGCATGAGGCTAGCATTGAACAAGGATTAAATCCGAGAATGCAAGAGAAGCCGCATTGTAGGATTTTTCTCTTGTGGTTCAATGAATAGGCTCGAGGGTTCTAGAGCAAGTAACTTGGCTTCTCTAGGATTTGGTTGGGAGGAACGACTTTTCCACTTATTTTTTCCCAACAGTGGTTCCGGGTTCTTATTCTATGATTGAATTTTACAGTAGGTTTTTTCATTCTAAATATGAAATGGTAAATGTAGCACCTAATATGCATTGATTAGTCTCGCTTGTTTATTAGTTCTAATTCAATTATGTTTTGATTATAAATGTTAAATGGCAATTATGGATGTTCTTAGATCGGGAAACCACACCTGAGTTAGGGATTTGTTTTAATGTTTTATATAGTGATAATCAAATTATGTACTTAATAGATATGATATCGATTTATATCTATTTATTTCCTATGTGACATATTTAGTTTTAATGTATCTCTGTACTTGTTTCCTTCTTATTAATTTCCTAGTATGTAAGTTAAAACATCAATATTTTATACATATTATAGTTCTTTACATATCTAAGATCACATTCTTAGAATAATAAAGAAAAAAATATTTTATAAGCTTACAACATAGTCATTACAGGGATAATCACCTACAAACTAAACATAATTAAATTATAAACATATCCTTTAAATATCCACATGTAAATAATAACAATCGGATCGATGATCAGCAAGCAAACAATCCTATCCAGATCATAGATCTGCAATTAAATAGATCTCGGATGCAAGAATTTTCAATCCATAATTAATAACTAGCAATACTCAACTAGTTGAAGGAACCAAAGCTACAACGCATGAAATCATTAGCACAATACCGCTCCCATTTATTCGCAAGCATACTTAATTACTAGATTACGATGGACATAGGTGAACTATTTCATAAAAATTGTAAGGACCCAATGGGTCATATCAAGTTAAAGTTTATGGTCATAAGTCCAGATGTAATGGGTGCCATTATAAAATAATATTAAACCCAATTTACAACTTTTTAAACAGAGTCACTTTAACCAATTATATTTTTAAACCCTCTTACGGGTCTACAGTAATATTAAGAATAATACTAGAATTATTCGAGGAGCTATATCTAACTCAAAAAAAAGGAACTCTTTAAACAAAATCATGGTCATAAGACCATCGAAGATAGCATCCTGCAACCAAATTTTTACGTTACATATACAAGATAAAACATTGTTGTTAAAACCAAATAAAAACCCTCGTACGAGTAGTTTTCATCATAACTAGCTACTGCACAGAAAACGTAAAGACCCCATGGGTCATATCCAACTAAAGGATTATGGTTGTAAGTCCATTTCTAATGGCTTCCATTATAAACAAAATCGAATACAATGCACAGTAGAGCTAATAGAACTTTATAAGAACCCTCTGACGGGCTTTATCGAAATAATAAGATCATTATTATGTACAGAGTAAAGGTTCAAATTGAAACCGTATCAATAAGATATAGCATGAATGTAAGACCATCAAGGATGGAATCATGTAAACCAATTTAAACACACATACATTTTCACAGTAAAGACCCTGGGGGTCGTTGCTTAAACATATTGTTAAAACAAAACATTGTGTGAACACACAGTGGCTCTAATTCCATCTCAAATGGCTTCCACCTATTCTTAAAAAATATTGATAAATTATTTTAAAAGTGAACCAACGATGTGGAAGTAATACCGAGTGGTGATGGCACCCACAGTGTCATCACAATTTGCATAGGATCGAAAACTAATACACCTAAAACCCTCACAAAGCAACAAGGTCGTAAAGACTTTGTGAAATAGAGCATAAAATCCTCTAGGGTTTAAATGAATAAATTATCTTTCAGAGTTGGAATCCTCTCCTCTCAGCTCCTCCATGCTCAGGTTGATTTACCTGTAGCAAACATACAAGACGAATATTGCAAGCCATGAAATAAGCCACATTTTCGAAAAGGAAATAACAGAGATAAGGTCGGGGTTGTATTACCTGAGGTGTTTAAAAATGCAGGATTAGGAGGATTTGACCCTGTCACCTCCCTCTCTAGCTCCCTCCACCTGCAAATATTTTAATTTACAATTAGAAAAAATTTAAATAACAAAAAGAAAATAAGAATCTGTAAGCAAACTTGTTAAAAATTTCTTACCTTGGCATTTTGCAGAGAGGGATAGGGTTAGCTACTTTGGAGTTACCCTTATCCCCTCCTTTTCCTGCAAACGATAATGAATCATCAGTCCTTGCCTTAAACAAATGAATTCATTAAAATAAGGTTTACAGAGTCTAGATTTGTTACCAGTTAAGCTTGGCATTAAACACAGTTGGAATGCTGGCAGGGTCATGACGGCGTGAACAACGTGTTGCAGATTATCGTAGAATCCTTTGGAAGTTAGGTAAACCTTAGAAAATTAAAGAGGAACTATTCAAATAACACATTGGGACAAATATACACCAGAAACCCTAATTGCATAGCCATTTTACAAAGAAGGGCTTTGTATCTCACCGGCTACAAACCCAAGATGAAAAATGCAACTAACGAAGGTTTCGACAACCAAAGACATAATAAAAAACCTTGTGAGACCCTTACAATATCACCATACAGGTGTAAGGCTGAGATTACTTCTCAAGCTAGCTCAAGAGCCTGAATGTGCTGTCAACTCACAACCAGGACAAACATTTAAGTCAGCCAAGGTACCACTTTTAATTCCCGACCAGAGCAATCATGGCCCATAATAATTGCATGAATATTTTCACATCAATTTGAACCATGTGTCAAACCCCAACGAAAAAACCATATAATATATCACAAAACCATGACATAGACTTGTCATAATATATTCATTATATTATGCCAAGCAAAACATTGCTTAAACTGTAACCTTTGCATTATTTCTTTAAACGAAGGGTTAAATTATGGTAGGTACCATATGGTTTACAAACCCCAAACCATCGCGCTTAGGATGGAGGGTCACAATCATACCATGAGCTTAGGCTATGGTAATTCCTATGGCCTTTAAACCACATTCAATAATATTATTACATAATGAATGGTAGAAAGACTATGGATAGTCTCCCAATCCTTAGGGAAAATAAGGCCCTGGTAAAAACTATTAAATTAAAAGAAAGAAAACTATAAACATCACCTGTGAGTGTAGATGAATGTTTCAAAAGGATTTGGTCATTACCTAAATCAACGAAACTTGGCATAATGGATAGGGTAAAGATATTAACAACGCATAAGTTAGAACATGAGTAATCAGATGGTTAAATTACGGTAAAATCAATGCATGTAAAAAAAAAATTAGAAATTTTGAGGTGTATTACAAAATGGTATCAGATCTTGGTTACAACACTTGGCCTGAACCGACTCAACACTAAAAATGATAAAGAAACAAAAAAAAAACTAATTTACTGTATTCTTTTTGGTTTAATTCTCTTACAAAGCAGAAAGAGAAGGATAACTGTATTTTTGCAGGAAAAACATGGCAGATGCAGGGATGTCTACAGAAGAAGAAATTCACTTGAAAAATTATTTAAATAATGAAGAGGGTAATTTAAGGGATGGGGAGATCTGGGTAAACTTGAATTAAATTCAAGATAATAAATCTGAACTACAAAGAACTATTAAGGAATTAAGGGCATAACTAAGAAAAGTTAAGGAGGATAATGAATTAATTCGGAAAGTGCAAGAGGAATTAAATACTATTTTATTAGCTAAAATACATAACAAAGAAAAAGAAAAAAATAAGGAATCTGAACATATCATACTAAAAACTACAACTTACAAACGTAAGGGAAGGAAACTGGAATTTTCCAGTCATAAACCTTAAACTTCCAGTGAAGATTCAGTCAAACATCACTCAAGAAACCAACAAGATTCAAGCAAAAGTAGGGATGACAATAAAATTAAAAATAAGTGCAAACTCTATGAGGAAATCTCTAGGGAGTTTAAAAAGATTAAACCACCAATGTTTAATGGTGAAATTGAGAAAGGGGAAGGAATGGAAGCCTGGTTGTCAGGGATGAAGAAATACTTCCAAATATACAATTATTCTAATGAACTAAATGCTAAAATGGACATTTATAATCTGACTGGAAAGGAAGATATATGGTGGAAGGATATAAAGAAATTTTGTTAAGGGAATAAAGGAAAAATATATAACTTGGAAAAATGTTAAAAATCAATTTAAAAGAAAATACCTGTAGTAACAGTGCTATGAAGAAAAGGCCAAAGAATTATACGAGTTGAGGCTAGGAGCTATGACTATGAAAGAGCTCTACAGTAAATTTACGAACCTACTACGTTACGTACCTTACATAATTTATGAAAAATCTAAGATATAATGTTTTCTCAGTTGTTTTCCTATCATGTTCAAAGAATGGATTGAGTATGACAATTCGAAGACGCTAGAGGAAGCGACGAGAAAGGAAAATTTCTATTACGACCAAAATAAAAATAAGAGAGAAAGTGTACCAACTTGGAAGAATAAAAGGAAAAATAACTTTGACCCAAGAAAGAAACATAATAAATTCCACAAAAACACAGGGAATAATAATAAAGGGTATTAGGGCAATAACTATAAAAAATTTAAGCCATAGAATTCTGTAGTAAAAGAAAGAGAACCTCTTACTACTTTTTACAAGAACATTGCACAAAGGGAACCCTTAAAATGTTGGGGATGTGACGAGGCACATTACTTTAAAGACTTCCCAGTAAGAAGGAAAATTTTTAATGTTCACTATATTAAGGAAGCAGTTACAGTTGGAGACATGGCAAGGACCATGCCCAGAATTTGCGCTGCTTTGGAAAATCGGTAAGGAGACCATCAAACTTCCATGGTCAAGATTGAAGGTATGATAAAAGGTAAACCTATTTCCATTTTGATTGATCGAGGTGCAATTATAAGTTCTATATCACCTAGAATAGTTGAATTATGTAAATTAGTACCAGAAAAGTTTGATAAATCATGGATGGTAGAGTTAGCCACTAGTACTAAACGTAAAGTTAACAGCTATGTTAACAACTATGAATTGCTAATGAATGATTTCATTACACATGCTAATTTGAATATTATACCTTTAGGTTGCTACAACCTGTTAATAGTAATGGATTGTCTAGAAAAACACAGAGGAATGCTAAATTGTTTTTGCAAAACCTTTACATATACAGATGATACTGTAAACACTATAAAAGTAAAAGGGCATAGGAAAGTTACAATCAAAGAGATATATTCTGTACAAATGAAAATATCCGTAAGAAAAGGATGTAAAGTGTTTGTTGTTTATATAATGAATGATAAAGATAATGAAAATAAACTTAAAATAGAAGACATACCAGCCTTAAAGGATTTTGATGACATCTTTCCAGAAGAAGTCCCCAAACTTCCTTCAAAAAGAGACATTGAATTCACGATCGGTCTAATATCTGGAGCAGTACCAACATCAAAAGCTCCTTACCGAATGAACATAATAGATATTACGAAGATCAAATATCAATTACAAGAATTGATTGATAAAAAGTATATTCGACCTAGTGTTTCCCCTTGGGGAGTGTTAAGTCATGAATTTGTTTTCTTCAGTCTTATATTTTGTTTGTGTTTTTGAAGCTTGCTAATTTTCTTACTTCTAGGAAATTTTGGTTTAGAGCTCAATTTTGAGTTTATGCTTTTGGGTTTTCATCATTTTTTTTTCCCTATGTCTTGAAGGGTTCTATAGAGTATATTTTGATTAATGGTTTCATGAATAGCACTAAGATCAAGGTTTAATCATATACACCTAGTTTTAAAGTTGGATTATTGATCAAATAACACAAATTAGATTTTTGAACTTTCTTGTAGCGCAAGGGAAAAAATAATGCACTGGCATGCTACAAGAAAGTCGCAAGTGCTCAATTTGTCATTTTTCAGGCCGATTTCTTCAATGATTTCATTCCTAGGGTGACTAATCACATCAATAAGCAGGTCTGATACGTGTCTTGCCAGGATAATCATATAAACAGGTGTTGGTCATCGTGTGAGAGATATCGTGATAGTTTTATGCAAATGCATCGCAAATCAAGACAGAGAGTGGAATGAGGCAATATTTTCGGGAAGAGGTTCTCAAACTGAAGATTACGAAGTTGGTGGACGCCGGGGTGGAGACACATTGCTAAAAAATCAGGAATTTGGCAGTTGAAGGAAGAATTAGGGTTTCCTAGCGTGACAGTTAGAAGTGAGCTGGAGAGTTGAAGACACCTGGAGCGTTAAATTCGACATATAGCCAGTCCAGTAATCCACTTCTAACACCCGTATTAAGCTTTGAATGAGATAAACAACCTATGAGAGTTCAAAGGAAAATTGACTTCCAAGACTATGCAAACTTGAAGAAAATAAGCTGTGAAGTTACTAACCGGTTATGACAACCACATAGAAGATGATGAGGAGTGGAAAGACTAATAGGGCTGAGCCCACTGATCTTAGTTGGATAGACAAATTTTCAGGATGTGCTGAACTGTTTGAAAACGCTGGATGGTTGAATTTTTTTTTTTAAGATTGATGGATACAATGCTGAAGTCTCTCACAAGTTTGCTCAATATTATGACAAAGATATTGTATCCTTTGATACTTTGAAGTTCAAATTGACTACAGATTTGGTGGCTGAAGCAACAGGGGTTAAAAATGAAGGAGAACTTTGGTTTAAGAAAGTGCCATTTACTTTCAATGCATAAAGGTATCTATTGCCTGGTATTGTTCCAAATTGGGGCAAGGGAGTGCCCATCCATAACTTTAGAGCTGAATGGGTAGAACCAATCAAGGTTTTACAAAGTTACATTACATGTGAAGGACAGTATGCCTTCGTTTTCAAGTACCATTTCAGGTTCCTTCAACACCTTAGTGGAGAATCAAAGATGAATCTCCCTTTCTTCCTGCTAAAGAGCCTACAGAAAATGTCTAGCGGAATCAAAGAACACCAAGACCATACTATACAGTCCATCTTTCACCATGGACTTATCAATCTTACTATCAATAGTGTTCTACAGAAAGAAGGAAATACTTGGGAATACTTTCTTTTTTGGTCAGGGTTACAGAATAGCCAAGAAGGACAGTCTACCAGAAAGCAAGCAGATAAAGAACAAACCTTGATCAGAAAATTAAGACAAAAAGTGAAGGTTGAAGATGAAGAATGTGTCAAATTAGAGGAAGTTGCAGAACCTACAAAAGAAGATTGTGAATCTAAGCAGCATCTAGATGATAGTGAGAACAAAAATTTGTAGTTTATTCACAAGGAGACTCATCCTGTTCAGAATAATGCACCATTAGAGACATTCATTGATGAAAAAATTGTTTTTACAGAGAAGGTTTTAGGTGATGAAGAAAATACTAAGGTCCAACAGCAAAGTCCAATTACAGTCTTGTCTGAAGATGAAACATACTTGTTGGAGGAGGATAAACTTACTATCATTGATAAAACTAGGATTGGCACAAAACAGGAGTTTTACAGTCAGGAATATAGGATAGCAATAGCAAAGAAAAAGAAGCTTAAAGTAAAGGAATTTTCCTCTATCATCCATCAAGGCAAAACTTTAAAAATGGTAGGAGAACTTGCTCCAGGCTGGAGACCAAAGACTAGACCGAAGAACAAACTAAGGCTAAACATGAAGAAATTACTAAACCCTAAATTGAATACAGAAGGGGTAACTGTGATTGATAATTCTTCCTCTGATGAAAGGCTGGATGTTGGCAAGGGTGACAGCAAAAGGAAAAAACCATTGAAATCAGAAGAAGAATCTAGCCTCACTGAGACCAAATTGTCTGATGTATTTTTGGAAATACGAGGTCAAATGTTAAAAGAACAACAAAAAGATGAAATAGAGGTTTCTCATTTAGAAAACAAACTGTTGATTGATGAAAATGTTCCTAGAGGAACTGATACTCAAGAAAACCCAAGTTTTCATGATACTTCTACAGAGCTGCTGCCTGAAGATGAGGAAATCTTTAGAAGATTTAACATTCCATGGCTTCCTAATGAGCTGCAAAGTACAACAGGAAACAAGGCATTTGACTCAGAGAAAGAAAATTTACAGAGAACTATAAAGTAGTATAAACATCAAGTAAAGTATATGCAGGAGACAAGTGATGGTTTGATTATAGCTAATAAGAGACTCAGAGAAGACCTAGAAGAGGTGGATAATCACTATCAAGAACTAATTGCAGTCTCCAAAGAGGCCTTAAAAAGGAAAATGAGTACAGAGTTACAATTTGCAGGATTAAAACAGACTATCAGAGATTTACAGCAACAAAATGAAGAGCTTACTAGAAGAATGAAAGAGATGGAAACAGAGCAGCTGAAAGCTAGGAGAAAGGCCCAAGCCTTAGAGGGGATAGCTTTGTTAGCAGAAGATGCTAAAGATCTATGAGGATTGTTAGCAAAATTAGTTACTTGTTACATTTTGAAGAATATTTTACTTTTGTAATTACTATTTTGATAAAACCATTTCGATGAGTAGGCTGAAAAGCAGTTAGGGTTTAGCCTCTAACTGAATTTTGAAAGATAGTATTTAGGGAGGTCACAAAGAGAACTAAGGGTTCGACTTTTGGCTAGCTAGAGGAGGTCTCCTGACTTGTTGATAAGCTAAGTATATGACTCTCATGTGTATTTGAGGAACTGATTATGAAATATATACTCCATTTTACCCTTCAGTCTGTTCTTTGGCTTCATTTATAGCTTGTTTAGCTACACAATTGGTAATTTCATTGCTGGTTTATAGTTTTTATGCTTGTAGTTCTTGCCATTTGTGGATGAACGTCAATGTTGTTTTCTGTTGGATACATGGTTATTATGTTATGTATCTCAGTTTTTCTTTACTTGTGATTTAGTTCTTAATTGGGTTATGAATGTATTCCCTCTTGTCACCAAACTTCACAACCAGAAAACCTTTAAAAACCCTAAAAACCTAGTTTTGTTTGATTGAATATTTGAGATTATGTTGGCTTGTTTTCTCGTAGTCTGGAAACAATTTCTGGCATAAACATCTTTGGCGCCGTTGCCGGGGAACAAAGTTGAAAATAGATTTTTCCCTGGGATACTTATCATTTCACTGGTTTTAAGAGGTGAACTTAAACCAACATATCTTTAAGACTACTTTTCACCAGTTTGTCACAGTGGCTACTAGGGGAATTGGAACTAGAAATAGACCTATTTCACCATTGCAGTTGGGTGTTTCAGACCCTGAACAGATATTGAAGACAGCAAGGAATAATAGAAGGTCTCAGTCATTACCATCACTATGTGACCCTGACCAGTTGTATGGTTCACCACCTTCATCTATTTTGAGAAAAGAAGAAGAAACTTCACCTTGGTTAAAGCCTATAATTCCTGTCAGTAACTTCCAAGTTTTCACTGATCCTCAAGCTTTCAGAAAAGATAAAATAGTATCTCTTGGTAAGATACCCCTATTTCATTTGAAAGTAGGTAAAACCCCTTTTCAGTCAAGTTCCAGCCAAATCTCTGCATCACCAAATTCAATCAGCCATAAAATGGCAGCCCAAAATCAGCCTATAGACATGATGGACCGAATGGTTGCAGCTAGATACGCACCATTATTTTTTCCTCATCCTTTGAATGCACTGCTCGGAGGTGACTATCAGAAATATTTGCCTAGGTTTAATGGATAGGGTGAAACTACAACTGAAGAACACTGGGAAGCTTTTATTAGCTATGCTGATAACCAAAACATTGAAGCCAAGGATGTATGGATGAGAATGTTTGTGCAGAGCCTTGATGGAGATGTCAGAAAATGGTTTAGGGAGCTGCCTACTAACTGTATCACCATCATTGAAGAGCTTCAGGACCTCTTCATGAGACAATGGGGTGACACCAAAGACCACACTTATTACATAACTGAGTTTGGAGATCTTAAAAGAAAAAAGGATGAAACTATCGCAAACTTTTCAAAGATATTTAACAAAATGTACAGCAGAATTCCTGCAGAAATAAAGCCTTCAGAAACATCTGCAAAACTGACATATGTAAATGCTTTCGACCACGAATTTTCCTTACTACTAAGAGAAAGAAGACCTGTTTCTTTACTGAATATGTAGGATGCAGCATTGGAGGTGGAGTCTAACATATTGGCTTCCAATAGATTGAAGAAGGAAACAACTCAGCAGATGTATGACAGGAAAGGGAAGAAAGAAGCAGCTCCAGGAAGTTCAGCTTCTCATTCTGCAGAAGGGAAAATTGATGAGATGGCCAAGTTGGTGAATATTTTGACTACAAAATTAAACAAATTAGAACTAGAGAAAAATTACAGCAAGCCTGTTCAAGAAGGTGAAAGAAACCCTAACGATCAGAACCAATTCAGAAGACAATTTGCTCCTCGTTTCATACCTAGAGAACGAAGGAATAATGATATTCAGTGAGAAATGAGAGAAACTAAGGACCAAAGAGTACCACCACCTCTTCAAGACAATGTTGTTGATGAAGAAGAGATTGATGAAGAAGTGCTATTTGAAGACACAGATCAGGATATGAACCATTTCATAGAAAGACTATCTGAGGGTTTTGTCACTGAAGAGGAGTTTTTAAACGCAGAATGCTATGATGCTGACATGTTTAAAAGAGAGGATGATTTGAGTCTAAAAATGACTGTTGTAACTGCCGATCTCTGTCAAAATGAACTCAAGAAGACTGTGAATCTGAGGTCAGGTCCAAAACAAGTAGTACAAAGTCCAAAGAAGAAGGTAGTTGTTCCTGCTAAGCAGCAATCTGATCCTATGTCAAAGAAAAAACATATTCCAGAAAAACAAAGGAAGAACATGGAGGTTGAAGAGGTAAATAAAACTGTGCAAAATTTCAACCTGGAAAATGAATTAGGCAAGTTAAATATTCTTGTACCTTTAAATAAACTAATGAAAAATCCTTCTTATAAAGAATCAGTTCTTAAAATGATTAATTCAGCAAACAATCAACCTATTTCTGATACAGTCAATTTGCAAGAAGAAAATCCTAAGATTTTTATCGGATCAACCTTGGCTGAAAAAACTGAGAATGAAGCAGGTGCTTCACCTCCATTTTACATTACTTTGACAGTCCATGAACAAATGATACATAATTGTTTGTTAGATTCAGGAGTATCACACAATTTAATGCCTAAGGCTGTTATGGAGGCTTCAGGTCTGAGTATAACCAAACCCTATCATGATCTTTATGCATTTGATTCATGAGCTGTGAAGTATTTAGGGGTAATTAAGGACATGGTTGTCAGTTTGGCTCAATTACCCATGAAACGTGTAATCATGGATGTAGTGGTAGCTGATATTACACCTAAATTTGGGTTACTTCTCTCTAGATCCTGGGCAAAGAAAGTCGATGGAACCTTACAAATGGATTTATCATATGCTACTATTCCTGTGTTTGGAGGAGAAAACAGAAGGTTGTATAGAGAGCTTCAGTTTGCCTATATTGTGACAGATGACAAGAACCCTACCAACCATCCTTTGTATGTTGTTGATAAAGATTTGGTTACTTGCATGTTATAATTTAGTGATGATGACAATACTACTAGTTTGTTATAGGTTGAAAAGGAACAGTCAGTAAAATGCAACAGGGAACAGGAGGATGAGCTTTGGCAATTATACTTTGATGGATCCTATTGTAAAGAAGGTGCTGGAGCAGGGGTTCTTCTTATATCTCCTGGGGGTGAAATAGTAAAGCTGATGTATAAATTAGAATTCATTACTACAAACAATACTGCTGAATATGAAGCTTTACTGTTAGGATTGAAGGTTGTAAAATATTTGGGCATTCAGCAGATTTCTGCATTTGGCGACTCTGAATTAGTTGTTCAGCAGGTGAAGAAGAACTATCAAGTGAAACGGGACTTGCTGAAGGTTTATCGAAATGAGGTATGGGATACGATTGAGAATTATTGTGTGGCCTTTAACATTACCTAAAGGCCACAAAATAATCAGATCATAATCAGACTGCAGATTTGTTGGCCTTGGCTGCTACACACTTTAGAATCCCCAAAACTACACAGTTGAGGTATCCCATTGAAGTTAGGTACAGACCATCTGTACCTGATAATGTAAAGCAGTGGAGAGTGTTTGAAGATGACATTGAAATTAAAAGGTTTTTAGAGCTTACACATGAGTTTTCTAATTCCCTGATTGATCAAGAGGAAGATGAAGGGGATGGAGAGGTAGAAGAGATTGCTAAAAATGAGATAGCTGGACACAAAATCATTGAATTAAGAAGTAATTTCATCCCAAAAGGTTTGGTACCTTTGGAAAGGATATTTTCAAAAGATGATACACTCTTAAAACCTGTTGTATAGTCCTCAGAAGAGAATGTGGTGGATTGTAACATTGGCTCTACAGAACGTCTTAGAATGGTAAAAATTTAGAAAGCACTTACAGCTGAACAGAGAAATAGGTACATAAAATTGTTAAAGGAACATGTTGATGTTTTGCTTGGTATTATGAAGAATTGAGAACGTATGATACTAGAATTATACAACATAAAGTTCCTTTAAAACCGAATGTTAAACCTTTTCGTCAGAAATTAAGGAGGATTAATCCAGCCTTGTTTCCTGTTATTGAAAAAGAAGTGAAGAAGTTATTGGATGCCAAGATCATAGTGCCCCTCAAGTACTCTTCATGGGTGGCTAATCTAGTTCCTGTTAGGAAAAAGAACAGAGAAATCAGACTGTGTGTTGACTTTAGAAATTTGAACAAATCTTCACTAAAGGATAATTATCCTCTGCCTAAAATTGAGCAAATATTGCAGAAAGTAGTCGGGGCACAGATGATCTTTATGGTTGATGGTTTCTCAGGGTACAATCAGATTTCTCTGCATCCTGATGATAAGGAGAAAATAGCTTTTACCACTCCTTGGGGAACTTTCATGTATGATAAGATGCCTTTTGGTATAATGAACATTGGAGCCACTTTTCAAAGGGCTATGGATATTGCTTTTGTCGGAGAAAAGGACAAGTTTGTGGTAATTTACTTAGATGATATTACTGTTTTTTCACAATCAAATGATGAACATCTAAAGAATTTGAAGAAGATTTTTTTAAAATGCAGAAAATTTGGTTTGTCTTTGAATCCAAAGAAGTCACACTTTGCTGTACAGGAAGGTAAATTACTTGGTCATTTAGTTTCTGCTGATGGTATAAGGATTGACCCTGAAAGGGTAAAAACTATATTGAAAATAAGTTTACCGAGGAGTAAAAAGGATGTCCAATCTTTCATTGGTAAAATCAACTTTCTGCGTTGGTTTATACCAAACTTTGCTGAGACGATCAAGCAGATTACAGCCATGCTAAAAAAGGATCAAGAAGTCAAGTGGACCACTGAAGCAAAGAATGCATTTGAAAAAATCAAAATGGCTCTTACTGAAGCCCTTGTATTAGTAAGTCCAAATTTTACCAGAGAATTTCTAACATTTTCATTTGCATCGGAGGATACACTAGCAGCTGTTCTGTTGCAGAAGAATAAAGAGGGTCTGGAGCAACCTACTGCATTCTTCAGCAAAACTCTCAGAGATTCTGAATTAAAATACAGTATCTTAGAAAAGCAGGCCTAT
This sequence comes from Pseudotsuga menziesii, assembly GCA_001517045.1. Classification (NCBI taxonomy): domain Eukaryota; kingdom Viridiplantae; phylum Streptophyta; class Pinopsida; order Pinales; family Pinaceae; genus Pseudotsuga; species Pseudotsuga menziesii. The sequence continues at coordinate 117,241 of LPNX010868963.1, read as the reverse complement.
GCTTTGGTAAAATCTTTAAAGTTTTTCAGAATCTATGTTTTGCATTCCAAAGTTATTTCATATGTGCCTAATGCTACTGTTAAAGATGTTTTGACACAACTTGATAGTGAGGGGAAAAGAGGTAGGTGGATTTCTAAAATCATGGAGTATGATGTAGATATCAGACCTACCAAACTAGTCAAGGGACAAGGTTTACCCAAGCTGCTGGCTGAAGAGCTAGCTCAGGAAGAAAATCAAGCAATGTTGGAAAAAGAAAATATTATGGACTATTATTCAGCATCCACATGGTACGCAGACATTGTGTATTTTCTATTGTATTTGCAATGTCCTGAGCATTTAGATAGAAAATCTGCTAGATCTTTGAAGCTAAGAACTACTAAGTATTGTTTAGTAGAAGAGCAGTTATTCTGGAAGGACCCAGGCGGTATTCTACTCAGATGCTTGGATAAATCTGAAATTGAAGGAGTGATTTCTGAATCTCATGAGGGTGTTTGTGGAGGTCACAAGTACTGGAAGGCAACAGCATACAAGATTTTAAGAGCTGGGTACTATTGGCCCTCTTTGTTTACAGATGTATATCAGCAGGTAAGAGCCTGTATCCCTTGTCAGAAGTTTTTTGGCAAATAAAAATTGCTATCATTGCCCCTAAAGCCTATTGCAGTAAGTGCTCCTTTCCATCAATGGGGTCTGGACTTTATAGGAGAGATAAGTCCATCTTCCTCAGGACAACACAGGTGGATTCTAACTGCAACAGACTTCTTTACCAAATGGGTGGAAGCTATCCCTACTAGGAATGCCATAGATAAAGTGATTATGTAATTTATTGAAGAAAATATCCTCAGTAGGTTTGGGTGTCCTCAGAAAATAGTAACAGATAATGCAAAGGATTTTAAGTCTAAGGCAATGGAAGCATTTTACAAAAAGAATGGTGTCTTGCTGAAACATTCAACTCCTTACTATCCTCAAGGTAATGGTTTAGCTGAGTCCTCAAATAAAAACATCATTCAGAGTATCAGAAAGTTGCTAAAGCATAATAAGAGATCATGGGATTCTATGCTAAAGTATGCATTATGGGCTGATAGAATAACAGTCAAACAAGCAATTGGAACTTCTCCTTTCCAATTAGTATATGGTACAGATGCAGTTTTTCCTATTCAATTGGGCATTCCAGTAATGAAGTTTCTTCAGAATTGTCAGGAAGAACCAAATGATATGCAGAGAAGGATTTATGAGATGATAGAGTTGCAGCAGAACAGGGAAAAAGTGGAAGAAAAGGCACAGTTATACAGATTGAAGATTAAAAACAGGTTTGACAGGAAAATCAAAGATAACACTTTCTCAATTGGTGATATGGTTCTGAGGTGGGATGCCAGGAAAGAGCAAAAAGGGAAACATGGAAAATTTGATAATCTCTGGTTTGGCCCTTTCCTAGTGTCTAAGATTTTGGAAAATAACACTTTTGTCTTGCAGTCTTTGGAAGGCGAGGAATTGTCAAGTCCAGTTAATGGACGATTCCTCGAGCATTTCTACAGTTTTTGAAGGGAATTGTACTTTTTCATTGTATATAACGATGTGAGTAAAACACAATAAGGACTCCAAAACCAAATGGAAATTTTGCAGACTAGTTGGTAGCAGAAAAGAAGGCACTGGTCTATAGGTTCTTGAAGCCTCACAAGGAGGACTTCATCCTGCAGCAGGAGCTAGATTTTAAGTCATGAATTTGTTTTCTTCAGTCTTATATTTTGTTTGTGTTTTTGAAGCTTGCTAATTTTCTTACTTCTAGGAAATTTTGGTTTAGAGCTCAATTTTGAGTTTATGCTTTTAGGTTTTCATCATTTTTGTTTTTCCCTATGTCTTGAAGGGTTCTATAGAGTATATTTTGATTAATGGTTTCATGAATAGCACTAAGATCAAGGTTTAATCATATAAACCTAGTTTTAAAGTTGGATTATTGATCAAATAACACAAATTATATTTTTGAACTTTCTTGTAGCGCAAGGGCAAAAATAATGCACTGGCGCGCTACAAGAAAGTCGCGAGTGCTCAATTTGTCATTTTTCAGGACGATTTCTTCAATGATTTCATTCCTAGGGTGACTAATCACATCAATAAGTAGGTCTGATACGTGTCTTGCCAGGATAATCATATAAACAGGTGTTGGTCATCGTGTGAGAGAGATCGTGATAGTTTTATGCAAATGCGTGGCAAATCAAGATAGAGAGTGGAATGAGGCAAGATTTTCGGAAAGAGGTTCTCAAACTAAACATTACGAAGATGGTGGATGTCGAGGTGGAGACACATTGCTAAAAAATCGGGAATTTGGTAGTTGAAGGAAGAATTAGGGTTTCCCAGTGTGATAGTTAGAAGTGAGCCGGAGAGTTGAAGACACCTGGAGCATTAAATTCGACATCTAGCCAGTCCAGGAATCCACTTCTAACACCCGCATTAAGCTTTGAATGAGATAAACAACCTGTAAGAGTTCAAAGGAAAATTGACTGCCAAGACTGTGCAAACTTCAAGAAAATAAGCTGTGAAGTTACTAACAGGTTATGAAAACCACACAGAAGATGAAGAGGAGTGGAAATACTAATAGGGCTGAGCCCACTAATCTCAGTTGGATAGACAAATTTCCAGGATGTGCTGAACTGTTTGAAAATGCTGGATGGTTGATTTTTTTTTTTAAAGATTGATAGATACAATGCTGAAGTCTCTCATAAGTTTGCTCAATATTATGACAAAGATATTGTATCCTTTGATACTTTGAAGTTCAAATTGACTACAGATTTGGTGGCTGAAGCAACAGGGGTTAAAAATGAAGGAGAACTTTGGTTTAAGAAAGTGCCATTTACTTTCAATGCACAAAGGTATCTATTTCCTGGTATTGTTCCAAATTGGGGCAAGGGAGTGCCCATCCATAACTTCAGAGCTGAATGGGTAGAACCAATCAAGGTTTTACAAAGTTACATTACATGTGAAGGAAGGTATGCCTTGATTTTCAAGTACCATTTCAGGTTCCTTCAACACCTTAGTGGAGAATCAAAGATGAATCTGCCTTTCTTCCTGCTAAAGAGCCTACAGAAAATGTCTAGTAGAATCAAAGAACACCAAGACCATACTATACAGTCCATCTTTCACCATGGACTTATCAAGCTTATTATCAACAGTGTTCTACAGAAAGAAGGAAAGACTTGGGAATACTTTCTTTTTTGGTCAGGGTTCCAGAATAGCCAAGAAGGACAGTCTACCAGAAAGCAAGCTGATAAAGAACAAACCTTGATCAGAAAATTAAGACAAAAAGTGAAGGTTGAAGATGAAGAATGTGTCAAATTAGAGGAATCTGCAGAACCTGCAAAAAAATATTGTGAATCTAAGCAGCATCCAGATGACAGTGAGAACAAAAATTTGCAGTTTATTCACAAGGATACTCAGCCTGTTCAAAATAATGCACCATCAGAGACATTCATTGATGAAAAAATTGTTTTTATAGAGAAGGTTTCAGGTGATGAATAAAATACTAAGGTCCAATAGCAAAGTCCAATTACAGTCTTGTCTAAAGATGAAACATACTTGTTGGAGGAGGATAAACTTATTGTCATTGATAAAACTAGGATTGGCACAAAAAAGGATTTTTACAGTCAGGAAGATAGGATAGCAGTAGAAAAGAAAAAGAAGCTTAAAGTAAAGGAATTTGCCTCTATTACCCATCAAGGCAAAACTTTAAAAATGGTAGGAGAACTTTCTCGGGCTAGAGACCAAAGACTAGACCCAAGAACAAACTAAGGCTAAACATGAAGAAATTACTAAACCCTAAATTGAATACAGAAGGGGTAACTGTGATTGATAATTCTTCCTCTGATGAAAGGCTGGATGTTGGCAAGGGTGACAGCAAAAGGAAAAAACCATTGAAATCAGAAGAAGAATCTAGCCTCACTGAGACCAAACTGTCTGATGTATTTTTGGAAATACGAGGTCAAATGTTAAAAGAATAACAAAAAGATGAAATAGAGGTTTCTCATTCAGAAAACAAACTGTTGATTGATGAAAATGTTCCTGGTGAAACTGATACTCAAGAAAACCCAAGTTTTCATGATGCTTCTACAGAGCTGCTGCCTGAAGATGAGGAAATATTTAGAAGACTTAACATTCCATGGCTTCCTAATGAGCTGCAAAGTACAACAGGAAACAAGGCATTTGACTCAGAGAAAGAAAATTTACAGAGAACTATAAAGCAGTATAAACATCAAGTAAAGTATATGCAGGAGACAAGTGATGGTTTGATTATAGCTAATAAGAGACTCATAAAAGACCTAGAAGAGGTGAATAATCACTATCAAGAACTAATTGCAGTCTCCAAAGAGGCCTTAAAAAGGAAAAGAAGTAGAGAGTTACAATTTGCAGGATTAAAACAGACTATCAGATATTTACAGCAACAAAATGAAGAGCTTACTAGAAGAATGACAGAGATGGAAGAAGAGCAGCTAAAAACTAGGAGAAAGGCCCAAGCCTTAGAGGGGATAGCTTTGTTAGCAGAAGCTGCTAAAGATCTATGAGGATTGTTAGCAAAATCAGTTACTTGTTATGTTTTGAATAATATTTTACTTTTGTAATTACTATTTTGATAAAACCATTTCGATGAGTAGGCTGAAAAGCAGTTAGGGTTTAGCATATAACTGAATTTTAAAAGATAGTATTTAGGGAGGTCACAAAGAGAACTAAGGGTTTGACTTTTGGCTAGCTAGAGGAGGTCTCCTGACTTGTTGATAAGCTAAGTATATGACTCTCATGTGTATTTGAGGAACTGATTATGAAATATATGCTCCATTTTACCCTTCAGTCTGTTCTTTGGCTTCATTTCTAGCTTGTTTAGCTACACAATTGGTAATTTCATTGTTGGTTTATAGTTTTTATGCTTGCAGTGCTTGCCATTTGTGGATGAACTTCAATGTTGTTTTCTGTTGGATACATGGTTATTATGTTATGCATCTCAGTTTTTCTTTACTTGTGATTTAGTTCTTATTTGGGTTATGAATGTATTCTCTCTTGTCACCAAACTTCACAACTAGAAAACCTTTAAAAACCCTAAAAACCTAGTTTTGTTTGATTGAATATTTGAGATTATGTTGGCTTATTTTCTCGTAGTCTGGAAACAATTTCTGGCATAAACAGGGAGCATCGGTCTTATTTTTTAAAAAGAAATATGGAGCTTTAAGGTTGTGCATAGACTATCAACAACTAAATAAAATGACATTTAAAAATTGATACCTGCTACCCCAGATAGAAAATATATTCGATCAATTCCGTGGAGAAACTATATTTTCGAAGATAGACTTAATGTTTGGTTATCATCAGGTATGAATCAAAGAACAGGACATCTTTAAAACTGCATTTAGGACCCATTATGTTCAATATGATTTTGTCGTAATGCCTTTTGGGTTGAAAAAATCACTTACTGCATTCATGTGCTTAATGAATAGCATTTTAAGTAACTATTATGATAAGTTTGTAGTTTTATTCATAGACTCCATACTAACCTACTCAAAGAATGAACAAGAACATAAAGAACATTTAAAGATAATTCTGCAAATAGTAAGAGAAGAACAATTGTATGCTAAGTTCAGTAAATTTGATTTCTTAAGGATATGATTAAATACCTCGGACACGTAGTGTCCAAGGAAAGAATCTCTATCGACCCTAACAAAATCAAATCCATCACGGAATGGTCGGTTCCTAAAAATGTAACCGACATAAGATCATTTATGGGGATTACTTGATACTACCGAAAGTTCATCGAAGGCTTTTCTAAGATTTCCTGTGGATTTCCTACCCCATAACTTCATTGTAGAAGAAAGCTAAAAAGTTTGAGTGGACTGAAAAATGTATGGAAAGCTTTAATAAACTAAAACATCTACTGACTACCACCCCTGTCCTAAAGATTACTGATCCTATCAAGGATTTCCTTGAATGTACCGACACTTGTAAAGAAGTACTAGGCGGGGTATTAATACAAGAAAAATACGTCGTAGCCTATGAATCTAGAAAATTAAAGGAACACGAAAAGAATTATGCTATGCACTATTTGGAACTTGCTGCCATAATCCATGCCTTAAAAATGTGGCGAAATTACCTAATTGGAAGGAAATTTCTATTTCTGTCGGATAACATGAATCTAAAATATATATTTGACCAACAAAATTTAAATTCTAAACAGGAAAGATGGTTGTATTTCTTAAGTGAATATGATTTTGAAATCAAACACATAAAGGGAAAGGAAAACAAAGTTGTAGATGCTTTGAGTTGTCATGCAAATTCATTATTTGCAAGCAACAACTATGAATCTGATCTCGAAAATAAGATCCTAAGTGCATAAAATTATGATAAGGAATCAAATTTTAAAAGAAAAGACTGCTAAAAATGAACATAATCAAGTGAAAACGGATTTCAGCCTAAACAAACGAGGACTGTTGCTGCATAAAAACGGGTTGTACATATAAAATACAACAAAAATCAAACTTACAGTCATGAATGAGATACATAAATGACCGTATTCATGACATCCTCGATACCAGAAGATGATCACCCTGATCAGAAAAGATTTATTTTGGCCAAACATGAAGAAAAAAGTGTCAGAGTACTTAGCTCCCTGCATAGAATGTCATCAAGTTAAGGCAGAACATAAACATCCAGTAGTAATGTTTCAGCCAATACCCATTCTAGAATGGAAGTAGGAAACAATAATTATGTATTTTATAACATGCCTACCGAGGACTTTCAAGAAACATGATTCAATAATGGTCGTAGTTGATAAGTTAAGAAAGGATGCTCATTTTATTCCTGTTAAATCTACCTATAAAGATTTTAACATTGAAGATATTTTTATGAAAGAGATATTCAGGTTACATGGTGTACCAAAAGTAATAATCTCAGATAGAGACGCAAAATTTATAGGTAACTTCTAGAAAGACTTGTTTAAAGGATTAGGTACATAGTTGAACTTCAGTACTGCATATAATCCACAAATGGATGAACAGACTAAAAGAGTAAACCAAGTCTTGGAGGACATGCTAATAATGTATGTCATGGACAAACTAAGTAAGTGGGAAGACTACCTACACTTGGAAGAGTTTTCTTACAATAACAATTTTCAAGTATCTACAGGTATGAGTCTGTTTGAAATTTTATATGGACACAAATTTAATACTCCAATTTATTGGAGCAGTCCAATGGATAGGTTAATGTTAGGACTTGATTTATTGAAATATATGGAGCTAACCGTGAAGCATGTATAAGAAAACTTGAAAGATCCCAAGACAAGAATAAAAGTTAGGCTGGCCTAAAAAGGATCCTAGAGTGTTTCAGGTGGGTGAACATGTGTACATAAAGGTAAATCCCAAGAAAAGTTTCTTGATATTGGGAAAGTATTCAAAGTTGGAACCTAGGTATTATGGTCCATTTGAAATTTTGTCTAGAGTAGGTACGGTTGCGTACCAGTTAGCCCTACCACCCACTATTAAAGTGCATAATGTTTTTCACGTTTCTATTTTAAAAACATATATTCATGAAGATACTCATTTGATCGATTGGAATGTGATTCAGGTGGAACCCGAAGGAGAGTTCCAAGTTGGATTGGAGCGTATTCTCGATAGGAGATAATTTTTACTCCAGAACCATACCATCAGGAAAGTCAAGGTGCAATGGAAGCACCTTATTCCAGAAGAAGCTACTTGGGAACTGGAAAGTGATATGCATGAGGTATATCCAGTCCTATTCCAAGATGAAGAAACGGAAGAACAAAAAAAAATTTAGTAACACCAAGGATGGTGTTATCCTCTAAGGCCCGAGGTATATGTAATGCACCTGAAATTAATAATTTTTTATTAATTTATGCTGAAAATACTTTAAATATTATCTTTATTATTTTTTACAGAAAGTCAAAAATAAAACATTTGTAAAGAATTATTCTTTATTAATAAAATCTACCGAAGGGGAGCAGAAGGGAAATAGTTGTTGAAGAGTGTTTGTTGACCCACAAGAGGAAAAGACAAGTGGCTGAAGCTACTAAGTGAGACCTCAAGATGCAGGAGGCATCATCCCCAAAAATCAGGTCACAACTCCTAGTTGAGTGCTAAAGAGAAGGATTCTCATAAATGACCAAGTCCTAGCAAAAATAGTATATAATAGTATGTCCATTAGGAAGAAGTAGGATAGCATTGGAAGAGGATTAAATATGAGAATGCAAAAGAAGGCGCATTGCAATATTTTTCTCTTGTGGTTCAATGAATAGGCTCATGGGTTCTGGAGAAATTAACTTGGATACTTTGGGACTTGGTTGGGAGGAATGGCTTGCGCACTTCTATATTTATAACAGTGGTGCCAGGTTCTTATTCTATGTTTTTATTTTATAGTAGCTTTTTTCGTTCTAGATCTAAAATGGTAAATGTACCACCTAATCTGAATAGATTAGTCTAGCTTGTTTATCAGTTCTAATTCAATTATCTTTTTATTATAAATGTTAAATGGCAATTAGGGAAGTTCTTAGATCGAGCATCCACACCTGAGTTAGGGATTTATTTTAATGGTTTATATACTGAGAATTGAATTTTGTACTCAATAAATATGTTATTGATTTATATCTATTTCTTTCTTGTGTGACATATTTAGTTTTAATGTATCTCTGTACTCTTTTCCTTCTTATTAATTTCCTAGTCTGTAAGTTAAAACATCAAGATTTTATACATAATCTAGTTCTTTACATATATAAGATCGCATTCATAGAATTTTATTAAAATACATAACATATCATTTATAATCTTACATCACAATCATTACAGGGATAATCAACTACAAACTAAACATAATTAAATTATAAATAGATCGTTTATGGATCCACATGTAAATAATCACAATCAAATCAACGATGAGCAACCAAACAATCCTATCCATATCACAGATCTACAAGTAAGCAGAGCTCGAATGCAAGAATTTCCAATCCATAATTAATAACTAGTAGTACTCGACTAATCGAGGGAACCAAAGCTATAATGCATCAAATCATTAACACAATACCATTCCAATTTATTCACAAGCATACTTGCTTAATTACTATATTACGATGGGCATAAGAGAACTATTGCATAAAAATCGCAAGGACCCAATGGGTCATGTCAAGTTTAGGTTTATGGTCGTAAGTCTAGATGTAATGCTACCATGATAAAATAAGATTAAACCCAATTTACAACTTTTTAAACAAAGTCACTTTAACCAATTATCTTTCTAAACCCTTTTATAGGTCTGCAATAATATTAAGAATAATACTAGCATTATTCGAGGAGCTAGATCTAACTCAAAAAGCAAAACTCTTTAAACAAAATCATGGTCGTAAGACCGTCGATGATGGAAGCCTGCAGCCAAACTTTTACATTGCATGTACAAGCTAAAACATTGATGTTAAAACCAAACAAAAACCCTCATACGGGTAGTTTTCATCATAACTAGCTACTGCATAGAAAACGTAAAGACCCCATGGGTCATATCTAGCTAAAGGATTATGGTTGTAAGTCCATTTCTAATGGCTTCCATTATAAAAAAAATTTAATACAATGCATAGTATAGGTAACAGAGCTTTATAAGAACCCTCTCATGGGATTTATCAAAATAATTGGAGTCCTCTTGTCTCAGCTCCTCCATGCTCAGGTTGATTTACTTGTAGAAAATATACAAGTGGAATATTGTAAGCCACAACATAAGCCACATTTTTGAAAAGGAAAGAACAGAGATAAGGTTAGGGTTTCATTACCTGAGGCGTTTAAAAACGTAGGCCTGGGAGGATGTGACCCTGTCTCCTCCCTCTCCAGTGCCCTCCATGTTAGGATTACTAATTCTCCCTTGTTCATACTGTCTATTAGATTAATTAGTCTAACTTAGGAATCTCAATTAATTAATTGGGTCCACTTGGCCCAATTAGGACACATGTACCATTCATTGAAGTGTGGGGAACACTACTAGAGTATAAATTCCACTTACTGCATGTGCATGCATCAGTTAGGGTGCCTCCTAGACCAATCCCTACATTTTAGGATCCACTGGGAGTCCTTGCACCAACCTACTTCAGTTAATTGGTGTTATTACTAGTTAGTCTTAGTTAGACCCTAGTTACAATCATTTACTTCTTTGTCAGTTAATCTAGCGCTACGAATGCATGGATAATGCATGGTTGCATGGGGAGGAGCACTTTTCCTACCTACCCCACTTAGTTGCACTAAGTTAACTAGTTGTTACTGCTTGTTGGAGTTATTGGTCATCAGGGAGTTGTCTATTTGGACTCCGATACCGATTGTGAGACCTTGAGTTAGAGATTCAGTTAGATACAGTCATATCCACTTGGAGGATTCGAATTCATTTCCCATGCATTTGAATTCTACCTATGTAAAATATTGTAACACCGGATATTATCATGATGAATATACTATAAATTCTTGAGCAATACTTGTTTTTTTCCTATGTGGTTTGTTTTGCTTAGTTTGTATTTTCATTCTCCATTCAATTGCTACAAACATTATCAGAACTCTCTGCTTGAAGATCTAAATGGAATTCAAATTCTAATATGGTATCAGGGCCTTCTCAGGCAGGTTTCATGCTTGTTTCTCCCCATGGAACATCAGAAGTAGCTGGGTTTCCACAGAAGTCCCCTATAAAAATTCACTAGCTCTAGATTCATTCAGAGAAGCAAAGAGGGCATGAAGGACCCTGTAAACATGTTCATGCTGAGAGGAAAAGCCTGATTCTAATAGTTCATATGTTTCAGTGTGTTATTGCAGTGAAATTGACAGGTGCTACATAGCTTGAGAGAAGTATTTGCAGTCTTCCAGTTGAAGCAATTATGAGTTCTCAAACTTCTGAACCATGGATCCTCACAACTTCCAATTACCTTGATTAGAGGATTGATATGCAACTGCCCTTGCGCAAGCATGGCTACCACAGGATCATACATAGATGGGAGGCTGAGCCTCATCAGCCGATAGAGAAAAACAAGTTCCTAAACCATTGTGATGAGGCATTCAGGTACTTATGTACTTATATTTCCAGAGATCTCCTCTTTCATCTAAAGGGATTGAGGACTCCCAGAGAATCCTGGGAGAAGCTTGATAGCTTGTTTAACAAACAAGATGAGCTTCAAGGACACATTCTTGAGAATGAGTTGGTATCTTTATATCCTAGTAGTTTCGAGACTATTGAGCAATTATTCTCCAAATTCAAGTCTCTAGTGCTCCAATGTAGACAGTGCGGAATAGAGTGAAAGGATGAGCATAATTTAATTTCCATACTCAGTAAACTAGTCCTGAGTACTCTGTATATTTCTCTATGTTTCATTCCAAGCAGGAAAGCTTTCCTGATTGGAATCTTCCTTCTTTAGATTCATTTTCCGAGTCCTTAATCAAGGAGCAAAACAAATTGATTCAAATGGGAGTGATCTAGACTTCCAAAGATCAATCTCTCTTTGTTACTAACTCTTCCAAAGCACAAGCAAAGGGGAAATCAAAGAAGAAGGAGTCGAATGTAGCTGATTTGAAGCCTAAACAAAATCAACAAGCTTTCAAAAGGGCCTCCGACTCTAAGAAGAAGAAATTTGGGAAAAGATTATGTCCCTATTATGAAAAAGGGTATCACCTTGAAGATCATTGTATGAGGAAGGAACTTGATGAAATGTCTGCTCTTCTCAAGCAGCATAACATTCAAAGAGAAAAACAGTATGATAATGGACATGAAATATGTCATGCTTTGAAAGCAGGACCACCTCGGTCTACCACCTATTTGATTGATTCTGGATCCTCCAACCACATGGTTTCCTCCAAGGATCTCTTCTCCTCTCTCAATGTCAAAGAAGGTCCCACTATTCACATGGGAGATGATTCCCAAATCCCAGCAGCAGGAAAGGGCGCCATCAAAGCAGAGCATGGTGTGTTCAGAGATGTCCTATATGTGCCCTCACTTGTAGCTAATCTGTTATCTGCTTATCAGATGACCCATACTGGCTCACCAAAGCAAGTATTGTTTGGACCTGACTCAATAGAGATCACCAATATCTCAACTGGGGAGATTGTAGAAAAATGAATTGTTGATCATGCCTCCAAGGCATATTATTTATCTCACTTCATGCCATTCTCTATTCCAGCATCATCATTCTATTGTAACACTGGATATTATCATGATGAATATACTGTAAATTCCTGAGCAATACTTGTTTGTTTCCTGTGTGGTTTGTTTTGCTTAGTTTGTATTTTCATTCTCCATTCAATTGCTGCAAACATTATCATAACTCTCTGCTTGAAGATCTAAATGGAATTCAAATTCTAATACTCCACCTACAAATATTGCAAGTTATAGTCAGAACGAATTTAAATAACAAAAATAAAAGAAGAATATGTAAGAAAACTTGTTAAAAAATTCTTACCTTGGCGTGTTGCAGAGAGGGCCAGGCGTCGGATCCTTTGGATTTACCCTTATTCCTCCTCTTCCTGCAAACGATAATGCATTATCAGTCCTTGCCTTAAACAAATCATTTAATTAAAATAAGTTTTACAGAATCTAGAGTTGTTACCATTTAAGCTTGGCAGTAAGCACAGTCAGATTGTTGGCAAAGTCATGACGACGTGGGAAACTTATTGCAAACTGCTATAGAAGCCTTTGGAAGCCATGTAAACCTTGGAAAACTAAAGAGGCACTTTTCCATTAACACATTGGGAAAACTCTAGACCAGAAACCCTAATTCCATAGCCATTTTACAGAGAAGAGCTTTGGCTCTCGCTGGTTACATAACCAAAATGACCAACGCAACTATCGAAGGTTCCAACAAACAAAGACATAATAAAAACTTTGTCACAACTGCTTGTGCCACAGTTAAGAAGTACCATATTATGTTTAAATATATACTCAATCAAATTGTGTTGTGAAATATGGTTGGGATTGGTGTACAATGTATGTCAATTAATTATGTTGATTAATTATGCTATGTGCTTGTTATAAGAATGCATGTAAAAAATATGTGCTTGTTATAAGAATGCATGTAAACAATATGCAAGCAACCTTTTAGAAAAAAAAATTATGTGTTTTAAGTCTTGTGTAGCGAAGGGTGCATTACAATATTGGTTGAATATTAGCTTAAGGTTATATTCCTAATCATACAAAAGAATTTGCTTCATCACTGAGTCTTATTTCACTTTATAAAAACCATACGAAAAATGAAGTAGATTGTGGATCTACTGCGTTTTCTTGAGAGAAAATACCACTACCTAGTGGAGGAGTCTATAATTGAACATAGTCCACTAACTAGTGGAGGAGTCTATAATTGAAAACAACTCATATCCATGCATCGGTACCTACGGTTATCTTCATATCCATTTTAACACCAACACTTTCCAAAATCTTGACACTACATTGGTAATTGATTTGATGGAAGATTGAATCTAATCTTCAATAGTTAAAGGATGAAGATATTTTTTAAGAATTATTAATTTTACCATAGAAAATTTGTAATTCATTATGTATATAATTCTGTAATTGCAAATATATCCAAAAGGATCCTACATGGTCTCATCAACCACAAAGTGTGCCTATATTATTCTTAAACAAAGAGAAACTATCATTACTCTAGATTGTCTATAACATATAATTATAAAAATATAAAATATTAACTATCCAAAACCCTTTAAGGGATTGATCCCCATCTATATCATGATATAGAACATAAATAACAAGAAGTTAAAACTCCTAGACCTATACCAAGTTTGCTAGATCCAATTGCAAATATGATAAAAAGAAAGACATTTCAAATAAAAAAATGTTTCCTCTTAAATAAATACACATGTGTGTATATCTTTCAAAGTAGAACCATCCTTTAACTCCATCTAAGAGCATAAGCTAGCATCTAGTAAGAGGTATTTGTTTGAGAGTTTGTCGACGTCTAAGTTGATCTCTTTGAAAACATGTTGAAAAGAGATATTATTAAAATAGAAAGAGAAAGATCTCCACTTCCTCAAATATAGGCATTGAAATATTTTTTCCATTCTAATCTAGTTGATCATTTAATTTATTACAACTTGGCATTCCCCCAAACCCCAAAAATTAGCAACACCTTTTTCAACTACAAGTTTTAAGAGAATATTCAAGGCAAGGATTTCAACACAGTTAACAAAGCCCCCTTATTAAACAACTTTAAATAAAATTAAATGGGTTTCATTAAGGAATAAAATTCCACTATCCTTACAAAGAGCGAGGGTGTGGGGGTGTTGCTTTGGATGGTTCCATCAAAGTAATCCTAAACCCAATATTTGTCAATAGTAGGATTAAAAAGTTACCTCCAAGGTGTGGATTTGGAATTAGATTCAAAAATAATAAAAATAGACTTGGCTTGATCAACATATTGGAAGGAAAGGATAAATATACCTTAAAACATGCTCATATTGTGGGTCAGACATATACCCATTAAAAATAGGATTGTGATCCAAATTATGTGGAGATTTATATGAACATAGAATAATAGGCAAGATCACACAAATGTGTTGTACAAACCAAAGTGCTATAGTAAATTCAAATTATTTTAATGAATGAAAATAAAACACTACAATATGAAAAGCTAGTATAAACTAGCTATAATGGTGCTAGCTTAAGATCTATGTCTTAGCTATGATCAATCTCTAGAAACCAATTACAAGGGGATGTAATTAAATTTTAACATAAATTATAAAACCATAATAGAAAGAAACCCTAAATATCCAAAACTATAACCTTAGGAGATGGGGTGGCAAATGCAAGCCCTAAGGAGCCTAGTTGATCCCTCAACTTCCTTAAGATGCAAATTTCACATACAAAATATATTTGGGAAATTTCTTGTATCATTACAAATATTATTCCATTATCTATGTGTTTATAAATCCTTGCAAACAATGATTTGACGTTGTGTTAATTGCTAAAAATGCATGGGAAATGTTCAAAAATTGTTGGAAGTTTAGGACTTGCAAAACTATAATAGATCTACCAAGATGTAGAACCATTATAAATTATCATAATAGGTGGGTTCCCATTGGTATTGAATTAGGAATTAAGGGTTCCCATTGTGTCAACTTACTCCATAGATGGGGATATTTTTCTTGAATCTAACTCCTAATGAGCCATTTTCCCTAGTCAAGGAGTTTCCTTCTTTGACAACTTGATAGAGTTGTATGTTTTACTAGTAGGCTCCTTTCATCTTGGTTCCCATCATATAATTGACTATATCCTACTGAATAAAATTAAGGTATATTTATGTAGGCGACAAGTGGTCATCCACCTCTGAGTTGTCTAATAGAGGTCAAAAATATAGTTGAAGCAACTCCACATTAAATACAAGGTGTAAGATAAGAAAAACTAAAATACTTAATTAAATCATTGTCACCCACATCCTTGGTGATGATATAAGGACCATATTTGTGTTGTATAAGCTTCATGTAGGGATCTTTGAGCCACTCTTTCAACAAGTGTGACCACACCTTATAACCAACTTGAAACTTGTGTGGAACTCAATGTTGATTGTATCATTATTTATACTTGGCATTAGGTTTCTACAAAATATCATGAACTTGTTGTTGTATGTGCTATATCCATTCAACAAGTTTGGATACTCTATTTTCATTGGTTTGAGCATGGTATGGATATTCCTATGTGGATTCAATGAGCAGATCTATGTCAATTGGGTCCAATGGTTGTAACCCCAAGAAAACCTAAAAAGGAACACAGACAATAGATTTGCAAAGGGATATTTTGTAAATACATTGAACATAAGAAATAATCTCATTCCATATGCATGGATGCTTGTAGTTTTAAATTATCAATATATGCACAATAATCCCATTGACTCCCTTAGTCTATCCATTGATATAGTTGTGGAAGGAAGTTGATTTTCTCATCTTTGTGTCCACCATTTACCACAAGATAGTCTAGAAGTACATAGAAACGTATTGTAATTGTATGAAATAATGGTATATGACATCCTGGAATCAACCTAGACATTGTCAAGTAATATATTAATAATAGATTAAACTGCGACACTCTTCTTGTAGAGTACCAAAATGGCCATCTTGGAGAATCGATCAACAACCACAAATGCACAGTTGTCACCATTCTTGGTTGAGGGAAGCCATAACATTTCATCCATGGATATTGGATCTTAGTCATGTTTGAGGTCAGTATAAGAGTGTACAACCTCTTATTATTGATGGTAGGTTTGCAGATGGCATAGGTATTCCACAATCTAATATACCTTCTCACACATAGTCAAATATTTTTCTACTAGAAGTACTTCTACAAAAATGGCACTATCTTCTCTACATGGAAGTGCCATATCATCCGATTGTAATGTTCCTCCCAAATTAAGTTCTATTGCTTGATTAAAGGAACAAACATATGGAGCATATGGTATAAAAGTGCATTTTTGAGGTGAAAGTTTGAAACTTCTTTACTTTTACCCAATGTTAGTCATGTCATAGTGTTCAATAAGGGTATTTTAATATAATTAGCGACACATGGAATTGTTGTGGTTAGAACCACAATTAGAGGTCACTAAGGTAGTATAAAACTTAGTTGGTGTCTCCCTTCTTGTAGTTAATGTTCAATTTCAATCATTATAGGCACATGGACTACTTTTGATGGTGTTCGTTCTTTGATTTTCCCTATGTATGCATGAATTGTAGGGGATTGTGATTAGTGTAGATGATTGTTTCCTTTCCCATTATATAATGATTTCATTTTCAGCATGCCTACACAATGGATTAGATATCCTTTTCATAGGTGGGATACTTGCAATCCATGGAAAAGAGTGTCTCACACTTATAGGACATGGAAAGTCCATTCTAAGTGAGGAGTGCATTGATAGAATAGCCTTAAGCATATGTATCAATTAAAAATGGTTATTATAGTTATGGTAGAATGAGGATTTATGTCATTTAGAGGTGTAAAATTGAGGCACAACAATCTTAGAATTAACACAAAAGTTACTACAGATTGATACAGATCAATTTACTCAATGAATGCCAAAAACTATGCAAAATACTCGCAACAATGTATTTTCTTAATCATTAATCAAAAGATACATTACAATATGATATAATGGAATTAATAGCCAAGCAATTCGAATCGTACATAGGTAATTCGAATTGAATGCATGAGAGTGGCTTACTTGTCAATTAATCACCACTCTACACATCAATTAACCACTAAATTGCAACCTAATTGAATCTAACTAACTAAGAACTCAACTGCATGCCAACAAGTAGGTAGAGTCTCCTATCAAAATTCAATTAGCTGAGATAAATTGAATCGAGTCACCAATATTAGGCTAGGGCACCTTTAACACTCCGGTTTAACTGAATTTTGCTCAAATTAGGTCAAATCAAGAGAAAGATGCCTTTAACACTCCAGTTAACTAAAAAGTAGGTGAGATAGCTTCTAGTTTTATGAGTGGGGCACATTAGCCATGCAGATCAACCTATTATTTCTCCCTAATTAATGGAAGAGGCTCAGTTAGGTTCCTCGATTGAAGGAGGAGGTCCAAATCACTAAAATTGATGACATGCTAATGATGTAAGAACATGTTTGAGTCAAATACTTAGGATAAGTGGTAAATTAGGTTGATTTATTCAAAGAGAGGATTATTATTCCCAACACCCTCCTTTAAACCTGACTTTGGACAATCTAGGACCTGGAAACTAAGACCAATCATCACCCATATAACCTAAATGCAAAAAATAATAATAACTTCTTAATACATCCAAGGAAATGGGGAAAAACCTCATGGGAAAAATACACTCCCCTCAAAATAAGCAGGTAGAATCAGGATCAATCTTTCATATCAAGAGAAAATTTCTTCTTGAATAAGAAACTTGATAAAATATTGTTGCAACCTACATCTCTATGGTGTACTAGAGAAGAATGCTTTTTCTTGTGTGCACTAGTATCCTAGGGCCATGCATGTGAATTTTTCCATCTTCTTCCAATTTGATGATAGATAGAATAAGGAATTTTTCCTTTATGTCTTCTTTCTGGAGGAATATTGACATGATCCACTATGTTCCTCTGTGAGCAAGGTTGTTGATCAGTCCTTACTATCATGTAGCATCTCACTGGGATTTTGTTGCACCTCTCTGAAGGAAGTGAACTTCCTTGACATAGTGCAAGGTTCTCTTTCTGAAACTAATTTCTTTTTCTCTTCATGTCAAATGGACCTCCAGTCATATTCCCAGCTGAACCAATAACCTTTTGTGCCTATTTAGGACTAGGATTGGGAGTAGGGACTGTATTTGGATCTGGACCCCTGTGAACTTCATCTTCAATTTCATAAACCGATTCCTCTGCTTCGGATTCAGAATCTGAAACACCAATGGAAGCGTTATCATATGTAAAAGGAGTAGATAGAATTGTTTTACTTCCCCTTTCAAATGGTAGCTGAGACTATACTGGATATGAGTATGGAATAAAGTGTGAGAATTCATATCCCTTGGAGGCATGGTTTGCAACACCCTTATCTATAATATTCCCAATTGAGATATCTGAGATATCCACTGATTCGGGACCAAATACCACTCGCTTTGGTGGGCTAGTGTGTGTCATCTTATATACAGATAACAAATTTGCAATTAAGGAGGGAACATAGAGTACATCATTGTTTACACTCCATGTTTTAACTTGATATAACCATTTCCTTTAGCTTGAATTTGAGTTTCATCACCCATGTGAATGTTGAGACCATCAGTCGATTGTAATGAAGAGAATGATTCTATGGATGCAACCATATGATTGGAAGATCCTGAATCAATGAGGAAAGCATGTGTTATTAAAAAACTAGCCTTCAGTGCATGGCATCTCTCATCATGATCTTCATTGTTCTCTCCATAGTCAGTCTTCCTTGCACCAGCTGGAATAGCGATGTTGTTATTCTCCAGGAGAAAGTCCATTTGATCAATTTTACTCTTCATACATCCGATTTATGGATGAAAACCTTTGATATAGTAGGTACATTTTGTTTTCTCTTTTCCATTTTTCTTGTATTTCTTTGAAACTAAGGGCTCATCTGACTGCTCTTTCTACTTAGGAGGATCAAACTTGGTCTTCTCTTTCTTTTTCTTTCCTTTTGTAATCGTAGCCTTGGTTCCTCTAGTAAACAAAGTGTGATATTTGTAGGATCTCATGGATCCCATTTGAACAAGTTTATCATGCTCATAGGTTATGGACTCAATGAATGCATTTAACGTAGGCATATTCAAATTCAGAATTGTGAACTTTCCAATATGGAAGGTAGAGACAAACACATAGTAGTATGCTCCTAGCTTCGAAAGAATAGAAAGAATTATTTGTTCATCTTTCTTCTCTACTCTGCATTGCTTCAATTGAATCACAATATGTTTAAACTTAGTGAAGAATTCATGTATGGTCCCGAAATTTCCTGGATTTAGAGAGTTCAGTTCATTCTCCAATTGATAAGCTCTCATATTCCAAAGAGTTTATAAATTTGTTCCCACACATATTTTGGATTCTTCAATCTGCTGATATGGAAAAGAAGATCCTTGGAAATGGAGAGGCATAGCAAACCATACGCTTCATAAAGATTGTTCCAATATCTGGAATTCTCTATTGCTATATTGGGCTCTGGCTATGTGCCCATGGTGACTTTGTAGAGTCCCTTGGAGCTCAATATTACTTATGTTTCCTCTTTCCACTGATGATAGTTGAAAGGAGTGAGAATATTGCAAGAGGAAGAGTCTGTTTTCCAGCTGTAGTGAATGCAAATGGAGATTTGAGATACCTGTAGTCACACAAAACAAAAAAATAGGGTCGAACAACCTGCACTTTTGTATTTTCTTCACACCTGGATAGACTTCTATGGAGAGAATCTATAGGGAGCAAGGCTAAAATTCCAGGATTTGTGTGGAAAACTCTTTGCTTCTGGTGCACTATTGGAATATTTTTAAGCATTTTTGCTTGATCTTCATCAAAGATCCATCAAAATACCTGTAGAAGAATTTCCATGTCCTTCCATGCCTCTAATACCATATAAAATTGAGGTACAACAATATTAGAACCAAGACAAAAGTTACTACAGATTTATACAAATCAATTTACTCAATGAATGCTAGAAACTGTGCAAAAGACTTGCAGCACTGTATTTCTTAATCATTAATCAGAAGATACATTATAATATGATATAATGGAATTAATAGCCAAGAAATTCGAATCCTAGAGAGGTAATTTGAATTGAATACATGAGAGTGGCTTACTTGTCAATTAATCACCACTCTACACATCGATTAACCACTAAACTGCAACATAATTGACTCTAACTAACTCAGAACTCAACTGCATTCCAACAAGTAGGTAGAGGCACCTATAATACTTTAGTTAGCTAAGATAAACTAAAATGAGTCACCAAAATTAGGTGAGGGTTCCTTTAACACTCCAATTTATCTGAATTTAGCTCAAATTAGGTCAAATTGAAAGAAAGGTGCCTTTAACACTCCAGTTTATCTAAATTTAGCTCAAATTAGGTCAAATTGAGAGAAAGGTGCCTTTAACACTCTATTTAACTAAAAATGAGGTGAGATAACTTCTTGTTGACTGAGTGGGGCACATTAGTCATGCAGATCAAGCCAAATTTTCTCCCTGATAGAAGGAGGAGGCTCAATTATGCTCCCTGATTGAAGGAGGAGGTCCAAATCACTGATGATTAGATGTTGATGATGTAAGCACATGTTTGAGTCAAATAATTAGGATAAGTGGTAAATTCGGATGATTTAGTCAAAGGGAGGATTATTATTCACAACAAGAGGAGGAATTTTGGATCCTTGAACATTTCTTCTTTATATTATGACTCAACCCAATAAAACTTGTCTTTGGATCCAACCTTGGTTACTTGGATTAGGGACCAAACAACATGAAAGAAACCAAACATGAACTTTGAATTGGTTAAGGATGAATAAAACATAGGTCTCTCTTAGTGTCTTCAAGGTCAACCAATTTTGAATGACTTGGATTTTGGTTGGATCCATATGAACACCATGCTCATCCATGATGTATCCTAAGTATTAGATTATGTGCATGCCAAATGAGTAATTCTCTATATTCTCATATAAATGGAGTTGTTGTGAGGTTTGAACCAACTAAATGTGCTTCAAATTCTTTTCCCAAGTCTTTTTGAAGATGAGAATATCATCTAAATATACAACAACAAAGGAATTTGTTAATGGTTTTGAGATATTGTTCATCATCCTCATGAACATTGTTAAGGAATTAGTGGTATGATCTTCCTTAGTTGTGTAATCGGGAGGCATAGAGAACATTAAAGTAATAATAGTGGAGTCCATTTAATGTAATCTGGACTAGGTCCAATATGTTTATATTATTAAATAAGGCTCACTATGGTAGTTAGTATTGAGTACCAATGTGGTCTTATGAAAGAAGGTCCCAATGTGGTCTTATGAAAGAAGGTCCACTAGGTAGTTAGGAGTTTGTTATGGTTATATTTTTATTGCTATGTATAAATTAGGATGTGTCATGTCTATGAATCATGCGTGGAGTATATTTTATTTGTATCTTAGTCCATAACAGGTTTCCCCTAGAAAAGGAAAGGGAATAGGAGTGGATTCCTTCCATAAAAGAATGAAGTGTAAGGGGTTTCCTTACCTTAAGGGTTCTCATATGAAAAATGTGGGGGATTTTCGATACCTTGTGTTTAATTTCATATTTCATATTTAAGGTATGTAACAAATGGTATAAAATCAATTTCCAAGACCAAAAGAAATATTTTTTGCTTCTATTTTTTAGGTTTTGGAAAGGAAAAAGAGGGCCTGTTAGAGTTTATAGAAAAAAATGTAGATATGTATTCCCCTCACAAAAATACACAAGCTAAAAATTCCCGAATTGGAGCTTCGACAAAGGAGATATTGTAGTTTGAAATTCTTTGTTTTCGTAGGTATTTTTGGTGACAATCGTGGCTCTTGTAGAAGAGATAACTTTTGATACAATGTTAATATTGTCGTAAATAAATGCCATTTGATAGAGAATTTTGGGGGCATTTATTTGACATATTATATGATATATATATTTTATCAATATTGAGTGTGCTACTACCATTATAAATTTCCTCCCTCACTACCTTAGCTCGCATACTTATAATAGATTTTGAAATTGTAAAGGGATATATTAGCCCCATCATTTTGGAATTCCTAAGGTTCTATGAATACAATGTGGAAGAATCCCCTTCTATAATTTTTCTTGAGATTTGTATGGAATGTGAAGAGCATATCCAAAAATGGTTACTTAAAGTAGAAAACTATTCACGCCCTAAAGCAACTCATATGGTGCAAATACATATGGAGCATTGAGTATAAAAACCATTATTAAGAAGACTATGAATTAGTTCAAATATTGGAACTTTGGAGACATATTTACAAGGAGTATACAAGGGATATATAATTACATATTTACTTTATATGGATCATTCTTCACAATCCTCCTCTAAATCACAACCCATATATAGTTATAGTTTTTGTGACAAAAACTAATTCCAACTTCTATTTGATGACTCTACTCCCCCATATGTAGATAAAATAATGTAAGGAATTCCATAAAAGGTTATGACTACTAGGTTTTAGGTTGTGTATTCTCCATTGGAATTCAATTCAAAAATCATGAACAACCGCTTAAAGAGACCTTCTTTGGACTTAAGAGTTGTCTTCCATACATCAATTTTATCAATTGGAACCTTGTGATAGTGGAACATTAGGTAAATATTATTGAAAACTTTGGTGCGCTTGAGTTGATCAATAAGATCATCAATCCAAGGGGTTGTTGATTATTATTTTGTTCCAATATTTTTAATCAACATATGTAAATTTCCCACATTTAGTCGTTCTTCTCAACCAACATAATTGGGATCTTGTAAGGTGAGGATCATTGTCAAATGTATCCCTATTGATTTAGCTCTTGAATTTAGCTTTTTATTTGTTCATTATCAAAAAGAGAGAATATATGTATGTGTATATATGTGTGTGTGTGTTTGTATGTGTGTGTAAGTATACGTATATGTATACGTATACATATACATGTACATATGTATATATATACATACACACACACACACACACATATACACATACGTATACATATATTTATATATGTATACATACATACATACATATATATATATATATATATACATACATATATATATATATATATATATATATACATACACACACACATACATATGTATATATGTATATACATATATAGATAGATATATGTACACACACACACACATATATATATATTAAGTAGAGGAGTACCAAGTGTTAAATCAATTGCATTATTTACCTGACAAAGTAAAGGCTCCCTTATCGGTGAGGCAAAGTTATATTATTCCACTATCTTGTCCACCTACTTCTACTATGTAGATAGAATCCATGTGGAATCCTGAGAGAAGTGACAATGATATTTCTTCATTTTCTGATCTAATCATGAAGAGGAAAAATCCCATATTCTAAGAGGTTACCTTATTGCACTACCCTATTGATATCTAAGATATTGCGATAGGTAGAGATACCTTTGGTACCCTATAGATGTGACCTCCCAAAATAAACATGGAACTACGAGGCATATACTCATACACAAGATGGCACTTTCGATATATATGGTAGTGTTCAACTAAAACAAGGTATTTCCAACACCTTAAGTAACTGCTCACACAAACAGATCACAAATCAACACACCAATGTTTTATGTGGTTAAAACCCTCGAAAACAGAAACATTCCACAACCTTATCCAAATAGCTACTTGAGTAAATATATTAATACAAAAGGAAAAAAATTGCATATGAATTTCTCACAATTGATCATTAAGAAAATGATCCTCCATGCTCTCCAAATAGACATCATGGACTAATTGGGTGTAAATCCATGGTTCAATAGACATTAAGATCGAGGTGGATATTAATCATTGGATCAATTTTTGTTTAGAACATAATGTGACCACCATATTACATAAGCACAAATGCATACTACTGCAAACTAAAGAAACACACTTCACCTAAAGACACAATATAACAAATATTTGATCTTAACTAACTCCTAAGTATCAAAATATCCTAACATCCCCCCTTAAGAACAACTTGGGATATGAATGAAGGATTTACAAATGTGACATGATATGAGAAGGAAGAAGGAATTAGATCCTATCCCCCCTTAATGACAAATTCCTGAACTCCTAACATAGATCAAAGTTTAGAAAACTTCACTTCTATAAGAGAGTTTGTGAAGATGTTAGCAACTTGGTAATCCATACGGAAAAAAAAGAATTTCAAGAACACTATCCTTAATAATATTTTTTATTAGGTACATATATAGCTCAATGTGTTTTTTATGTTGATGTTGAACTAGATCTTTGATGAGCTTTGTGGCACTCTGGTTGTCACACCAAAGTGTGGTCAATTGTTGTTTTTGGAATCCAAACTCTTAAAGGATATGATAAATCCATAGGGATTATGGACTTGCATTAACTATGACATGATACTTTAGTATTCTCAAAGAAAGAGTAAGAAATTATTATTTATTACAAGCTCAAGTGACAAGTCCAAAACCAAAATTGAAAATATAACCTGTAGTATGTTAAATTTCATGAACCGTGGATCTTCAGGCCTAAATGAAAGAAATATGAAAGGAAGGTTTGTTTTTGTAAGTTGATATCTAATCTATTAAAAAAAGAGAAAATAATAGTATAGGCATAGTTACATACTGACCTGCTCAAGTGGATCAGATATAGAGTATCAAATTGTAGCTAGGCCCTCCTTCGAGGGGGAAAACAGATCAAAAGTGACCCCCCCTCTCGGAGGGAAAATAGGCCTTCCAATTAAACCTAGACAAAACCTCCACAGTTCAAGGAGGGTGTGGAAAAATCTAACACATGGACAATACATAAACAAAGGAAAACTAGACATGATAAAAAATGAGTGGCACATGGCTAGTAAGGAACCTGAACGTAGCCCATGCAGGCAGATAGAAGGACACATGGCCGTAACAACCACGGGTCATGGTTTTTTCTAGGCCATGGTTCTTTCATGATTGAACATGTGCAACCTGGAGATGTTGGATGTGCAAGCTCACCTGAAGATGTCACCAAACTGTCACCAAATGTCTCCATTTCCTCGTCATTGGAGCTGGAGTCTTCCTTCCCGGAGACGACAGGTGGGTTTTTGGTGGGTAACAGAGAGGTCTTCCTCGAGACAGTTTATTTGGATGAGAACTTACACGCAGTGATGGAGGAGGTTCGGAGATGCTGAGGGGGAATGGAGTACTGTGGTGGAGCATAGGGGGGGGCCAAGGCATCAGGTGGACATGGAGAGGCTTGAGGCATGACCAGATGAGGACCCGATGGTGCGGTCTCTTGGGGAGCCGAGGGTGGTTGAACAGGAGGGGCTGGGTGTGGTGGAACTAGTGGGTTGAATATGAGGACCAGGCGCGTGAGTATGTTTTTGAAGACCCAGTAGTTCTGTCGGCGCTCCACCGTATGTCCAGTTGCACCAAGTGCTCCAGACAATTCATCCTCCCGGTCCGAGACAATTCTCTGCACTTCCTCTGGAATTTCCAGGTGGAATTCATTGCTGCTAGCCTGAGAAGAGAGAGGAATTTGGCCTTCTGACCGAGCATGGAATCCTCGTCCCCTGCGTGAAGTGCCTATCTATCTTCTAGGCATGGCTGGGGGGTGGTATTGTGCACAGAAATGAGAAGCGTGGATTGAGAAAGTCTCCTGGCTGATGAACTCAGCTAATGGAGAGCAATTCAGGGGCACAGAGTAGTAGAGAGACAAATAAATGTAGCTTGAAGTGGAGGGTGGTGACCCTGGTGCACAGAGTGACCATGGAGGGCATAAAGAACCTGGAGAGCACTAATGAACTGGAAGAGTGGAGCAACAGAGTAAAGCAGGAAGACCGCGGTAGTTTCCATTGTCCCGATTGAATGGCACTTGTGTGAGGCACGACTTCCAAGAGGAGCATTAATGGCGCCAAAGATGCGATGAGACTACATCGTCCTGTCATCGAGCTGAGGAGTGGCCAAGTCTACCTGGGTATTAAAGGCCATTAATGACAGTGGGTTGAGCTTGGGCTGGAGGGGTCACATCAGCCTCCACATTGGCTTGACTCACACCTGCATCCGGGGAATCTGAAAGGAAGGTTGCAGTAGAGTTAACAATTAAATGTAAACTGATCAATGGATTCATTGTAGAAATTTCATACACATCAGACAAGAATTGGTCAGAATATCATTGCATTGATTATCATTCATGTCATTGTAATACAATAGTCATACAATAGGAATAATTTGAATGCCTTTGGGAGGATTTGAATTCAACAACTCAAACTAACTCATGCGCTAACTCAGTATGAGAAAAATAAACATTATATCTCACTAGTGCAACTACAGATAACTAAATCAGTCTAAAATCAGTTAATTCATGAAGGTATGTGAACAAAGGCACCCAAACTCCCTTGAATCATGCAAATTGGTGCTAGGCTAATCGATTGTGATCTAACTGATGGTAACTGGAGTATAATTGAACATAACTGATTACCAACCAAGGTCAACTAAAGGATAATATTGGTGGCACTCAGAGTGGGTTCCTAAATTATAGGGATTGGTCACTGGGGCATGTAAACTCATTCCTGAAGGCACAGTAAGTGGTAGGTGTCTCCTAGGTGTGTTCTCCATACACTAGTGAAGTGATGATGATCTCCTAAGTTAGTAAAATAGGTCAAATAGACTATGTGGGAAAAAGGAGGATTAATTAATCATAACACCTCCCCTTAATCCTAAATTTGGACAACCTGGGCCCTAGAAACTAGACCAAAGGTAACCCATACAATCTAAATGAAATAAAAATGACTTCTTAATAAACAAGGAAATGGGGAAAACCTCATGGGAAACCCTCCCATCAAAATAAGAAGGAAAATCAAGAACAATATATGAGTCAAGCCTTTACACCAAGAAGAGATATGAGGTAAACAAATCTCTTTTGAGTGAAGTACTTGGTAAAAATATTTGCAATCTTCTCCGATGTAGGGCAGTAATCTAGTGTGATATCCTTAATATGCACTAGTTCCCAAATGTAGTGCATGTGTACTTCAATATGCTTTGTCCACTGCTTTTGAACTGGCTCACTGGATATCTTGATGGTACTCTAGTTGTCATAATATATGTCTATTGAAGAATAAGTACAAATTCCAAACTCTGTCAAAATTCCATGCAACCAAACTTCTTGAATAGTTTCATTCACATCCCCCCTATACTCTACTTATGTTGAAGACAGTGCAAGAGCTGCTTGCTTCTTGCTTGACCAACATATTGGTTTAGAATCCAACATGAACACAAAGCCTCATGTAGATTTCCTATCATTTACATCTCCAACATAGTCTGAATTAGTATATCCAATCAGATCTAACTGAGCATCAACTGAATAATGGATCTCGACATCTCTTGTACCCTGCACATAGTGCAAGATGCACTTCGTTGCCTTCCAATGCATCTCATGTGGCTCCTGCATGTATCTAGCAACAGCACTCACAGCATATGACAAATATGGTCTCGAATGGGTGAGGTATAGTACACTATTACATAATGAGAGACAAGTGACCAAAAAAATGACCAAAATCCTCCTATAAATTACCACTTTTGATTTGGCGATTTCTTGTGGCCAATTTTCGATCTCTTATCACACGACAAAAAATGTGGTCATATATAGTTTGATTATTTATATATTTTCGGTTGGTCATTAATTTGGTCACATATTTGGTCATTAATATGATCATATGTTTGGCCATTAATCTGGTCATATGTTTGGTGATAAGAGACCGAAAATTAGCCACCAAAACTATCATTTGGTCTTTTATATGTGAATTTTGGTCATTTTTTTGGTCTCTTATCTCCCATTTGTAGGTCACTTATATCTCTTTTTAGTCACTAATTTAGTCAATTTATATGCGCATATTCATTGATTTATGTAGATGGGGTATGGAGGAATTGAACCATGAATCTCCTGCCTATAAGGCATGTTCTCTTAGATTGAGCTAGCATCCTTGAAGTCTCTAGTAGTAGTAGTTGAAATCTTTATCTTTCTATAACAAAAGACAAACTCAGTCACTAATTAAAAATGACTATTCTATTCATACCACCTTCATAGTTTAAAATTTTATCCATTTGATTGGATTTCAAGGGATGTGCACATAGAAGAATTCTCAAAATCTATAATAATACCATTTATGAAAACAAAGGTTCTCGCTTTCCAATATTGTGACCATGAAATCAAAACATTTGCATTGTATATCATAATAGATATCAAATCAAATAATTCCATTCCCCACACATAATAGTCATATTAATGTGGAACCAATTCCTCGACAAGGAAATATTAAGTAAGAAAATTATGAATACCTGGGATGCATTAATGCAATCTCTTTGATGTTCACAAATATTTCCAAGTGCATAGATTGCATTGTCTATTTCCATTCTATAGTCAGGAAGAAGAGACAATGGATGACCAATTACAGCATTCAACTTTGATAGAGCTTATGTTGTCATTGAACCAAATGAATCAATAACACACTCAAGCTGGAAAATTGGAAATACTTAACACAGTAATTATATCATGTTACACAGCTCTACCTCCAATTAGGGGATTTATTTTTGAGCCTCCATGTTCAATACACACTTCAATTCCATAAACTGCCGACTGTAGAGAAACATAATTAATAAAAAAAATGCAGAAGGACAAGAAAACTGATAGATTCCATATAAAAATCAAAATGCACAACTAGGATGATTGCATTACCTGCCAGACATCGACATCTTCATTTGTGCAAGATTCAAGGATAAATGGAAAAAATGTGTCATAATACCTGTCCCCAAAAATATAAAATTAGTGATTATTCTACATAAGAAACAAAATAACTAATCCCTATGCTTTACATCTACCAAGTTTGGGTAAATTACTTTGTAGCAACCACACCGCATTGTTCTGCAACATCATAAAAAATGCATATTGCCACATGTCTCTATTCTTCAGTCTAGTATTTTCCCTACAAAATATGTAGAAGGAACAAATAACAAGCCTTCAAAATACACCCCACAATTTGGTAGTAGTAGATCCCAATGTGCTAATAGTGTTGCTTGATTTATAACGGATTACATATAAAACAACTAGATGTAGCCTGATTCATCTCTTTATCATAACAGGAATCAAAAAGCATTTATTTCATTATCACATGTGTATTCTTACTAGCATCGGAGTGATGAAGGAAACAAGTTCATCAAAATAGGGTAAAAATGATGATTTGAACAATTTTAAGAGTGTTCCAAGGAATTCTCCTATGTTTCTAATTCCTGGTAATCCAGATAAACTATGTTAGCTCCAATCTAGTGAAAATAGATGTTATTTAGAGGCAAATAAATCATATTTTTTTAAGTTGTTGACGACATAAATAATAAAAAGTTAAAAATTTAAAAATGAGAGATTGTCTTCTTACCTTATGTAATGCTTCAACAAGGGATAAAATAATATAGTCTGAGAGTTTCTTAACATATGACTCATTACATATATGTTCTTTTCCTTTATCCACGGCCAACTTTCCAGCTCAAAGCAGTTCTAGCATGCCTATTTAAATAACAACAGGTTATATAGTTTCTTGACATAGAGATATGGATCCCAAAAACCTAACAAATAGGCATCAATGCAACTACAAACTTTGGAAACTGCCAACCAGATTTCGATATTTAAACTTAGCAATAGATATTTGATAAGAAAAATGACATAAACCATGACAAACCGTCTCAAACATGCATAAACCATGACAAACAATGACAAAACAGTACTATAGACAAAATAATATTGTTGTAACTAGACAAGATAAGTTTAAAGCATAATTTTCATTTCTTTCAACTTTAACACTCCCTAAGGTCCTTGTGTTAAATTTGAAAAGCATACAAAGACAATAAATAAAATCAGAAGTAAATCTAACTCAAAGTACAAAGAAAACAAATAAGATAACCCACTAGGAGAGTTGAAACCTTCCTTATACTTGGCAATATTTTTTTACACCAAATCTTGTCTATTAAGAGACAAGTCACTACAGGAACAAAGGACATAGTTGAGAGAGAGAGAGAGAGAGAGAGAGAGTAAATTCAATTTCTATAGGTTTAGTCAACTATAGTATCAGTCAAGGTAACCCAGTCGACAATCAAGGAAACCCCAATTACTGAAGCAACAAACCAAGAAACAATAGTCCATAAAACATCAAGTAATGATGACATTCCACACACAAACTAGAGCTCAGTTTGTAGCCCATAAAAATTTCATGGATTTCTTGAGTAGGCTGTGAGTTTTTTGGGGATGATAAAAGAAACCATAACTCTGATTGAGTGGACTAAGATCTTTGCTACACCATTTGAGTGTTTGGGTATGCTTGAAGTGAACCGTAAGGAAACTCCAATTACTGGAGAAGAAGACCCATAAACAACAGTCTATAAAATATCAAGTAATGATGACATTGCACACACAAACCAGAGCTCAGTTTGTATCCCACACAAATCCCATGGCTTTCTTACAGCTTAGCACACTCAAACAGTGTATCAGAGATATTAGTCCACTCAAGTCTAAAATCATGACCAAGAAACATCAGTCCATAAAATATCAAGTAATGATGACATTCCATACACAAACCAGAGCTCAGTTGTAGCCCATACAAATCCCATGGCTTTCTTAAGGAGGTTGTGAGTTTTTTAGGGTTGCTATAAGAAACCATAACCCTATTTGAGTGGACTAAGATCTCTGCTGCACTATTTGAGTGCTTGGGTATTCTTGAAGTGAACCATAAGGAAACATCAATTACTGGAGCAACATACCCATAAACAACAGACCATAAAATATCAGGTAATTGTTGAGACTCGGAAATGTCACATTTTCATCCACTTTATCTTCCGCTATTCATCACATTTCATCGTCCCATTAACCTTTTATCATACCATTTCCATACATATTTGTGGGTTTCACCTTATTATTTCCACTTTATTTATTTTAGTATTATAAGTGAATTTATGATTAAATATTAGAAAATTAACATGTTTTTCACTAATATATCAAAAGTATGGATGAGCTTTGTAATGTGTAGGAATATGTGAAGGATTAATTCAAAGAAAAGACTTCACGTATATCTCCTCCACCATTTCAAGGAGATAGTTATGCAAAGAATATTCCAAGGAGAAGATCATGGAGATTTGGTTAAGAGACATGTGGAGAATTTGTGAGGATTTGAAGGGATCATGTCTTCTAATAATAGGAAAGTAGTTGAGTGGTTGAGTGAATAGTGGATCTCTCATTATGAGATGGTTATCTTCTTCTCAAAGAAGTTCATGTAAAAAAGAGAGTGCTCTCTCTTCATTTTTTATCCTAGATTATCTTAGAATATCTTAGATCTTAGATTATCTTAGAGAATAGTAGATTGTAGAAGTTAGTCTTGACTTTGTAATATGGAGAAGGGAATTCTTAGCTTTTGTTCATAATATTGGATTTGATGCTTTCATGATTTGTTATTGATTCTTGTGATGTAAATTAAGATTGCTTGATTGTTAATGTGAGCTCACATGTGTTGTCTTGTTGCTCTTCATATGTTGTCTTTCTTTTATGCAATTTACTTTCTGTCGTGTGTTTCATCTTCCTGCATTAGATTAGCAATTGCATGTTTTAGCTTAAGGGGGGTTAGATTAGATTAGTCTTAGTTTCATGGGGGTTAGATTAGCTTAATTTTGCTTCAGTATTGCATATACTTTGCATGTGTTTCGTAAGCCTACGAACCTTATATTGACAAATTAAATGGATGGACAATTACTACAACAGAATTAAAACAACATTAATTCGGCCCAACATTTTGGCGTCGTTGTCGGGGAAGCACGATGGATTGAAGTGTAGTTTGATTTTTCTGCAAGCATACATTAGAGTGTGAGTTTCAATTTCTACAAAGAGTGTTTCAATTTTGCAAGTGTGAATTTCAATTTCAGCAAGTGTGTTTTCTCGCAACTATGAAGAGTAATTGTTTTTCTTGTACAAAGTGTTTTTTTTAATTTGTTTTAGCAAGAGTGTTTATTTAAATTTTTCATTTATATTTGGGTGATGTAAGAATCCCTTTTTCAAAATTATTTAACAATGAGTTTAAGCTTGGAACAGCTCACTCAGATCCTTGCAAAAGTAGGGATATCCTCTTCTCTCGAAGAGGAGATCCTGACAGCAGTCGAGAGCTTAATTACTCCTCTAGCAACGAACAAGGAATCAACATACGAAGAATCCTGCACATCTAATAATGGAAAATCATGTGAGAAAGAGATCGAGGAGTACCACGAGGAGTTGCAACATGATCTGAGGAGTGAAAACTATGCCTATGAAATCCCTATCGAATGATGGTTTCAAGTGAGTACCAGGTTAGAACAATTTAGTTTTTCTTTTTTTCTGGATAATTCACAGTCAAATTTCACACATTTTTGTTTATCCTCATCTTCTATTTACAAAATTAACACTAAACATATTCTTATTACTGTTACGTTAATGGCTACACTGGATATTTAACTACACGTAACTGTTTTCTAAATTCCAATTAGCATAGAGTAGGTAGGATTGTATTTTCAGTTTTTTATTTCAATTAGAATAAGTATGCTCTCCTCTGCGCTTCGTGCGATCACAAGGATCAAAAAGTAGGATGAATAAATTGTTTTCAGGAAGAATTCTTATTGTTGACGGATAAAATAAAATAAAATTCCTAATCTATTTTTCGTCTGCAACTTGTTCCATTTGCTCACAATTTTATTGTTTTTCTTTTAATAAATTTTAAAGTTCTTTTATTTTTGTGGAAATATAAAAAAAATTAAAATTGCGCACAACTGAAACAGACGCTGAGATAGTAACTCCAAGATGAAACAATAGATGTAACAGCTCTAGATGAAACACACTTTTTTAGCTGAAACACAAATAAATCGATCAGGAATGTTTTCTAAAATTTTCAGGATTTTTTCTAAATTTTTCAGGAATGAATAATTAATGTTTTGCAACATGGTTAATTGATCTCATCTTTAATTTGTAATTCATTTTAACCATTTGCTAAAACTTTTAATTTGTAAAATAAAACTGGCCTACAAATTCATCTGGCAAATTCATTTTTAGCTGAACAATCTCTGAGTTTATAATGTTGAAAAGCAGCTGCAACTCCTAGCTGAAGCAGTGTCACGCCTGTAAGCTTCTCCTCGGTTGGAGTCGCAGTCATCTCTTGGCCTTCATCCTATAGTTCAATAAGTTTGCAAGAAGAATTTTCAAAATTCTCTTATTGGATTTCCTGAAAAACATAAAATACATATGGTCTGCATTACCAGATTACCTCACCCAGAATGTGCTATGCAAGATAGAGCTGCGTTTCTCCAAGCTGAAACAACAGCTGAAACACATCAGTTGAATCACACTTGAAACAATATCACACATGCAATATTCTCATTTTTTTAACTTTTGGCCTGATTCAGTTTTGGTTTGCGTGCACAAGATTACATTTGATTCCAACTTACCAAAATCCAACTTAGAATGCAGCCTCAGAAAAAAAATTATCGTTATAAATTATGTGAGAAATATTACTAACATAAATTCTATCGAAAAATTCCACAAAACAAGAAGCCATAGTTGCGAGGATTATCCATTAAATTATATACTATAGTTTTGAGACTGAGTGAAAAGATTCAAATGAAGGTCCAAGGAACACCAGAAACAAATGCAATTGGAAAGTATTCAAATATATAGGCTTATAACCTTTTTGCAATTGGAAATCCCTTTTTGTGGACCAGATAGGGTATGTAACTCCATACATGGCATGGAAGCATGTCTGCTAAGCTTTGAACATGGGCCATCATCATGGTAAGCACTCCTACTTTCCACTAGACCACATCCTGATAAACAGTACATGCACTGATAAATATGAAGGAGAGAACTTGGAATAATTTACCAGCCTAAATCCATATTGACCCAGATATATCAAGCACCGAGAGGGATTAAATCCCTCAAGGTGATAACCTTTTATTTATAATAATAGAGCACCCTTGTATATTTATAGTTATAAAGTAATATCTCGGCTAACATATATATAACATTACAGACAGATGTGACATGTCTTCCCCAAACTAGGCTGTAGAATGCACCTCTTCACACAATCAATATATAAAATATGTGGATGCAAGTTTAGAAGTTAACAAAATAGATAAGAAAAAAAACAATTTCTATTTTGATTCCAAAACACATCTACAACAAAGCTCCAAAATGTTCCTAGCCAATTCAGAGTCTAATTGATATTTTTCACATGCAAAGGAAAAGAGGCCAAAATAAAGACATCATAATCACTCATTGAGATTTTAACCATTAAATCTATCAAGATTCAAACTTTAATGGACATTTTTCTACCCATTAATGGAGAAATAATAATATATTAATACATGCCTATCATCGTCAGAGTCTATGCTTTTATCAATTGCATCATCAACATTAGTAATTGTAACATTTGGTTTGAGTTGTGCTGAATGAAGCAGACGTGGCATAACAAAGCTCATGTATGGAAATAAATCCTACCCAAGGAAATTACAAAGATGATCCCATGCATGCATGATGTTTAATGAATAATTATTTAGAAAACTCTCACAAAGATGTTCAAATTCATAGTAAGATACCAAAAACCAAGCAGACATCATTTCCTTTTGAGTTTAAATTATAGACCTGAAGCATGTAGCTTATTGTTGGATCATCATCCTCCATAAATGAGTTCTGGAGACTCATCAACACATTCATAACCTAAGCTATAAAAAAAATGATCAAATGCCATAACACAAGAAGTATATCTCTAGCGCATCCTGTATAGATGGCATTATAAATGTGGATGTTAAAACCATCATAATTACAATCCTACTAGTATCCATATGAATCTCCACATGATAACAGCAATGTAGAGTACATTGTTTTATTTATCCAATGAAAGCATCGACGAACCATATCTTTTCACATAAGCAATCAAAACATGAAATAAATGCAATAAATTTTATCAACTCATATCTAGATTTGTGCAATGTCTTCTTTGGCGATTGACATAAATAACAGTTTGATTGGTTGTCACTGTAATAAGGATAAGGTGTTATCATCGAAGAAATGAGATTCGGGATGTTTGTAAACATGACCTTATGATATGAATTTCATGTCTATCTATGAACTAAACAAAAGAACAAATCAGGGCCATAATGTACCTTCTTAGCATTCTGACCAAACTTCTCCTTACCAACCACCATGCCAACTAGATTAATACATTCCATTGACTTAGCACACAACATTCAATTTGATTTGTCAGTAAAATTGAGCAATATTGCTTTCAAATAAGGCATCATTGTATCATAATACACCTGAAATCCAAACTACATGTAATGTAAATGCAATGATATGTGAGTTAACCAAAAAGAGATACTTGAGAATAATGATCCTTTTATCTAAGAAAATATCAATAAAAAGTGAAACTTAGTTGTGAGGCATCCGAAAGCGATTCCAAATAATTCAAAGCCCCTTCCAGTACCATATCCTTCCCATTCTATTATTATAAAAACCATCAATCATAACACTGAAATATTTGGGAGTTGACCTCTTTAAAAAATAAAACTTCAATTTAATATACATAAAGAAGGACGAGTAATTTGCTCATAATCCCATCAAGATAAGGTACCAAAATATCAGGGGTACCTCTTTAAAAGATAAAATAGTTGATTTCCGTGCCCTTTACATTGTCTAACTTGTTGTTTATTGACTAAAAAATACCCAGATTGTTGTTTTTAGGGATCATTTTTCATTGTTGAGTGCTACTATCATACTCTAGATACTTTTACAATAGGTTGAATGCATGGTTAATTTGTTGAAAGTTCTTGGCTCCAAATTCTTCAAATTATTGGGTTGATTTAGGCCCACCCTCCATGCTAATTTGACCTCCAAACATGATGGTTTAAGGTTGTGAACATGACCATATCTGACACTCATCCTGACCACTGTTCTTATAAGGGTGGGAAGGGTTCAAAAACTACCTAGAATCAATAGCAATGCTGCTCCACAAAAAAACATGGTAGGGAATCATGTCCAAAATCGGAGATTATGGATATTTAGTGCTAGTTAAGGACATAACAATTAACCAAATGTTCCCATAATGATTTAAATTTTATAAATGTTGTTTGATGGTTGTGACAATGCCCTATTCACCTAGAACTACCTCATCAACTTATAAGTGCTATAAAGGGGTTTCTTTGACAATGTTAGCAAACATAATCCATGGGATTGTGGAACTCATGGTGCATTTTAGTTTAATAAACCCATCATGTCACTTTTAATATGGAATTTGGACAAGGCTCCAATAGTTGGGAAGAGATCAAATATATGACAACCCTCCTTATAATTGCATTGGATTATGGAGATATTAATTTGCAATTCCATCAAGATTCCAAGCTATGTATTGATAGGGTAAAGGGGAATGATACTATGAACAACATCTTTCTTCTACCTGTTCTAGTAGCATATCACTCTTTAAAAAGGAAGCTTCACAAGCATCACTTTCAAGCATATTTATAAAGAGCACAATAAGGTAGCAGAGAGTATGTTCTAAATTTTTCGTCAACAGAAATAAGTTTTTGTACTACAATGGCCATGAATTCACAGTATGTGAGAGCATATTTCAACTTGCTCCTAATAAGAACCACAAGAGGAAGAAATTCCATACTTTTGTGAGGACTAGGAGATGGTTTTGGTTCCTATAGAAGTAAAACAGGCCCAAGTTAGAAGCAAAATATGTAATAGTTTGTTGCAAAGATTGATGAAATAATTAGCCATGCCTTAAGATGTTTTGCTTTATGGTCATATATAGTCATTTATTTTAATTTACAAAAGCACAACCAAATTTTTTCAACAGAATATTTTATTCAAAAACACAATCCCTCTCACTTATTTAGGATTTTATTCAAGTCTGAGACATAGAGAGATTCATGAGAGCTTGAGGTTTGAGACAAAGAGAATCAATTATCTCTTTTGAGAGAAATTGGAGTTTGAGAGAACATGGGCCCAAGAAGTTTGAGAGAGTAAGTAGCTTTGGGAGGAAGAAGATAATAGGTGAGGGGGGGTAGTGGGAAGGTGTAAATGGTGAGGGCTCATTCCAACATGAACCATAGACGAGCATGACAAAGAAGAAACTCATTCAAGCCGAAAAATTTGAGAGGGAGGATGCATAAGAGACAAGAAGCTCATTCTATGATAGGGTTACAACTCATTCCCACATGAGCTATAGACTCACAAGAGAAAGGAAGTTCATCTAGATGGTTTGGAGATTACAATTTGAGAATAGATAACAATGTGATGATGACCAAACATGGTAGACTCTAGAGAGTATGGATTAAATTGGATAGACTGCAAAGCACTCATAAGTCCAAAAACGATGAAGTTTACTAGAGTTTCATCCAACCTAGATGAGTTCTATCAAGGCCTTTTGACTTTAGAATAGTACCTTTTGATTTTTTCAACCAATAAAACACTGAAGGTAATCCAAAAGGCCTTGTTAGAATCGTTTGGTTTTTTTGTTAACATCCTGGAAAAGGAAGCTACTAGTATGTCCTTGCTCTATTCCTTCCAAAAATATTAATACAACTGAGCACTGATATTTTTTGGCTGCCTATGTTGGTCTTTATTCCTTCCACAGGTGCATTTATGGTGGGCTTGATTAACAATGTAAATGCAACAAGCTAGTATGAAACCTCTATGCAATTTTTTTTTGAGAACAATTCATATTTCCCCTCTACTATTTCACATTATAAGTGATTAATAACATTCATTAAGTTGCATGATTAGACCAATTAACAACAGTCATTCATTTGGATTTTGCATTCAGCTATCCAACATTACATTTTAGCTCTATTGTATATAGCTGAACGTTTCTTTTAATGGCCTGATCCTATTTTCTATGGTCACCATATGTTTTGAATTAAGTTGATATTCATGTGTTTTCAAATTATTTGTAATGTTATGTGGTATAAATGGCTTGCTCATGATTCTACTAGTATAGTTGAATCATCTCGGCTAGAAACTTCAAGAAGTCGTTGCATTTTTTTCTCCATGTCAATCAATAGTAATAGAAGTGGAGTCTTTTTGGCTGGTCTGATCCTATTTGTTATGGTCACTATAGATTTTAACTTAAGTTGACATTCTTTTACAAATTATTTATAGATGGTATGTGGCATAAATGGATTGTTCAGGCATTTACTTGTACAGTCAAATCATTAAGGGTAGAACTTCTATAAGCCAATACATTTGTTTTTTCATCTTGAATCAGTAGCGAGAGAAGTGCATAATACCAACAGATGTGTCTCCACAAATGATGGTGAGAGTTACTTTTAGTTTGATGGTAGAACAAAAATCTTCACAACAGAAAGGAGGATTACTAGCATCGTATCCTCTAGCCACTCTTTGAGAATATTTTTAGAGGAACAACTGGAGAGTACTCTTATTTCTCAAGAAAAAGAGAGGAAGAAACTTTTTAAAGTTATGCAAAATCAAATAATTGACAACAGGATTTTGCAAAGACAGAGCCATGACCTTGAAAAAAAAATTGAAGTGATGAGAAGGCGAGATGAAAGGAAAAATTCAATCCTACCTTATCTATACTTTTACTATTCCAACTCTCTTTATCATCACCTATTACCTTCTTTAACATGAAACATTCTTGAATGGTAAAACAAATTGCTTCCTTGATGTGGATTTCCTCTAAGTAATCTATCATTCCATACAAATAAATACATTATGGTGTATTTGGAGGAAAATCTGCACCGTTCTATTTATAATCTTCTCCTCTCTGTATTGTATATGTTGTCTATTTGATACATCACAAAATTGAAAAGTATGTATAATTATACACAACCCTTCCCAGTCAAAAAATATGTGAGGAACCAAACTCTTGTCATCATTGTACTAGATAATATCCCACTCAGGAATCAGGACGGGGATTAAAACATTGAACAATGGAGTCAAGAATCACTTCAAATTTTCCATCCTTGTTTGAAGCATGAAAATGTTACTAAATTGTACTACTAGGAATGTTTTGAAAATTGTTTTTAGAACTAATAGTATTCTGAAATGATTGGCACATCTCCAAGACCGATACAATATCACACAATCCTTTGGTGTAATGTAATTACTTTGAAATTAGTACCAGGTTTTTTGTGAAGTCCAGTGACGTATAAAAAATAATAATGTGCAGTAATGAACATCTCAAGGGCATAAGACGTGATTTATAATTCAAACTATTATGTTTTGGAAATACCCGAGTAGCATTATGTGTTTTAGGTATGACACTATGGACAGTGGATACTTTCTCAAATAACTGTTTATGAATCTATACAAGAGCCTCGGACTTTAGTATCCTCAAAGTTATCCTTAGTAGTCATGTACTATTTATCACCTCCCCTCCCGTCCAAGAGGACGCGACTATGGCACTGTTGTTGTTATCATTTAACTGAGCAATATAGCCCCATAACATATAAAATAAAATGCATTGAAGTAAATACATACACATAGAGATGTATAATTCATTAAATAGTGGAAGAAAATACATTCATTCACATTCAAGCATTCAACATGTTCATGATAATTTACAAAACAAATAGAGTTGCAGAGTTAAATACAAGAAATACTTATCTTGAGAATAAATATTCCCTGCAACTAGATATGTCGCTGCAATATTCCAACCAACCATAGGCCAGTGTGCTCATAAATCTCTCAGCATCACTACCACCTCCGATCTGGGCATGATTTCCACAAGGAACTAGGGAACAACAGGATTACACACACCAAGACCATACACCCACAGTCAAGCCAACACACAGTTAGGTTTCACAGAATTTCCATCCAAGCCAATAAACAATTGGGTTTCACAGGATATTAAGGAAACAATCCAATTACATAGGGGTTCCTTGGACTTACTCAGCCAAGCCAAAATTTACATCAAGCATACAGTCAACCAATTAACAGATGGATACCTTGGACTTACCCAGCCAAGCCAAAATTTTAATAAAAAAACAACCAACCATCCAAGAGATGGGTTCTCTTAGAATACTAAGGCAACAAGCCAACACAAGGAATTCACATCCAAACACAATTAGACCATCCAACAGAGGGTTTTCTTGGACTTACTCAACCAATCCAACACAAGGATTCACTTCACCGCCAAACACATTGTTGGGTGTGAACAAAACATTCCTGGGAAGCCAAAATGAAAATGGAACAAGGGGAAAAACAACCCTGGAAACCAAAATCGATTTCACAAAACATTCAAGGACATTCAGGAGAAAAAATGACCATCATTCACACCTAAATTGTGAATCCCAAAATTAGAAAATGCCTATGGGAATTTCAAGAGCAATCCAGCCTCAACAAACACCCAAAATGTAAATCCTTGTTGCAAATGCACTCAGAAACACAAAACAGCTTCCCATCCATGGAGAAAAATGGAACTACGGCAGAAAATGTGAAGGAGAAATCCCATCTTTCTCACAGGGGAAAAACAACCTCCGCAAAACCCCATCTCAGGGATTTGAATTTAGAAATCATCTTATGGCTTCACATGGGCAAAAACAGACTCTTCAAACCCCAAAATTGTGGTTCCCTTCTTCTCATTCGCCTAGAAACACAAAAAATGAATCCTGGGAATGGAGAAAACAAAGAAATGACAGGAAATTGTGAGGGAGAGAGAGATCAACAAGCTTCAACTGTGTGAGAGAGCCCAACGTGAATGAGAATGAGTGAGGAATGAAATATGTGTGTGCATAATGGCGTGGGCATGCATTTCCAAGCATTTACTTGCCCAAGAAGTCAAAAACACGTTTTCCAAAAATGGGTGGCTTCCCGAATTCGGATTTGACTCCCATACTCTTCCCATCCCAAGGAAATAACTTCCTTAACCAACTTATAGATGACTGGGCACAAAAGACAAAATGCGTAGTTGACAACTTTATGGGTTTTCCCTTGATATTTGGATTTTCCCCTTTGGCTCAAGGGTTTGAATATCCCCCCCTCCGTATCTCTTGTGAAATCATGCCCCCATCTATTTAACGTTGAGGCACATAGCTAGTTGTGGTATTTTTATTCATTTTCATTTTTACATGATGTCTCAAAACATATTGTTCCTGCATAGATAACCCATCGGCACTGATTTTAATCACTAATACATAAGAAACTAAATCAATGGTGGGCCTTTGCCTTGAGCTCCACACCCTGATCAAATACAAATATTACATCATGTGCAATTCAATACCATGGGGTCGAAACCAAGGCACACATTCCCCTCCCCCTTGGGGTCAAAACCAGGGTGTTACACTGTTGAAGGTTCACAAAGAAGCTGTGTTATCCTTACCATTCACCTGGTAATGTTTTTTTAATGCATACTTATATAATAGATTACAAATTTATTGAGTTACCATTTAGTTTTCCTAATTTCACATAAACAATAAAAGTGATAATTTGAGCTCTTGATAGAAGTAGTGGTTGCTATAAACCCTAATGCAAAAAAAAACATTTATTTTACCTGCCATCATATTTCAATTTTCTAACTCATATATTTTAAACAAAAATACCAGTAGGAATACAATCAATTATAATCTATCTTTCCATATCTCTAGACAAAATAAAATGTTGATATTTTTATTTTATGCAATCTTTGTAGTTTGGTATAACAACTTCTTGTAGAATTTCTTAAGCTTGGCATTTTATAGAAATTTTATAGGTTCTGAAGTCATTTATTTGCTTGCATGAACATGAATGTAATCGATTTTAAATATAATCTAAAAAGGATTCTTCCACACAAAAAACAAAATTAAATAAATAAATACTTTCTCTAGTGGAATAGCAATATCCTTTTTCTCTGATTGCATCACAAAATATTTCTTGTCAAAATGATCATACAATAAGTGATGAAGTTGTTTTCACAATTCCCATGCAAGTAGAAAGCATGAACTTAGAACTATGTTTTGTGAAGACAAGTGAAAGTTTAGCAGCCTAAAAATATTTTATCCCTCATTTGCACCTGATTAAGTGCTAATTTCATACTTCTGTTAAAAAAATGTTAGCTTCTTATTTCTTGTTTAACAAGCATTTTTCCCTCATTGGTAACATGCTACAAAGCATTGAAAATTGTCAGAGAATTTTTTTTTTGAAAAAGGTTCTGCTTTCTCAAAACATCATTTCCATTTCTACAAAGTCTCTCATGTACGGAAATTTTCCATAAAGTAGCAAAGAAAATTGAAGTACATGTTTGAAATATTGGGATATTGGTTCCAAACCTTTGGGTATCCTATAAAACAAACTATACATCCTTGAAAGGTCACCCATATGCAGTGAATGCTCGATTTCAATTCATAATCTTCATTACAGGAAAACATATTAGAAAAAGGACTTCACATCTGCACACTGCAAATCCATGTATCAAATTCATACCTTCCCATCCTTTATCAAGGAATGGCACCTTGAATGTTCCTTCTCTAGAAGCTAATTTTGATATTGGGAAAGGATTCCATGCTCTACTTTCTACACATAAATATTAAAAAAAATACAAGCAAAAAATGAAGTGAGAGATTGAAATAAAACAATCAAAAAATTTTTGGTGCTCTATAACATGAGCAATCAAGTTTGTAATGTAGAAAACCAGTGATCAAGTTTGTAATGCAGAGAACCAAGTTCAAAGTTCAAACCCCCTAAGTGGGTGTGGATGAGTCCAAGACTTAGGTGCAAACCCTAGAGTAATTTTTACAACATAGATATGCCCGTATTAAAGCATCTTGGCCAAAGAGATTATATAAGTCATATTTTTTAAGAAATAAACAAAAAGCAATACACTCACACAACAAGTCAAATCTGACCAAGAAAAACATTGGAAATTACCTGCAACAATGAGAGAATATCTGGTATCTGGAATACGTGAGAAACATAAATCAATTGCACAAAAAAATCTATAGCAAGTCGACATGCATTGTGCACGCAGGAATGATCCACACATATACAAATCTCTAGCAGAGGTGCCTTCACCTTCCCACCATAAGAATACACCAACAATATATTGAAGGCCTCATATACAACATTTCCCTCTCTCACCCTCTCTTTCAATTGATATAATAACTTTGTGCTCACTACCTGAGAATCTAGATAGGTTTTGGGGAAGATATTTTCCCTTAAAAAAGACTCCTGACTGATAGAATGCAACAGTGAATGGCTAGAATGCAACGATGAATGGCCAGAATGCAATTATGAATGGCCACAAGCCTGTCCTAAAACAAAATTTCAGCATCACTGTAATCAACATCATTGTAGAAGCCATGTTTCATCGATTTTGGTAGTCAATCCAATAATCGATTCACAATAAGTATCCATTCCCAGTTACTTATACCCAGTTAGACGTGCCTTGTTTTATGTGCCCAATTCATTCATGGTATATTTTATCACTTGTGATACCTCGTCCTATTTAGACGTGCACACAATGAAAAGGAAGTATTATATCAGAGAAGGGCATTGGGGGTCGGAAAGCTATGTTAGCTTCCCTCCAAAGTGCAATAGATGCTATTGAACAAATTATTTTCTAATCAGACTAAAAAATTGACATAAAACCTAGCATTTACACCCATGACACCTGACACCAAACCTAACATTTACTGGGACCAAACATAAAACTCATAGCTTGGGTCATTTCAGCATCACTATAGTCAACATCAGCAAGAGACAGAAGAGAATAAATGCTAGTAAAACCCTCAATATTTTTCCCCAAAATCTTTGGGATCTAGAAGATGTGAGCATAATACATCAACTCCACAATAGGATAGCATGCATCGTGCACATAGCGATGTGATCCACACATATACATACCTCCCACAAAGGTGCCTTCACCTTCCCACTATGCAAATAAGACAACAGTATCTTAAAGTCCTCATATGCAAATAATTCCTTGCCATTTATACCCTACTAAACCACTACAGGCGACCCTCATATCTATGCAATGGGATATCCTTATCTATATCATAACGATGGGAGTAGGTTCAAAAAATGATCTTGAGTTGCCACAAATATTGAAGCAAAGGTACAAGTTGTCTATCAAGTCTTGCAAAGAGTAAATGCACATGGAATTGAACAGATCACGGTTGTTGAACATACACATGTGCATATGGAAACAAAAAGGGGAGAGGAAACAGAGCATTCACTAACCTGAGAAGGAGAAGTAGAAGTAGATTTGAACTCTGCTGCTATAGAATCCCTCACTCGTCTCTTCAGAAGCCTCCAAGTTCTCTCTAGTGTTGTGTTTTTCTCCATAGCAAGAAGTCCAACTATATAGTGAATTTTGCAAACCCTAAACTCAATTTCCAACCTACATGAGCTGATATTAAATGGCCAAAACCTTGATTTCACACCGCATTCAACCAAAATGCCTCTCAAACACAAAGAAACCCACTTCCCTTCCACCAAAAACAAAATTTTGATGCCAATTAGAGCTCGTATCACATTGGTATCCAAGTCATAACTCCATTGAATGTCCACATAGTAGGGATGAATTCCCACATAGTCCATCCCGATCTCTGTGCACTTCAGAAACCAACTCCTCCATCGATCGAGCATTAACCTTGGCCGCATATTTCTCATTGTATTATTAT
Source organism: Pseudotsuga menziesii (assembly GCA_001517045.1). Taxonomy (NCBI): domain Eukaryota; kingdom Viridiplantae; phylum Streptophyta; class Pinopsida; order Pinales; family Pinaceae; genus Pseudotsuga; species Pseudotsuga menziesii. The sequence goes on along the minus strand of LPNX010868963.1, from coordinate 72,409 downwards.
TTTCTTAACACTGGTCTCATATTGCTCCGAACTCGTAGACACCCGACCAAATGTAGGGTTTCAAAATCAGTTTTCTCAGCCTGCAATCTGGGTTTTGCTTTGCTTTGTCATGTTTATGAATTTTTGATATTTTATTTTTAATATTATAAATTGTGTTGTTTATATTTCATTTTATTTTTATTTATAATATTAAAAATTGTTTTTTATAATATATTTTATTTTACATTGTTATTATTATATATGGTATTCATATATTAAAGTTTTANTATATATATATATATATATATATATATATATATAGCTTTGACATATTTATGTGAGATTTTTTTTTTTAATCTTTATTTACAATATTATATTATAAATATATTTTATATTAACATATATTGTTTGGGTTTTTATATAGTAATGTTTTATTTCTCCATACATACATATTCTTAGCTCTCTCATTTGCAATCATTTTTTAATCCCTTACATAGGTTAGATAATGCAAGGAGCCTGGCCAAAAAGAGGCTTAATTGAAGTTAAATAGAAATAATTTTAGATAGAAAATGGGACATGATAGTAAGACGTCATGTGACCCTCAAGTTGAAGTGGATCCTCATTATAATTAGAGAAAATAAAGATAAAAAGCGTGTACTGGTTTACCAACTCATTACAAATGGAAATATAGACCTATATTTCTCATCTAATGAATTAGCAATTAACTGACCAAGAGGCTGCAACATATTCATATATTTTTCATTGACATATCTCCTTGTTCGAAATCCCTTTAATTTGAAATCGAGTTGACCAGGTAAATTGAAGGGAGGTGACATTATGGGAGCTGCTAGCTAGACGGTGTGACCCTTATTGATATAGTACATGGCCTTTACAAAATTATGCCTATGAAGATGTATGACGTTAATGACGGGTATAATAATTATGTCTCTAGTCAACATATCATGCAAATGATAAATTTGGTGTTTAATTTAGTGTTATACGTCGTTATATGATAATGTAAATTGTGTCACGACTCGAATTACAATTTTCTACCCGCATTGTATGTGTTTAGTGACACAATTTACACGATCACTCATGTCTCTGAATCCATGATCTACAATGTCACAATTTACTAAATTTTAACACTGCGGATGGATTAAGAGACCCCATCCGTAGTGTTAAAATTTAGTAAATTGTACAAATTTATTGTCAAAATTGTAATTTTCCATTATCAAAGTGGAACAACTAAAAATGACCAAATAAATGACCAATTGTTATGTGGTCATTTTTAGTATAAATCTTATCCCATGACCAAATTGGTCATTTATCTTGGTCATTTTTAGTTTAGTTCTTATCCTAGGACCAAATCAGTCATTTATCTTGGTCATTTTTAGCTAGCTCACTTAAAATTTCTCAATTTTGGTCATTTATCCCTTAAAAAACAATGGTGACCAATTTTTTTGGTCACCTGGTCACTTATCTCTCATTTTGTACTACTGATAGGCTCCCAATGAGTTGTATGTAGAGTGTACAAACAACCAATGGTGTGGAACCACCTTCTACCAGTATGATGCTAGATAGGAAGGGAAAGGGTGCTTCTTTACAGTCTTCCATGTGGAATCTGTTAAGCAAATCTCCCATATATCTAGACTATGTAATCATGATTTTCGAAGTCTTTTGATTTACTTCAAGACCAATGAACTATCTCAACAGTCCTAGATCTATCTTGCAAAATGCTTCACCCAAAGATGGCTTGATGCCTCTCAATCCAGCAACAGAGCTGCTAGTAATGAAGTCATCCACATATAGTACAATCAACAATAATGAGCGCCTTTTCCATTGCATTGAGACAATACAGCAAAATATGCATCTCTCAAAGTTTTGTGACATGAGAAAGGCATCCATCTTGGTATACCATGCCCTTGGGGTTTGCTTGAGCCCATATAGATATTTCCTCAATTTGCAGACTAAGGATGAATCTTGAATGTCCCTCAGATTGTCTCATATAGATATCCTCTTCTAGGTCACCATGGAGGAAGGAACTCTTCACATCCATGTGATGTACTTCCCACCTCTTTGAAGATGCAATTTTCAAGACTAGTCTTATGGAGTCCATTCTTTCTACTGGAACGAATGTCTCATTGTAGTCGAGCCCATGGACTTGTGAGTACCCTTTCTCCACCAACCGAGCCTTTTACTTGGTTTTGGTTCCATCAACTTCTAACTTGGTCTTATCGATCCATTTGTACTAAACTAAACTCCTCCTAGGAGGCAAAGTGACAAGCTCACATGTCTTGTTGTCTTGTAGTGAACGATGCTCATCATCCATAGCAACCTTCCATCTTGGATCATGGAAAGCCTTTTTTAATGACTGAGGATCTGAACCCATCATCATGAAACACCTCGTTGGGAGAAGTGGATCTGAATGGGAAAGTGAAACATTCTCATTCTAATATTGGAACCTTGTTCTTCTTATGTCATCTGCATCCCCAACAATATTCCCGACTGCTTCAATGAGATTTTGGGCCCATTTAGGCCTCTGATTTGGAATAGTTGTTGGATATGGATATGGATCTTCTTGGGATTCAATCTCAATATCATTTTCATAATTATCATTACCCTCATCTTCTAAATCTAAAACATTAGTCATAATATCATCATCTTAAAATGGAAATGAAAGAGAGTTTATAGCTTCTTATGCTTTAGTTTGTTGTGGATCATGCACCTGATATTCTTCAAATTGCACATTGTGTTCTATGAAGAACTTTTTGGTTGCAAGGTCCATCAATTCATATGCCTTCGAATCATCAACATATCCTAGCATTATGCATTCTCTACTCTGGGACTGGAAGGATTTTCTCTTGTTAGTAGGTATTCTGTCCCAAGCTTGGAACCAAAAACTATCAGGTGTGAGACATTGGGATTATATCCAATTAGTGCATTGAAAGGAGTGGCCCCAATCACTAATTTTTTAGGCACCTTATTTTGTATATACGAAGCAAAGATGACTGCCCCATCCCACATATAAGGAGGAAGGTTTCTTTCTTCTATAAGGCATGTAGCCATCTCTTTAAAGGATATGTTCGTCCTCTCAACCACACCATTCTGTTGTGGTATGTATGGGTCTGAGCATTCCTTTCGAGTTCCTGCTGATGCACATAGATGCTGGAATTATCCTTTGACATACTCACCTCCATTGTCAGATATAAGTGACTTGATATTATTTCCAAGAGTGTTCTGAAATAAGGCTTTAAATACTTTAAAGGTCTCAAATACCTTAGACTTTTTCTTCAGAAAGTATACCCAACAATACCTTGAACAATTATCATTGAAGGTTAGAAAATATATGGATCCATTCATAGATATTGTAGGCATCGATTTGGAGACATCGTTGTGTAGTAGATTTAGTTTGGATGCAACTCTTGTTTCCTTCCCAACCTCATATGTTTTATCTGGATGCTTCCCTTGTAACACCCCGGTTTTGACCCCATTTGCATTTAAATAATATGATGTAAATAATCATGGTGTGGAGCTAGGCAAAAGCCCCACCATTGATTTAGTGTTATGTTTCGGTAATTAAGGTTGAGCCGATGGTATATTATGCTATCCAAACATTTAAAGAGCTGAACATTGTGTTAAATTTGCAATTTTTAATTAAAAACCTACAGCCAGCTATTTCAACGCAACCAAATGAGATGGGGGGATGATTTTTCCTAAGGATAAGGGGGGGGGATCAGAAGAGTGGGAATAAATTTGAAATGGGCAGAGCACCATTTTAGGAAAAACGTTTTTAAATTTTCTTGGGAAAGAAAACACCAAAAACGGCCACTTTTCCCTCATGTGGCAACATTTCACCTTCCCTCACGATTTGGAATGGAAAAATGTTTTTGGAAACCCAATTTTCCATTCACACAGGAGCCAGTAAGCAAAAAAAAATGATTCTGAGTCTGAACCTTTCACTAATTTTTTTCCTGTTCGACGATATGGATCCTTCACGTTTTGGGTTTTCCTATGTGGATTTGTTTCTTTTCATGTTTTCTCCAGTCTGCTAGTCATTTCCATGAAAAGGAATGCCCTAAACCCGATTTTGTGTCTTTGATTTGAATAACCAGCAAACGTTTTCGTTTTGGTATTCTGTAGCAGTCGGTCTCGCACCGATAATGTTCAGAAATTCGTAAATTACTGTGTGCATGTGTAATTCCTTGGTTTCTGCTTACGTTTGATAATCCCAAGACTGAGATCACTGTGTGTGCATCCTCATTTGGCATATGAACTAATTTGGGAAATGGAAATGGAGTCTAGACTTGCTTGATAAACCTAGTCTGTAAGGCACCTCACAGACCAATCTAGAGGGCTGATTTTCTTCTTTGCATACACTGAATAATACTGGAAGGGATTTCATGGCCTGAGGGACTATGTAGAAGATAAGGGGATGCTAGGATTGTGTTGGGTGTGTAAGTGTTTAGAAGTCAGGTTAGATCCAGTGTCGGTGTTCATAGCTCTGGATTGAGATCACTAGCTTAGCAGTCAACCCTTCTACCTCCTTGGCAGACTGATAAACCCAACTAGAAGGATGGCTTGGCTGGTAGCCTGATAAACCCATATGTTGGCATGGTTGTGTCTCATGTGAATTGGCTAAGTGTAAATCACTGCCTGTGTAAATCTGTTAAACCAAACTATGTTGGATTGACTGGGTTTTATTGTATCCTTGACTATGGGGGAAGTTTGCTAGTGTTCCTTATTTTTTGGGGAAATCATGCCCAACTCGGAGGTAGTAGTGTTGTTGAGAGATTAAAGAGCACACTAGCCTATGGTTGAGTGGAACGTTGCAGCGACATAGCTGGTTGTGGCACAAGCTTCTTTCAAAGATAAGTATTCTCTATATTTTATTTTCCGCAACTATAATTGTATTATGAATTACTATGAACATGATGAATGCTTGAATGAATGATTTTTCTTCCACTATATGTTAATAATTTATGCATCTTTGTATGTTTTAAGTTCATGAATGACGGGCGTCGAGTAAGACGAGTCAACAAAAATTTCAGGAAATTTTTCTAAGTGTGAAAAACTCTTCCTTGTCATCTGAGAAGGCTGAAGTGGGCCGACCATAGTGGGTGATTTCCCAAGAGTTGACCCGCAGCGGTGGCAGAGAAGGGAATTTTGGGCCGCAGCAGTGGCGGGAGAAAGTTGGGCTTCAAGCCGCAAACGCAGGCATAATTCAGGCTTCGAGCCTCAACAACGGGCGAAAGTTGGGCTTCGAGGCATAGTGACAGAAGGAAGCTGGGGATTGAGCTGCAACGACGGGTAGAAACCAAGTTTTTCACCACCGAAGACAAAGGAAAAATTTGTCTAAGTGTTGGCGGCGGCAGGCAAAAGAAGATCGGGACTGTAGCTGCGGATGGAAGTTGGGGAAAGAGCCGCTACGTGGCGAAGATGAAAAGAAGATGGAGCCGCTATGCGGAGGATGAGAAAGAAAGAATCAAGCCGCTACGGCAGATGAAAAATGAGGATTGAGCAGCTCTTGAAAGTCTAAAATTTTCTTCACTGCAGCGGGTGAAATTTTTGAAATTTTTCCGAAACAGAGTTTTGACAGGGATTTTCAGTAGGCTTTTCAATAGGATTTCAGGGGCTAGAAAGATGAGAAATGGTAGCATGATTATGCACCAGATTGCGCAAAATCAGAATATTTACTAAAGGAAAAAATAAATCCACAAGGGGGAAATCCCCCTTGACCCCCATCGTCCCCTTCAGATAGGCATTCTTTATGAAAAGAAAATTCTATGTTTTGACAAGTTGTCAATATATGAGATTTTTTCCAAATGAAGGTAAGTAGTTATGAATTTATGAGAATGCTATAAATTTATAATTTAACAACTATGTTATTAACACATTTTGCAGAATCATAGTCACCTTTAAAAGCAGCATTCCAGATAGTGCAGTTGGGTAAAGTGAGTTGTGGTTCATCCATGAGAACTGACAACATGCATGATGATGCATAGAACCCTAATGAGTACGAGGAAGATGATATGGGGGAAAATGTCCAAGTTGGAAATGCTGAGACAGAGTCTAATGGGAGAAGATTACAAGAGACTGCCCCATATTTTCCAACCACCATGAGGAGCCTAATGGAAGAGATGCATAGTTACAAGGTAGATAATAAAATATTGGTTAAGGCTCAGGAAGAGCAGAACCACCTGAATGCATCCATGCTGCAAAGTTTGATAGATATTCAGAGAAATGTGAACTCTGGGGACCAGATAGAAAATATAGAAGGGAGTAAGAACACTGCTAGAAGAAGAAAGAGATCACCTAGTGATTCATCTGACTCTGAAGGGTCCACTAGAGATTCAAGTTCTTCTTCTCACGAGAATCAGAGAAGGAGGTGCTACCAGAACCACTCACGAGATGAATTTAAGAAGGCAAGGACTCCTACCTTTAATGGTGAGATAAAGAATGGTCAAGAAGCTGAAGCTTGGCTTCTTGGGATGAGAAAATATTTCCAAGTCTAAGACTATTTTGGGAATATGAAAGCTAGAGTAGCCATTTTTAATTTGACTAGAAGGGAATCCATATGGTGGGAGCATTTCAGACAAGTAAAGAAGATCAATAAAAGGAGGATTGTGTGGAAGCAGTTCTGAAAGTATTTCAAGGAGAAGTACCTCTCTGAAAGGTACTATGATGACAAGATTAAAGAGTTCCATGAGTTGAGATTGGGACAACAAACCATGGAGGAATATGCAAACAAGTTCTTGGAACTGTTAAGGTATGTCAGGTATATTAAATATGAGAAGGTAAAAATATAGCACTTTCTAAGTGGACTGCCTCAGTCCTACAAAGACCGAATTGAGGTCGATGAACCTAGGACTCTAGAAGAAGCAATAAGAAAATCTAAGTATTGATGTGAGCAAATAAAGAACAAACTAGACTACCAGAAGACATGGAAGAACAAGATGAATGATAATTTTGACCAAAGGAAGAAAGGTTACAAACCTTCTAACTTCAGGAATCAACAGAAGAAACTAGCACAAGTTGAGAAGTAGTCGTCTAGAGTGATGGGAGAGAAGCCAAAAGATCCACAGTAGAACAAAGGACCACTCCAATGTTGGAAATGTGGAGGACCCCACATGCATAGGTATTGTCGACTTGAGAATGAGAATGCAAGGCCAGCATACAATCTTCAAGAGGCAGAAACAGTGGGACAAGTAGCAAGGGTCATACCTAGAATTTATGCAGCACTGGAAGACTGCCAGGAAGATCACCATTCAACAATGGTTGAAGTTACAGGTAAGATTGTCGAGCAATCTATTTCTATTCTGATTGACCCTGGTTCTACTCACATTTATATTGCTCCTAGAGTAGTGGAGGTTTGTTCTCTTAGGAAGGTAAAGCATAGCAAGTCTTGGTTATTTCAACTAGCCACTGGAACTAAGAGAAAGGTTAGTGAAGTGGTAGAAAAATGCCCATTGGCTATGAATGGATTGGTCACTTGTGTAGATATGAATGTTCTACCACTTGGTTCCTATGATGTTCTCATTGGAATGGACTGGTTAGAATCTCATAGAGTGAAGCTTGACTGTTATAACAAGACTGTTGAATGCATGGATGAGGAAGGGAACCCAGTGGTGGTAAGAGGCATTCCAAAGGTAATCTCGGTGAGGCAGATTTCAGCAATCTAGTTAAAGAATTTTTGTAGAAAAGGTTGTCAGTTGTATGCAGCACATATTGAGGAGGCAACAAAGAATGAAACTCCTAGGTTGGAAGACTTTCATGCATTGTAAGAATTCAGGGATGTGTTTCCTAATGAGGTTCGAGGACTTCCTCCAAAGAGGGACATATATTTCACAATTGAACTTGTGCCAGGAGAAGCACCAATGTCAAGGGCACCCTACAGAATGACTCACAAGGATGAAGACATCCTTAAAACAGCCTTCAGGACAAGGTATGGACATTATGAGTTTGTAGTGGTACCATTTGGACTCACAAATGACCCAACAACATTTATGTGCCTTATGAATAGTGTCTTCAGTAGGTATTTGGACAAATTCATTCTTGTTTTCCTTGATGACATTCTTGTTTATTCTAAGAATGAAGAACATTTGAGACTAACATTGCAATTGCTCAAAGAACATTAGATGTATGAAAAGTTGAGAAAGTGTGACTCTATAGGGATAGAATTCAGTACTTGGGTCACATTATTTCAGAGGAGGGTATATATATAGACGTTGAGAAGATTGAAGCTATTAAGAATTGGCCTACTCCAAAAAATGTGACAGGGGTAAGATCTTTTATGGGGCTTGCAAGATATTATAGGAGATTCATTGAAGGATTCTCCAAGGTTGCACATGCTATCACTTCTTTGCAAAGGAAGGGGATAAAGTTCAAATGGACCTCAAAGTGTGAAGAAAGTTTCCAGCGGTTGAAGTATCTTCTCACAAGTGCACCGATATGAAAATTTGCAGACCCAGAGAAAGATTGTGTGGTATGTACGGATGCATGCGGTCAAGGAATTGGAGGAGTTCTTATGCAAGACAACCATGTGATATGTTATGAGTCAAGAAAATTGAAGGAGCATTAGAATAACTATGCCACTCATGATCTAGAACTTGTATCCATAGTACATGCTCTCAAGATGTGGAGGCATTACTTCATGGGCAAAAGATTTGAGCTAAGGACAGACCATTGTGGTCTGAAGTATTTGTTTGATCAGCCTACTCTGAATTCTAGGAAAGAATAAGGTAGCTGATGCACTCAGCAGGAAGGTGAAGGAAATGCATGTGGCATCCTTTAGTATTTGTCAATCAGATTTGAGGCAACAGATTGCTAATCATGTTGCTGAAGATGAATTGTATGCACAGGTCAAGGACAAGTTGCTGCAGCAAAGCCTTGAAAAGAAGAATGAGGGATATAAATTGGAAGAAGATGGAATTCCTACCTATAAGAACAGAATTTATATTCCAAATTAGCATATTTGAGGAGGGTTGTTATGGATGAAATCCATCAAGCTCCATATTCTGGTCACCTGGGATATCAGAAGACAATTTCTAAAGCTAGGAAGCAGTACTTTTGGCCAAGAATGAAAAAGGACATGGCTGAATATATTTCAAGGTGCATGAAGTGTCAACAAGTGAAGGTTGAGCATCAACACCCAGTAGGTTTGTTGCAGCCTTTGTCGGTTCCAGAATGGAAATGGGAAGTTATTTCCATGGATTTTATTACAGGATTACCAATGACTTGGAGACAACATGATTCCATCATGGTTGTGGTGGACAAGTTGACAAAGGAAGCACATTTTGTATCGGTTAATTCTACGCATAAGACAAATGACAATGCAAAAATATTCATTAAGGAGATTTTCAAACTGCATGGATTGCCTAAGGCAATAGTCTCTGACAGAGATGTCAAGTTCACTTCCAATTTTTGGAAGGGGTTGTTTGCAGATTCGGGTACAAAGTTGAATTTCAGCACTTCCTACCATCCTCAGACCGATGGACAAACCGAGAGAGTTAACTAAGTGATGGAAGACATGTTTCGCATGTATGTGATGGACAAACCAACTAAGTGGGAAGACTATTTACACCTGGTAGAGTTTGCTTATAACAATGGACATCAAGCATCCTTGGGGATGAGTCCATATGAAGCTTTGCATGGAAGAAGGTGTAGGACACCAATGACTTGGGATAATCCACTGAACAGGGTTGTGCTTGGTCCATAATTGCTCAAGGACATGGAGTAGGAGGTTGTAAAGATCATGTAGAATCTAAAGGCATCCCAAGACAAATAGAAAAGTTATGCAGATAAGCATATGGTGAACAGAGAGTTCAGCATTCGGTATCATGTTTACCTCAGAGTGAAGGAAAAGAAGAGTTCCTTGAAGCTTGGAATTTGTGCCAAATTGTCACCTAGATACTGTGGGTCGTTTGAAGTGCTTGAAAGAATAGGGCTAGTTGCATATAGATTCGCATTGCCTGCTAGCACTAAAACTCATAATGATTTTCATGTTTCTTTGCTAAAGAAATATGTACATGATCCTAACCATGTAATAAATTGGGATGTGATACAGGTGGAACCAGAGGGAGAGTTCCAAATCGAGCCTATCCGCATCCTCGTCGGGAAGGTCACGATGCTCCAGAATTGAGCAATAGGACAAGTGAAGGTGCAATGGGAACACTACGGTCCTGAAGAAGCTACATGGGAGCTGGAGGATGCCATGCGACTAGCAAATCGGTTTTTTTTCGAATCTGCGGATTGCTGAGGCTAGTACCAGCAAGCATTTTTGTTCAATGTTGTAAAGCACTGAGGATGATGCTGTTGAATGGGGAGGGGAATGTAACACCTCGGTTTTGACCCCGTTTGCATTTAAATAATATGATGTAAATAATCATGGTGTGGAGCTAGGCAAAATACCCACCACTGATTTAGTGTTATGTTTCATCAATTAAGGTTGAGCCGTTGGTATCTTATGCTAGCTAAACATTAAAAGAGCTGGACATTATGTTAAATTTTCATTTTTTAATTAAAAACCTACAACCATCTATGTCAATGCAACCAAATGAGATGGGGGCATGATTTTTCCTAAGGATAAGGGGGGGGGGGATTGGAAGAGTGGGAAGAAATTCGAAATGGGCAGAGCACCATTTCTGGAAAAACGTTTTTAAATTTTCTTGGGAAAGAAAACACCAAAAATGACCACTTTTCCCTCATGCAGCAGCGTTTCACCTTCCCTCACAATTTGGAATGGAAAAACGGTTTTAGAAACCCAATTTTCCATTCATGCAGGAACCAACAAGAAAAAAAAATGATTCTGAGTCTGAACCCTTCATGAATTTTTTTCCTGTTCGGTGATTTGGATCCTTCATGTTTTGGGTTTTCCTGTGTAGATTTGTTTATTTTCACGTTTTCTCCAGTTTGCTAGTCATTTCCCTGAACAAGAATGCCCTGAACCCAAATTTGTGTCTTTGATTTGAATAACTAGCAAACATTTTCATTTTGGTATTCTGCAGCAGTCAGTCTGGTACCAACAATGTTTAGAAATTCGTAAATTACTATGTGCATGTGTAATTCCTTGGCTTCTGCTTACATTTGATAATCCTAAGACTGAGATCACTGTGTGTGCATCTTCGTTTGGCATATGAACTGATTTGGGAAATGGAAATGAAGTCTAGACTTTCTTGATAAATCTAGTGTGTGAAGGCACCTCACAAACTGATCTAGAGGGTTGATTTTATTCTTTGCATACATTGAATAGCACTGGAAGGGAATGCATGAACTGGGGGACTGTGTAGCAGAGAAGGGGATGCTTCCTTGTGTTGGGTGTGTAAGTGTTTAGAAGTCTAGTTATATCCGTTGTGGGTGTTCATAGCTCTGGATTTAGCTCACTAGCTTAGCAATAATCCCTTCTACCTCCTTAGCAACCTAATAAACCCAACTGGAAGGATGTCTTGGATAGTAGCCTAATAAACCCATCTGTTGGCTTGGATGTATCTCATGTGAAATTGGATAACTATAAATCACTTCTTGTGTAAGTCTGTTAAACCCAACTGTGTTTGCTTGACTGGGTTTTATTGTATCCTTGGCTATGGGGGAAGCTTGCTAGTGTTCCTTATTCCTTGGGGAAATCATGCCCAACTCAGGGGTGGCATTGTTGCTGATAGATTAAATAGTACACTGGCCTGTGGTTGGGTGGAATGTTGCAGTGACATAGCTGGTTGCAGGACAAGATTCTTTCAAAGATAAGTATTCTCTATATTTTATTTTCTGCAACTATAATTTTTTTATGAATTACTATGAACATGATGAATGCTTGAATGAATGATTTTTATTCCGATATATGTTAATAGTTTATGCATATGTGCATGTTTAAAGTTCAATTCATTTTTATATATATTATGTTCATGGGGCTTAGATTTCTCATGTTGATAGATGTAGTCGCGTCCTCTTCGTCAAGTAGAGGGTTGGGGACGTGACATCCCTACCAAGCAACCAATGCACACTCCTTCAGAATATTTGATGAGATACAATCCCTCAACCAACTTGTCATTGTGCAGTTGCTAGACATACTTGAATTTCAGGTGGACAAATATTTCATGCCACATCTTACTTATGTTATTGGCATGAGTCAATAAAGCACTCGGATATGAAGTAGGAAGGAAGTGGGAAAACTCATATGCCTTAAAGGCATGATTAGCAACTCCCTTCACTATTAGATTTCCAGTAGAGACCTCGGGGATCTCCACTGTTTTAGGATCAAATGTGACTCTCTTGGGAGAGCCATTATCTGTCATCTAGTATACATACAACAGGTTTATTTCCAGGGAGGGAACATAGAGCACATTTTGGAGTTGTAAATGCTCAATTTTAATGGAACCTTTCCCAAAAAATGGGATATGTGAATCATCTCTCATATGTATGCTTGATCCTCTAGAGATATTCATAGAAGTGAAGGATTACTTGGAGGAAACCATATGGTTGGAAGCTCTTGATTCAATTAGATAGGTCTTTGATTGAGTGAATCCTTCTTTCAAAGCATGGCACCTCTCATGTTCTTCATTCTAGTTTCCATCTTCAGACTTCTTTGCACCTTGAGGAAGGGAAACGTTGTTCTGTTCAAGGAGCTTAGACATTTGGTCAACGGTCTTCTTCATACATTGACTTTCTGGATGAAATCCTCTTATGCAGTAAGAGCATTTATCTTTCTCAAAAAAAAAAAAATTCTTGGACATAGAGGCTCCATATGAAGGATTTTGCTTCTCCTTGGTATTTGAATCAATATTATTCTTCTCTTTCCCTCGTTGGTTCCCTTTTTCTTGTGCATTCTTAGAGTCTCCAGCTAAGAGGCTTGATTCTTGGAGTCTTTGAGCACTCGCATATAAATCAACTTATCTTGTTCCTGGATTAGTGTTTTTGAGAAGGAATCTAGAGATGGCATTCACCAATTTGGAGTGGTTATCCTCCCAAAGTGGAAAGTTTAGACAAAAACTGAAAACTCTAAGCCAATCTTTCTCATAATAGAGAGAACCAATTGCTCTTCCTTCTTCTCAATCCCACATTGCTTACATTTCATGACTAGGGATTTGAATTTAGTGAAGAATATTTGTATTTTGTCAAATTTACTGGGTTGTAGTGATATCATATCATATTCTAGGATATGGCCCCTCAAATCATCTTGTTTTCCAAACAAGGATTCGAGCTTATCCCATACTACTTTCGGAGTCTTGATTCCATCAAGATGGAACAACAACTCCCTGGAGATGTGGATGAACATGTAGCTAAAGGATTCATGATTCCTATCCAGATGCTTTGATTTTTCAATATATTGTTGGGGTTTGATTGCTCTAGATGGATAAACACGTTTGCAATTTTTTTCCAATCATTATTCTATAAAGCTTGAGATAAAAGAAAAGCGGCTTGTTGGAACTGTGAACATGTTTGGCACCGATATCTATGATCACTCACAAGATCACCAACTACTTTGCATGTTGTACAAACCCATGTAGAAATCGGTTTTGCTAGTGTAGGTTCATGTTCAATGGACCCAAATGGAGGAAAGTGAATAAGAATATTTTCATCCTCATTGTCATCATCTACAGACGAAACCAAAATAGGATCATTAGCAAAGAAGTCGGGAATACAAGGTGGCACAATTGTCAAAGATGACTCTTAGACCAAATATGGCACAAATGTCAAATTAATCTTGTTGGTTGAGACATTTTCATCAAATTTAACATCTCTTCTAATAATAATGTTATTATATTTAGACTGAAGAAGTATATAGTGTTTTACATCTTCATTATATCCAACAAAAATGCACGTCTCACTCTTAGGATGTAATGCTTTCCACTTGTCATCAAGAATGTGATCCCATGCTTCACTACCAAAGACACAAAACTACCTTACATCTGATTGAATTTCAGTTCAATCTTTTTCTTATGTTATAACTTTTAATGCCTATGTGGGATACAATTGACTATGTCATTGTCCCAATTGATGGTTTTTTCCCAAAAACGAGGAATGAATCCTTTGGATTGGATCATACAATTTTCAATTTCCTTTAATGTGTGATTCTTTCTCTTAGAACCAACATTTTTTTGTGGTGCGTATGGAACAATATGTTGCATTTGAATGCTCTCTACAATGAAATAATTTGTAAATTTGTGGTTTACATATTCTCCTTCATTATCTATTCTTAACTTGCATTTTTTATGTCCATATTTTTTTACAAGGGACTTGTAGGACAAACACAAGTAAAAAAATTCACTCTTAAGTTTTAAAAGTTAAACCCAAGTGTTTTTAGATAAGTCATCAATGAAAGTTAATAAGTACTTAAATCTAGAGAAAGAAGAAAAAAGAAACAAACCACACGAATCATTGTGAAAAAACTGTAAGGGTGGTGAGGCATTCCAAGGGGCATTTTAGTCAAATATATCCAGATGATGTTTGCTGAGAACACACCTGGGACAAACACCATCTCTACAAGAAATGAGAGGAAGACCAATCACCATTTTGTTATTACATAGTTGCAATGATGAGCGATAGTTTAAATGACCAAATCGTTCATGCTAAAGTTTGATCAAGTCATCTCTATGAGAAATAAAAACTTGTGGAAAAGATGATGACCCAAAGTTGTTAAATTTGTACAACCTAGTAATATCATCAACAATTCCAGTTGATAGAACATGCTTAGGATCTGTTAACTCCTTAATTACAACTTGGCGAGGTGGAAACTCTATGGTATTACCTTCATTGGAATGATTGATCTAATATACTTATAACATATTGTAGGAATGAATTGGAACACATAATACATATTTGAAATGACAATCATCTAGTTGAACTATTCCAAAACTTACAACACTAAGAGATCTATCACCGCCAATAAATATTTGTTTCGTGTTGCATTCATTTAGAGAAGAAAAAATGGCTTTATCCTTATCCATATGATAATATGATCCATAATTAATAATCCATTCATTATAAGAAGAAGTATATGACGCATTACCAAAAAATAGAGGTAGAAAGTGCATGGAAATGAGAAGAAGAGTTAGATGAAGAATCAAGAGTGATGTTGTGCTTCTTCATTTCTACTTCCAAGGTTTTCATTTTCTTAAAACACTTAGGTTCCACATGACCATATCACTCACAAAAATTGCAATCTCGTTTAGTTTTCTTACCTCTTGATTTAGTGTCTTTATCACCACTTGGGTGTAGGAACTTGTTGAGAGGGTTTGGGACTCTTGTTTTTCTTATTTTTGTGAGGGTGTTTCTTCATTGGATACTTGGATTTATCCTTCTATTGTGCCACTAAGGATTTATTATATGTACCTATAGTGCTAATCACTCTGTGATGCAAGAGCTTATCCTACTCTCTAATCAAAGAATCACAAAAAGCTTCAAGACTAGGATTTGTATAAGTAGTCCCTAGAGCTTCTCTGGTGGAGTGAAAAGTAGATACAAAAATAGAATAAGGAGGAACCAGATTAGCAAGAATAACATAAATACATTTTTTGTCTAACTTCTTTATCTTGCATACTTCAACAAAGAGTCTAAGGGTTTTGAATATATATAGATATCCTTGAATGCAAGAGAAATCATTTGGATTTAAAAAAAAAACAATTCATTTTCAATCTAGTGACCTCGAATTTCATTGTGGTTACCAAATACATTTTCCATTTTTATCCAAGCCACATTTGGTATGTCAATTCCATGGAGGTGGAATCATAGGTCATTAGAGATGGGCATCCCTATTAATCCATATGCTTCATCTTTTTTATCATCCCAGATTACTTTTTTATTGTCATCAATGGGGAACTTTCTTTTTCCAAGGTAATCCAGTAAAGCCCCCTGCTTCATAGGACATCCTCTATATAGGCTCTCTGTGAGAAGTATTTGTTACTTGTAAGCATCACTTGGAATGACCATATTATAATATGCAAGTAATATGGATTCAAAATGAGAAACTAATGGTTTAGATGCAAAGATACGTAGTTAAAAAAAATAGCACTAAAACAAACTTTGCATGTAAAAGTTATGCCTTTTTGAAAAAAAATAGANCCCCCCCCCCCCCCCCCGCTACTAACTTTACATATCAACTCACTTTTACAAGTAAGTTACATTTTAAACTAAATTACCCATGTTTAGAAAACAATTGGGAAGCACTTTTACAATGAAGTTACTTTATAGCTTAAAGTAATACATGAACGTTTTCAAAAAGTAACAAAAGGAAGGACTTGAACCCACGACCTATTACTCACACAAGTCAATTTAAGTGCTATACATAGCCCAAGAGTCATGTAGAAACATCAAATATGCACCTCGATGTCTCACCCTCAAACTTTGGCTTATGCAACACTCATATAGTTTTCCTCTACCTTGGATTTCTTTTCTTGCTCGACCCATATCATCCCATGCCAACATAATCACTAATATTCACAATGAACCCCATCTCCTTTGGTGCTCCTTTGGTCCCCACAACTTTATAGACGTCGGTACCTTTGGAATGTTCACAAGTCAATGGTGATAACATCATTTCAATTGATCATGTCATTAGAATTTCATTTTCCTTGTGCATCCCTTCCACTTTCATGGATTCCTTCGTGTTAAGCCTTCTCCCTACTGCCTACAATGTTACGCTAGTGAATCTCTATCTTATGCCTTGTTTTTCCTTCTTTTCTGTTGAATTTCCATGCACATCCTATATGGATATTTTTTAATGCTTCCACTTGTATATGCTTTTTCATCTACCTATGTTTGTGCATTGTCACCTTTCACAATCACTTCAATTTTCACACATGTTCACACATTCCCTTCTTTTGTGCTTGGTTGCATGAATGCCATTGCCCTTATGTCACAACCAGACCCTTGATGATGATGGTGATGTCAGAAAACATACAAATTTGTGACCTTCACAAAGTGCTATAGATTATAGTGATGGATCCACCATGAAGATGCAATCACAAAGTAAGGCCACTCAACAATGAATGAATTCATAAAGGAGAAAGTTAAATATGTTATGGACTCTTCCAACACATTTTAGCAATAGGGAACTCGTAAATATAGGTGCTTAATTATTTGTAGCCTCTTGCACAATGGGCACACATGCCTTTTTTCCAAAGAAAATAAAAGTTAGTTTTTTATTTCAAAAGCTTGAAATCAAAATACACATTTAATATCCTTGTCGCTCGATGCCTCTTAAACTCAGACTAGTCCTCAAAATATTGTTTCCAAATCTTAAATATTGAGCTTCTTAAGTATCCCAACACCATGTCATGCTTCAATGAGCATGACTCATGGCTATCGGGAATTAAATGAAAGTTTAATTAAAAAATGATAAGAAAATAGCAGGGAGAACTGCATTAGCTATGCTTTCTTGGACATATAACACTCCCTACAGAAGGTCCAAAGCCTCATTTGAGAGAAGATCTGCAAATTTATTGAACTCCCAATAAGAATGCAAATTTTTTAAATCAAGAAATTGTGCTCCTACTTCTATAATTCGAAACAAAAAGGGGGATAAAACCATGTTCGATACATGACTATTCCCTGTGAACCAATCAACTACAAACTTGGAGTCCCCCCACACATGTATTTTATGCACTCCTTGATCCAAAGTATACTTCATAAGAACCCACAATGCATATAATTCGGCTCTAAAGTTTATACTCTCCATGCATTGACCCTCAAGGTGAAATAATGATTGGATGAAAGATATAGTATAGCACATGCTACACACACTCTCGGTATCCCTTAGTTGTCTTGGGAACATGTTCCTTGCAACATAAATTTGTACAATCTAAGCTTGCCACATGTTCCTATAAATTTGAATATGAACAATCTATAAGTTTGGTGGGAAACCCTTGGTATATGAATAGCTATACATGCACTCTCAACCTATAGGAAACATTATATAAATACCCACCAAAACTATCATCTAAGTTAGCATGTTGTGTATGAAACAATAACCAAGGGAATGCAACTGTCCATGACTTGATAAAACCTTAGTTCTATTAAACTTAAAACCGTCTTATTAAAGGACCACTATCAATTTTCCCAATTAAGGCTTTAAATTGGACCATTCATTTTGGGTTAATTCTCTTATGTGATAAGCGTGTGCAACTCATGTATAAGGTCGGTATCCAAAGTAAAAAAAATAACATTAAGCAAAATTGTTTTGACAAGTCCATCTATCACTATCATCAATCATCATCTTGCAATTCCTTACAAATAAAATGATCAATTTTATACTTAAAAAAAAACCTCTAAATATTCAAATGTTTAAAAAAGTTTAATAAAGCATCTGAACCTTCCTCGTCCCCAAAGACAACCAATTCATTGTATGTTTCTCACTCTTCCAAGTTCATTTTAGTATAAAATATTATAAACCCTAAAATCATGGTGAAAGTTCCAGGGTAATTTTTAGGGGCGAAATTTCGTCAATTGGCTATTTCTTGGGTTTTTTTCAAAAAATAAATTTACTATTTGGTCATGTTTAGTGTCTACTATCACCTATATTTACATAAAATGTGTTTTTTTTTATCATAATGTTCTTCAAAATTTACACATTTCAGTGTTAATTTTATGTTTCATATTCAATATTCACCTACCTATCTATAAACATGTTTTTTTCAATCCAAAACAATAACCTAGAATACCATACTTAAGTATAATATTAAAATCCTTAAAAGATACTCTAAATAAAATCTAATAATATTACAAAGTTCACACTACCCTCAAACTAGTATAACAAAAAAAACCCCTTAATAAAAATATCATATTATCAAAATCTTATTAAAAAAATTATCGATTTTTTAAAATAAAAAGATCCACATGTTCAATATATAAGCCATTACAGGTTTGAATTCCAATTGTGTTTTAACTTTTATCTTATCTTATTATTTTTAATAATTCTAATCTTAATTTAATAAAATAAAGCTTTCACATATTAATTTAAATTAAATTATTCTTATTATCATATGAATTAAATTAATAAAATATAGCTTTCACAGATAAATTTAAACTCACATTCAATAATAATTATAAATTAAATTATTCGTGTTATCATATTAAATTAAATTAAAGGTTTGAACTCGAGTGGTCTACATTATAAAGACTATTTTTTAATAAGATTTTAACTTTATCTTATTATTATTATTTTTTAACACAAATGGATAAGATTTTTTTTTTATTTTTTATAAAACAAGAAATTACAAAGAGTCGAGCTAATGACTCACAGACCAATTACATAAAATACAAAAATGATACTTCAAGAAGATCAAAATTGTTACAAGACTCTCAAAAGAAAGAATTCATGTGATCATGATACATTAGAATGCATCCTAATTACGGTAATGGATGGAATGAGGTGATTTCGTCGTTGATGTTGAGACTTCCTTGTAGCATTAGACATGTTGTATTGGCCAGAATATCCGCTAGATTATTCAACTCACGCAGGATGTGAAAAGAAACAACATTGTTAAAATATTTTAAAATAATTATGATTCTCTTTAAGATTTTGTTCAAAGAAGGATTGTTAAAACGATCCTCGGAATTCAACTTTTTTATCAATAACTCATAATATTCAAAAATCTTAATTGATTTATATCCGAGATCATTTGCAATTTGGCAGGCCTTCAAAAGACCATAGCATTTTGCTTCATTATTCGAACATATTCCAAGACCCCAACAAAAACAAGTTTCAATAGATCTGTCCGAAGATAGGATCACACCACCTACTCCAGAAATTTCAGGATTACCCTTGGAAGCACCGTTAAAGAAAATAGTGGAGATAGCATTCCTCTTCCACCACAAAGAGAAAGCAGCAGTATTATCTCTCAATCACCAAAAGGGGAAGAATCTAGTTTTTTAATTGCAGCACTCCTAACTCCATTCAAGCAAGGACCCAACAATTCTACTGCTTCGATAAGAAGATAAGTATTACCCAAGATTCCAGCAGACTCCAGAATGAAAGCTTTAGCTCTTACCGCAACAATAACATGCTTGAAATATTTATTACTGAAAATCCAATCGTTTCTGGCAGTCCATACAAACCACCAAATAAACTTTGGCACAGATTGCCAAATTTTATTCCAATCAGCATTGAGATTTAATTTGAAGGGGTTTTATTCTTTCCACTTGTTAAAAAAGAATGGTACAACATTTTCATGAGAAACAAAGACATGCAGGCCATGAAGAACGATTCCCCACACAATTTTGTGCAAACCAACATTCAATAAAAATGTGGTCAGAAGTTTCAGGAGTGGAATTGCATAAAATACACCGAAAATGACCATTAAATCCCCACTTACAAGTCAGCACACGTTGGTGAATGAGAAGCCAGGTAAAAAAAATTACTTTAGGCAAGAAAAATGTATCCCACGCGTCTTTCCAAAGAGAAGGCATCCATAGTGAAGGATGAGAATACTGTTGCACAGAGAAACCATGGGAAGCAGAGTAAAAACCAGTGCGCCCCCAGCAGCATTGGTCTTTATGCAAACAGTGGAAAGGAGCAGAACCTGACAACATGGATAACAACAAGATTTTCAGAGGCTGAAGTGGATCTAGAAAGACTGGTAGCGTCCAACCTGTCTAGTTCCCTTCATGATCCCAAGTATAAATTTCAGTACGCCTGATAATTCTATGATCATAAAAAAGAGATGAAATAGACAAGAATACTTATCTTATGAAGAAGCTCGTCCCGTAACCATCTATGTCACTGCAACGTTCCACCCAACCATAGGCCAGTGTGCTCCTTAATCTCTCAGAAACACTGCCACCCCCGAGCTGGGCATGATTCCCCAAGGAAAAGGAAACTAAGCAGGCTCACACATAGCCAAAGTTATGTCAAAACTCGATCAAGCCAAAGCTATGTTTGGGTTTATCAGACTGCCAAGGGGATGGAAAGGCTTGTTTGCTAAGCTAGTGAGCTCAACCATAGAGTTATGGACACCTACACAAGATCTAACTTGGATTTCCCAACACATACACACCCAACACAAGGAATCGTCTCATTCTCTATTGTACAATCCCTCAGGCTATGCATTCCCTTCCAGTGCTATTCAGGATGTGCAGTAAGGAATAATCAGCCCTCAAGATCTCTTAGTGAGGTTCCTCATGCACTAGTTTTATCAAGCATTCTACCTCTTCCACTGCTAACTGGATTCATACCAAAACACAATTGCATACACAACAATTACACAATTTCTGGGTTGAGGAAAACAGTTCGGCCACAAAATTAATTGCCAAGGAGGGTAAGAACAACCCCTAACAACAAATTCGATTTCCCAACGATGTTTTTGGCCCTAACATGGCCAAAAACGAACTCAACCATGCCCAAGAGAACGTGGTCTCTCCTCCCAATCATTGGGCAATTCAAAAATGATTTTTTAAGCTTGGAAATCAGTGGGGAAAATGCAACAAAAACATTGGGGAAAGAAACCCAACCACATATCATTACAAAAATGAATCCACAGCCCAGGAGAATGAAGAAAAGAATGCCCACGTGAGGGAAAAACACACACATAGCAACCCAAAAACGAATTTCACACATAGGAAATTCCCAGTCGCTTGAGACAGCCCCAACGTGGGTGGATGATGATGATGAAAACGCCCGGGAGCCCAAATTGTGAGGGAAGAACATACCACAGGAAAAATCGTGGAGGTAAAATAGCTCCCAAGCTTCCCTACGTAAGGAAAAATGAAGAACGTGGATGCATGTTGAAATGGGCATGCATTTTGGGTGTTTACTTGCCCCAAAAGTCAAAATTGATTTTCCCAAAAATTGGGTTTTTCCCACTTATTCGAATTTCCTGCCCATACTCTTCCCATCCCCCTGCAATAACCACTTCAACCAATTCTGGCAGAAGTAAATGATTGGGTGAATAAGACAAGAAAAGTAGTTGACTATTTGATGGGTTCTCCCTTTGACATTTGTCTTTTCCCCATTGGCCCCAAAGGTTAAATATTTCCCCCTTCTTATCCTTAGGAATATCATGCCCTTTTCATTATGGTTGCATTGACATAGCTGGTTGTGGGTATTTTTAATTAAATTGCATTTTTACATGATGCCAAAATTATAATGTGTCGGCTAGCATGAAATACCATCGGCAACAATTTTTAATCGCCAGAGCATAAAACGTTAAATCGATTGTGGGGGTTTTTCCTTTAGCTCCACACCGTGATTAATTTCATATAATACATCATATACATTTTTAATGCAAACGGGGTCACAACCAGGGTGTTACAGGAAATCTTGTAGAAGCTTGGAAATCTGAGACATGATGGACTTCAGAGCAAGCACAAGGGAGGATTGAAAGGTGGGAAGAGATGAAAGAACAACTTTAATCAAAATTAGCTACCAGCCATGGTTAACTACTGGCCACCCCAAGAAATAATTTTGGATTTAATCTTAGAAATAACTTCAAACCAGAGAGAAGGAGGGCTAGGACCTAGAGTTAAAGCTAAACCCAAATATTTAATCTTTTCCCACCTATCAAATTCGGGAAAGCCCAAGGAGTGAGCAATACAAATTATTGTCGGATGGTCAACATTCCAGCCATAAACAACACTTTTCTTTTTGTTTATCAGGGCTCCAGAAATTAAACAAAATTTTTGGAGGATTTCATTAAAGGCTCGGACAATCATTAGTGAGGCCCCACCAAGAAGAAGAGAATCATCAGCGAAGAGAGCGTCGTTAATAGGATCCACTCCCCTTACAATCATAATACCTGGAATATATCCTGCTTCCTTTTCCACTGTGAGTTTTCTGCTAAGAGTTTTTGCCATCAAGATGTAAAGAAAAGGAGATAGAGGGCACCCTTGACGGAGGCCTCTGGAGACTTGAAAGAAATCTAAAGGTCTGCCATTGACCAAAGGAGATATCCAGGGCGTGTCAATGCAGGATTTAATCAAGTTAATAAATTCGGCACTAAAACCAAAAGAAAGAAGGACTTTATAAAGGAAAGAAAGCTTGACACAATCAAAGGCATTTTTCATATCAAGTTTGATAAGCATTCCTTTATCCTTCCCGAGAAAGCTGGAATGGAGGGCTTCTTGAACTTGAATAACATTGTCAACAAGGTGTCTACCTTTTACAAACCCCCCCTAGAGAGGAGAAATCAAATTCCCTAACAAAGGCTTGAGACAATTGGCTAAAAGTTTAGCAAGAAGCTTGTAGGAGGCATTGCAAAGCGAAATAGGACAGAATCTATCAAAAGAAGTAGGGTTAACCTCCTTGGGAATTAAGGCAAGAAAAGTGGAGTTAGTGCATCCCTCCAACTTTAGTTTTTTTTTTTAAAGGAAGTCACCATACGAAGCAGATCAGATTTAATGATATTCCAACAAGCTCTATAAAGGTGGAAGGAAAAGCCATATGGACCAGGATCTTTATCCGACTCCATTTCCCAAATGACATCAAGAATTTCATTTTTAGAGAATGACTTCATTAGGCCAGGATTGCCCTCTGGACTGACAATGGAAGGAATATTGCTTAAAAAATCAACAGTTACTTCAGCATTAGAAATTCCAACCTCATGGAACAAACTTTGAAAGTGATTTCTTGCAGCCTGCTTTAAAGGTTCATGGCCTTTAACGATTTCTCCCTCAATGGAAATTTATGATATACGATTACGAGTGAGTCTTGCTCTACATTGGCAGTGGAAAAAGGCAGTATTTTTGTCACCAGCTAGTAGCCAAAGACTGCATGACTTCAACCTTAGATATTCCTCTTCCTGCCGAAAACAATGAAAGGTTTTAATTTGAGCAAACTGTTCTAATGTCATCTGAACTTTGGTAACTTCAACATCCTCCATTCTTAATTGAATATCTGCAAGTTCCTGAACATTCTTTTGTCGACTGCTCATAGGAGAATTAAGCGATTTCTTAGCCCAATTCTTCAAAGCTGTCTTGGTGTTCTTTAATTTCTACTCCGAAATAAAATTGGGAGATCCTTCAATATAAACAGAGAACGATTGAGACACAGTATCCCAGAATCCATCTCTTGCAATCCATAAAGGACCAAAACGGAAAGGTATCAGGCCAAGTTCTTCCTCTTCTTCAAAAATCAACGAGATGGGATGGTGCTGTGAGATAAGTTTTGGTAGAATTTTAGAAGATATAATGTACTTCCCCTCCATAAAGGAGCTTTGACCAAAAAATCTGTCAAGGCAGGCAGAGATGCTAGCGACCCCAGCTCTGTGATTAGACCAAACTTTATCTTATAATTTTTAATAATTTTAATTTTAATCAATAAAATATAACTTTCACATATCAATTTTAACTCTCATCCAATTATAATTTTATATTAAATTATCTTTATTATCATATAAATTAAATTAATAATAAAATATAATTTTCAATTATAATTTTAAATTAAATTATTCTTATTACCATATAAATTAAATTAATGTAATAAGTATAATATATTTATTACATAATTCGAAAGATTATCGACAACTATTTGCCAACATAGGTCGATACCATTCATTAGCCTACCATTTCAATGACAGCCATCGGAAACTGCTTTCTACTTTTACGAGGCATCCACTTTGTGATGCTTTGACTATCTCAAACCTATTTAATCCATCAAAAATTTTCAAAGTTGTGAACAGGTTGGATATGTCACGTGAAAGGTGGATATTTTACGTAGTTGTAATTAAACAAATTCTTTAAATATAAAAGTTGAAAATGTAATTAAATAAAATTGGTTTAAATTACTAATTTTTAAGGCAAGGAGTTTATGTGATTTTGATAAATAATTACGAATTCTCAAAGATATCTTAAGGCTTGTTCTTAAAGCAAGGAGTCTATGTGATTTTGAGAAGCAATTATGAATTCTCAAGGATATATACATTTGGACATGACCGTTAATATCGACAAAACAAAAGTTGTGATTATTAAATCTAATGAGGGTACTTTTGACAATAGAATCCTCGAGGAAGTAACTTCTTATAAATATCTAGGAATTGACTTCCATCACAAGCTCAATTGAAACTAGATCATTGAGAAGAAGATAACTAGAGGGTAGTAAGCCTACTGAACGGTCTTCAAAACAACTATAAATTGACAAACCTTGTGACGTGAGACCAACATAAATTCCTTTTTAAAACTTTCGTCACTTTCATTATCTTATATGGTTATGAAGCTTGGGGATGCAATATTTCTAGAGAATTATGGAAAAGAATTGAGCAAGTCCATAAGCGGTTTATTACTAATATAATCTTAAAATTATGAGCAACACGCCCTATCCTATTCTCCTCTTAAATCTCCGTCTCTCTCCCATTGAAAGCATGACTATGATTAGATATCTACTATACAAGCACAAATTAAACAATATAGGGGACAACCGACTTCCAAAAATGCTCTTAACTCCAACCAAACCCACCTTCGTCTTAAGCGAGGTTGGATTAAAGATGCCACAACTTGATTAAATTATTGGAGGACTGGTGAAACTACCACTTTACAAAATATTGATAATATTAAAATCATAATTACGCCTACATTTGAAGAGAAAATATGGTGCAAGGAAGATTTAGAGGTTAAAAGAAAATTACAACTTTATAAAGAGTTAATTAACCCTAATCTTAGGAATCAAGATTATCTTTCTATCTCAAAGAAAAAAGTTAATATTGCCATGATTAGAGCAAACATTTATCATCTTCATATTGAAAGTAGGCATTGAACAACCCCTAAAACACCTTGGGATGAAAGGATTTGTCATCTATGTGAGTGTATGAGCATTGATGATGAAAATCACTTTCTCTCATAATGCCTTGCTTTCATCCACGTTAGATCTCAATTCCAAAATATTTGCTAGAGCATTGACCATTCTAACATTTTAGCTCCTCAAGGCTATAGCAAGCGAGTGACACTCCTCTTTAAACTTTTTGAGCATAATAATAGTATTTTAAAGTAAATAAAATAATCTCTATCTTTTTTTTTTCTTTCTGAAAGTTTAATAAATTTAAAACAATTTGATGAACGTTAAAAGCCATTATCATCATCATAATGTATTATATAAATTTATATATAATAAATTTCAATGTTATAGATATCAAATATATATCACAATCTCTTTAATATTCCATTATACATTTTGTATTTTTTAATATAATAAATAACATATTTAATTATAAAAAAAATATTAATTTTTAATTTATATAATATTTTTAATTTATAATAATAAGTCAATATATTTCAACTTACTTTATCGTATTAAATAATAATAAAAATTATTATTATTAAAATAAAAACATTATTAACATCCTAAGTAAATCGATTTTAAAAAAACTTTAAATAATTTGTTAAATAACATATTTAACACTGGCCAAATAGAAGAAAATACCGAGTACAATGACCCGCCCAAGAAACCTAAATAAAATAAAACGATAATAATTTAATAAAGTGAAAAATAATAAAATAATAAAATAAATTTAGACTAATAATGATAAATGAAAAATAAAAAATTATACATCAAACAAAAAAATAAAATAAATTCAGTCAAATAATGATAAATAAATAAGATATTGGACTAAGGAGAGGCGTGAAAAAGCAAAATCCATAAATGACGCGTAAGAAACAAATAAAAGTAGAATAATTTAGTTAAGTAAATTAAAAATATAAAAATAATAATGAAATAAATAAATATAAATTAAAATAATGAAAAAAAAACTGATATTAAAAAATAATTAAAAATAACTGTATTTGTTACAATCCAGTTGTTTCGGGAAGGCTTTAATGAAGCAAGACTTGCCCTGAATTTATATAATCTTTTTATAAACTGACTTTATCATCTAAAAATTAAGAAAACACTCATCCTAATCATACTGTTCACAAAGTTAAATTGTTACAACATAAAAATACAAAAAATGGAACAAAACATAGAACTAATATGCTTGGAAAAAGCCTTTAATACCAAAGAGACATCACATATAAAAATCAAAGCAATTGAAAAAAAGTTATAATAAATCCCATAACATAACATTTAAGTCACCATTCAACCATGAGGATTAAGGAAAAACAAATTAAATATAGGTAAAATAAAGATTTATTTAATGCGAAGTGTTGGTGTCGAATGCATTGACTTAGGTTTAGATTTATCTACTTGTCCAACAAAACTCAAGATATCAACTTGAGAGAGTGTAACTCTGTTGGTAATACCTGTGACGCAAGTGAGGTCTCACTCAAGATATCTATGGGGATTGCCGTTTCTATAGTTATGAAAGGGGATTTCTTCATGACAACATTAACAAGCCGTTTGACCGAAACAGATGGATGGATTTTCGACAACACGTACACAACAAGAAATCAGACCGATCTGTCAACACATTCATAACATATAAAATGTACATATTAATGCATATCTCTCATCATTATTATTGACATTTCACAATATTATATCAATATAAGTGTGACAAACTCATAAAGATTCAAACACTAGATACACAGACATCAAAGACACATATGTTTAACATGGAAACCCATAAAGAAAAAACCACAAAAGTGCTCTTCATCTGGCATGAGTAATATTTGGAACACTTTTGGTCTGCGCACACAGCTTGCGGACTTATCTTAGAATCTTCTCTTCAATGGATGAGTTTTCTCTGCCTTTCTCATACTCTCATGCTTTCTTTCTTCTTTCTTTTTTCTGTCGACCTCTCTGTCAAGCTCTCAAGTTGGGAAGGTCGTCTGCACTAAGCTCATGGATCGACCATACCACTTTTACTCTTTCTTGACCAATCAATGAAGACCTGCATATCATGCTCATAAGGATTTAGCGATTGTCCAAAACATCAAGAGTTGAAAGTCATAAAGTTCTAAAGTCATCAGAAGCCCCTCCACACTCGGCATGGATTGACCTTATATACATCTTACAATTCTTGTTCCAATCGTCGACTAGTTCTCATCACGTAGTCGACTGGTTGTTTTAACTACCCCAATCAATCTCGTTACATTAATAGAGGCGCTAATAACCCAGGTTACAATCATAACCATTCCCAAAAATAAACTATTAGTCTAACTTAATTCACTCTTAGATTTATTGTTCCCTCAAAACATGTCGAATTTCTGAATTCGACTTACTCTTCTCCTTTTCCGTCGCGGCCTTACTCGCCTTGCGACCGAATTCTTCACATTTCCAACTAAAATTGGTCTGCATTTTCCTAGAACCAACACCCAAGAATAAAGAAAAATAAATTAAATATAAATAATTTATTCAACAATAAAGAACAAAGAAAAATAAATTAAATATAAGTAAACATAAAATTAAATATTGAGGAGGAGAGAAAAATAAAAGTTGAAAAACTTTAACAGAAAAAGGTCATAAATGAAATTTGGAGTGAAGTAAATAAATCAAATGGTTAAAAAAGGAAAAATTGAAAATAAAAAGAGGAAAAAGGAAGAAAGGGAAGTAAAATAAGGGAAAGAAAGAAAATAACATTTTTTTTAAGAAAATAAGAAAGAAAAAGGATAAAAAGGAGGGTGAGCAATGGGAATGATAATAAACTCAAGGGAACAACTTAAAATGAGGGAAGAAGAGAATGGATCCAGGGTCATTGTGGTATTGGAGGTGATTTAAGATAGGTTGCAAAAGTTGGCTTGATTTGCACTTGTTTTCATGGTTTATGTTGTTGTCATTGTTTTCATTTGGATTATCTTTCTAAAAAGTTTAGTGACGTAATAATTAGTATTACTTTGATTAAAATATATTATATGTTTGGTATTATTGCAATGATTGAAAAGGATATTTTTTAAAACTAGTTTACTTAACATAATGCACTTTAACTAATGGTGTATTCCCCACCCATTATTAAAATGTATGTTAATATTTACTATGCAGCATTCTTAAAACATGTCATTTTAAAGATTTACTCATCTATTAAGAATCTAAAACAGGTTAGAAAACTCTTTATTGAGTTGAGAGGCACTTTTTATAGGTTACTGAGCGACATGTGTTCCTTTGTCGGTTCAATAAAAATAAATAAAAAATAAAAAAACTTATAACATATCTGCTTATAATTAAAGAAATAAAAAAAAAAAAAACTTATAACATATCTGCTTATAATTAAAGAAATAAAAAATATTATACTCATATAAATATACAACCATGTTAGGGCAATATTCACAATCTTACAAACTAAGTAGTAAAATATTAGTAATAAAATTCAATTGACTTGAGTGGTAAAAGGAAAAATTATAAAATAATATCGATTACAACACCAACACTAGATTTACCTTAGAAAATCCCATAGGGAAAACCAACCTTCAATAATAGATTTATTATTGGTTGGTAAAGGCTTCCAAGAGCATCTCTCCTGCTCACTTTGACACATTACAATGGAATATTACAACCATATTTAAAAGGTTCTTTAAATGCAAATACAACTAGCAAGAAACCACAGGCCACTAAAACCATGTGCCTTAAACCACTTACATCCTTGCTCATTCCCAAGTCAAGGTTAACCCTAACATGTAAATGTTCATTTTTAGCTATAGAGAAAAACAAGTCATTTGGATGAATGCTTAAAATATTCATTTTATGGTAAAATATTTTTCAAATTCCAACTTATTTTGGAAATCTAGATTTTAAAATTTTATATGGATTATTTTACTCCTTAACTACTCTTAATTTTCATTATTAGTTTTAAAGAAAGACAAGTAAAACAATTTTTTGAAAACTATTTGATTATAGGATTATTAATGTTACTGGACTCATTCTTCTATTGGATTCCTCTTACTTTCCAATAACACCATATGATCATGTGCATAAGTTGGATTATGCCAATTCACAAGATGCAATGAATTGCCTCCACTTCCTCTACATTTATTCTTGCAATGAAGGGAATTAACAACATTTAATTACCTTTTCTTGAGTTATATCTACTTTTTTTTACCTTCACTGGAGAGGGAAAAATCTTCATTGTTAAGTTTCAAGCACGCAATAGTTATAAAGATGCACAAATGGTGAAACATATATGATACATGTCAGGAAAAATATTTACACTGTTAATAGTTGACATTAAATTATCAACCCGAGAAGGTAGACTTAGAGGAACTAACACTATCTGTGCATGATTGGATGGAAAATAAAGCTAGCTCTATCAAACCGATCAAAAGATCTTCAAACTTCAAAACTTAAACCAACTTCAACTAGAAATAAAATTGGCTTTAACAACCCAACGACAATCTGGTTATAATGGTTCAGATATCAAGCTCCTTGCAATTAATCTTCTTCTATGACAAGGGAACAAACTTACTAACTTCAGAGCCTCTACAAGATCAATGATGAACATCTATATTCGGAAGCAAATGCAAAGTTCTGCAAAATACTTTTATTAATGTGATCCAAGATTCAATCCATTCTTTCACTGAACAATACAACTTATCCCTTTATTTCCTTTTCTTAATAACTGAACAGAGAGCTACCTAACATTATCATTGGATTAATTAAATCCACCATTGATAAACTACTAGAATATACAATCCATTCTCTTGCAAAATAGGTACTTACCGGTAACCGTTTCATTCTTCACAAACCAAATGAAAGCGAGAATTGATCATACACCCAGATTGCCAATCTATTTCTTCCCTTTTCAAAATAAGAACACAAGCTTATGAAAAATAAGCTAACTAAATCCACTTCTGCAATCTGTTTCAAAATTGTCTGATAATTTATCATAGTTTAAACCCTTAGAATGCTTCCAAACCAAACCAATTCAAACTCTAAACTTCTAATCTATTTGTACTGCAGTACATTCTTTGAATTATAAATTTTCTCTCACTTGAGTATTCTTCTCAAAACATAAGCTTCAACAAAAACCAAATCAATATTGAAATTTATTCTTCTACCCATCAACCACTGAGTCAAATTTGAAACTTAAATATCAACACACCATCCAAAAGCTTGAATTAAATGAACTACAACTTTGATTAATGAATAATGGAATAAAATCTAATTCACAATTATGATTATGAAGGGTAAATGATATCAATTAAAGATAGATGGCCCTTCTAATCTCAAAACAATCATAACATGAAAACAACAAATGAGATAGAACCATATATATACATATATATATATGTATATGTATATGTATATGTATATGTATATGTATATGTATATGTATATATATATATATATATATATATATATATATATATATATTCTTCTTTGTAGCAGCAATATCATATGGAGTCCATAATCTCATCCATCTACATATCAACAAACTATTTTAATAAAACGCACATACAACAACTATTCTAACTTAATTCCCTCTCTACTTCTACCGTCTAATTCATGGCTCTGATTGATTGCTTGTGCTAGGTGCAGGCTTACATTTTAGAATATGATCATGATGACAACAAACTCAGCTTGTTAGCTAATCTCATGATCTGGAGCAAAATAGAAGGCTTTGATTTCATGGAGTATATTCTCAAAGAAAGTTCAGATAACAATATTGAAGGAACGCGTCCCCCAACCTAGTGGTGTAATGCACATGAAATTAATAATTTATTATTAATTTCTGCTTAACTTATACTTTAATTATTATTTTTATTATTTTTGATAGAGAGTAAAAAATAAAACATTTGTAATGAATTATTCTTTATTAATAAAATATACTAAAGGGGACAGAAGTGGTAATAGATGTTGAAGAGTGCTTGCTGACCCACAAGAGGAAAACACAAGTGGTTGAAGCTACAGAGTGAGAACTCAATATGCAGGAGACATCATCCCCAAAAATAAGGTAATGTCTCGTAGTTGAGTGCTAAAGAGCAGGAGGTTCATAAATGACCAAGTCCTAGGAAAAATACTATATAATAGTATGTCCATAAGTAAGCAAGAGGCTAGAATTGGACGGGATTAAATTTGAGAATGCAAGAGATGGCACATTGCAAGATTTTTCTCTTGTGGTTCAGTGAACATGCTCGTGGGTTCTGGAGAAAGTAACTTGGCTACTCCGAGAGTTGGTTGGAAGGAACGGCTTTTCCACTTTTGTTTTCTCAGCAATGATGCCAGGTTCTTATTCTATTTTTTAATTTTACAGTAGGTTGTTTTGTTCTAGATATGAAATGTTAGATGTAGCACCTAGTATGCATCGATTAGTCCATCTTGTTTATCAATTCTAATTCAGTTATGTTTTGATTATAAATTTTAAATGGAAATTAGGGAAGTTCTTAGATCGAGAATCCATACCTGAGTTAGGAATTTCTTTTAATGGTTGATATACCGAGAATCAAATTATGTACTTAATAGATATGTTATCGATTTATATCTATTTCTTTCCTATGTGACAGACTTAGTTTTAATGTATCTATGTAGTCTTTTCCTTCTTATTAATTTTCTAGTATGTAAGTTAAAACATCAAGTTTCTATACATAATATAGTTCTTTACATATCTAAGATCACATTCATAGAATTGTATTAAAATATAGAACAGATCTTTTATAAACTTACAACACAGTCATTACAGGGATAATCACCTACAAACTAAACATAATTAAATTATAAACAGATATGTCGTGTCCCAAATTTTGCATTTGGTCACAATGGCCTAATCACATTTTCCATATTCACTAGAGTTTGTCAAATTGATGCTAAGGGTCAAATAATTGCCAAGGAAGAAGATTACTAGTTTCCTAGGTTGGTGGTGGAAGCTTTGGGAGTTGGAATAAGGGGGACAATAAATGATGTTTGAACATTAGAATAGCATAAATATTTAATAAAGGAAATAAATAAATAAATACAAGGGAAAATCAAAGTGGCAATTGATCATGAAGACACATGGAGGATGTGGGACCCACACAAGCTAGATTTTCTATGCCACATGGCATCCTCCTCTTGTCATTTAGAATACATAAGAAGCCCAAGGGTCTTGGTATGAGTTGGAAGGTCAATATACTTGGCATGAATCAATTAATGTCGAATTGGAGTGGAAGAGTAACTCCAATGGAAGAGAAAGAGACATTTTGGAGCTAGTGAGACACTTGGACTAGACTCCCTAGCTCTATGACAACAATGATGAAGATGCTATGACACCTGTGACACAAATCAGATATCAAGGCTGACATCTGACATATATGACATGTCAAGGCTAAAAATAGCTGCAATATGGAACTCAAGGGATTTAGGGAAGCTAATATTCTTCCATGTGTGATTTGGTGGAAGTGGGAGATTAGGAATTGTTGTACAAGTGACATTCTTTGGGATCTCTTCCCAACTAGAGTTGGAATGCATCTCTTGGAAGGAATTCGACCCATAGAGAGCTTGGAAACTTTATAAATTTCAAGAACAAAGAATGAAGGCAGCTTTTTATCATTTGAGAAATTTGCATTTGTGAAGAGAGAGAGCTAGTGGATGACTAGTTTCTTGCCTTACCCAATTCCGAGGGTGAAAGATTCCCAACCAAGTTGGTGTTTGGAGAGGCCATTCAGGTCTTTCATGGAGCTTTAATGGAGTTTGTATTTGCAGGTGTAAGCTACAGGGAAGCTCATTGTTTATTCTAGTGCAACACATTCTCTCAACCATTTTCAGTATGTATTGCATATTCTTTCTCATGGAGGGATTGCGCTTTGGGTGAGCTATTCTACACTTTGGGAGAGATTCTAATGGTCCATTTCTGGTTGTAATAAGATTAATATACTCTATTATTCATATTCAGAAAGTATCAGGTTGAAATACCAAATGGTTGTATGTGAAAGTGATTATTAATGAGCAAACAATTACCATTTCCCCACTATATTGATATTGCGCTTTAGCTGAGCTATTATACTCTCTGGGAGATATTCTCATGGTCAATTTATTATTGGAATAAGATTAATATCCTCTATTATTCATATTCATATAGTATCAGGTTTAAATATCAAATGGGTGTATGTAAAAGTGATTATTAATGAGCAAACAATGACCATTTCCCCACTATATTGATGTATGTCATTGTAATGATGATGATTTCGAATGGAAGAATGATTCTATAATATATTTATGATGAATGTAATTCCATTTATGAGTATTACATGTTTTATATCCAGCAATTAAGCATTTGAATTCATATTACTCAATTTATTTGCATTCGGAGAAGATTTGGTGCCATTTCCCCAAGGGTCGAATTAGTGATTTTGTAGCTGTTTGGGAGAGGGTCATAAAATCATTTATAAACTGAATAATTATGCACATGAGACCTTACTAATTTTACTTAAACATCATCTTCCTCTGTTCATAATTTCTATTGGTTTTGGTAGCATTTGGGAAAGCCATTTTCAGCATTTACCTTGGGGGAATTGGAACCCCAATTTGCTAGTGAAGACTCCCACCTTGGCCAGAATATTAAACAAGTTTGAAGAAGTATTTGGAGGGTAATTAATCATCCTTGAACATAATATTCAAGTATTAATATCATTCATATACCTTCTCAAAATATTTTGGAGCATTTGGTTCAATTTGGAGACCTAGACATCAAAACTAGTCAAAGGTCGAAATTGGGAAAAAAGTGAAAAATTGGTCATTTTAATAAAATTATTAAAAATGGACATTACAATGGTATCAGAGCATGATGTTGGAACCTGATATGGTCTCATATTTCTTAGGACAAGAATTCATGTACCACAATTAGATATTGAAACCAAAAGTGCTTTTGTTGAAGATGAAAAAAAAGTAGGAGAAGGAGGCATTTTTTAGGAAACTATAACTAGGGATGAAAAGGGAACCTCATATGATGGTGAGGAGCATATAAAAATAATGGAACCTATATTTGAATACATGACCGAGAATCTTCTGAAAGTATTCGAATTTTTGGCTATCCAACTTAGGAGAAAATACATTGACCTTAAGAAAACCAAGGGGAAAAATGCATCAACTTGTTTGAAGGCTCAAAAGGAGGAGACCCATGAACCACCTAGTTCTGAAATAGGTGAAGTAGAAGAAGTAGTACATGAATAGGATAGAAATTCACTCCCAAGTGACTCTAAAAAATATAAATATACATCACATGATTATGAAGAAATTTTTATTGAAAAAATTGAAGATCATTTCAAGACACATCCTACCTTGGAAATGAAACAAAGAGCATCTACTGATGCATGCTTGAGCTATGAAGGAGCACCTACTAATGGGTGCTCACACATATATGTTGGTGACATAGAGATCAATTTTGAAAGTGTTTCCGCAATCAAAACTTCCATTAAACATGAAAATGAAGACCTTGTAGCAGTTGAAGAAGAAACAAGATCAACTTCTCCATCACCACTTGAGATTCATGAAGTTGGTCCAAGAAAGAAGGAAGAAGATGAGGAGGTTCATTTGCAAGAGCCTCATTTTCTTGAAGGGTCCTTAAATATGAATGAAAATAATATCCAAGAGTCACTTAGCATATTCCATGACACTCAAGCAATAGTGTCAAATTCTTATTGGAGAGCTACTTCATTGGAGCAAACATCCTTCCTTGAAGACATGGAGAAGATTCAAAGAGCAATGTACCACATCAAAGGTAATTTCATGTCTTTTATTTTTGATAGAAACCATTTGTTTGAGCTTAATGAATTGTTACATGATTCATAATTGAAGAATAATGAGGATAATCATAAGCCCACAATTCAAAATGAGCAACTTCTTGAAAAGTTGCAAGATACTTGTTTTTCCTCCTATGTTTCAGATTGTCAAATGGTAGATTGTTTGGAGGATTCTCATGACATGGTGGATCATGAGAAATGTGGAAATTTGAATGTGCTTGATGTGTTTGGAGATGAAATTGAATAGATCCAAACCCTTGATGTGGTGGAAGAGGAACTTGAATTGTCTCTTGGTGAAGGTTATGCAATTTTTAAAGAAGAGCATGATTCCTCTACATTGGAACCAATCTATGATAAAGGTTTCACACTCTTGAAGGATCTGCATGATACTACTCATATGCATCCTTCCCATGATGAAACTTCTGCACTTTTTGATCATTTGGGTGAGTTAGTTCATTCTCCTACATCCTACAATTCCATGTTTTGCAGTATTAGTCTCAATGAAGTATGGGTGAAAGGGTTCTTTTTTATGGTTCCACATGAGGAGTATGGAGCTCCTAGATTTACTTTTTATGATGACATGGTCGGAGCACATTATTATTCACATTTGAAGAAACATCCTTTTTTACTTTATGATGATGCACATCTACATGGATGCACCTATGATATGCATTTGAGTCACTTGAAGACTCATGGTTTTTCTTGCTCAACACTTGGTTCATTTGATGTTGGAGGAACTTCATCAAACACTGGGGTGAATAGATTTATGATTGGAGAACATTTTTGTTGACAGACACATACTTTGTTATATCTTTATGATTCTCTCATTAATGGATGTATGGGTGATACTTCTTTGAGTCATTTGAAGTCTCCTTGTTTTTTTTGCTCATTATTTGGTTCATATTTTAGTGGAGATTCTTCATTCACTTCTTGGATGAAATAATACATGGCTGAATATTTTGATGCATATCACATCCTTTTGGAGCAGCATTATAGGACATGGGATACTCACCTATGTCATTGGATCATATCTTATTGGTCACTTGAATCTTGTATGCACTTGGCAAATGGTTGTCTACTTAGTTGGAGGTATAAGCACTTTCATGATTTTTTGATGAGGCACCTCCTAGATGTACATTTTTATTATGTTGTTATGTAATTTGATGATATATATTATGTACTCATGATGTTTGGAATAATGCATACAAGAAAATTGGATCCCGGAATTCTCTTTCCTAATGATATGGGTCGGAGAGCATTCTTAATTGTTGGAGTGCAACACAAGCAATGGGACCCTGGGATAGTTTTTAGTCCCATTGATTTCAATTTTTTTGGGAAACAAGAAATATGGGAGATGGATTCCCCACGTAAAAAAAGTAATTTTAATCAGAGTAGTACAACAGAAAACATGGTGGTTCCTCTCTAAAATCTTCATGGAATCTCAAAGACTGGAAGTTGGGAAACTCAGTGGCAACTTCAAAGAATCATACAAAAAGCAAGTTCTTCAACACCCATGTTTGAAATTGCTTGAGGAAAAGCAATATTGGGAAGGGAGGATTTTTCATGTCCAAATTTTTTCAGTGGGTCACAATTACCTAATCACATTTTCCATATTCATAAGATTTTGTTAAATTGATTCCAAGGGTCAAATAATTTCCAAGGAAGAAAATTACTAGTTTCCTAGGTTGGGGGTGGAAGCTTTGGGATTTGGAATAAGGGGGAAAATAAATGATTTTTGAACATTAGAATGGAATAAATATTTAATAAATGATCTAAATAAATATATACAAGGAAAATCAAAGTGGGAATTGATCATGAAGACACATGGAGGATGTGGGACCCACACAATCTAGATTTTCTATGCCACATGGCATCATCCTCTTGTCATTTCGAACCCCTAAGAAGACAAAGAGTATTGGGATGAGTTGGAAGGTAAATATACTTGGAATGAATCAATTAGAGTCGAATTGGACTGGAAGAGGATAGGCATTTTGGAGCTAGTGAGACACTTGGACTAGATTCCCTAGCTCTATGACAACAATGATGAAGATGCTATGACGCCTATGACACAAATCATATCTGAAGGCTGAAATCTGAAATATATGACATTTCAAGGCTAAAAATAGCTCCAAGAGGGCGCTCAAGGGATTTAGGGAAGCTAATATGCTTCCACGTGTGATTTGGTGGAAGTGGGAGACTAAGAATTGTTGTATAAGTGGCATTCTTTGGAATCTCTTACCAACTAGAGTTGGAATGCATATCTTGGAAGGAAT
Source organism: Pseudotsuga menziesii (assembly GCA_001517045.1). NCBI lineage: Eukaryota > Viridiplantae > Streptophyta > Pinopsida > Pinales > Pinaceae > Pseudotsuga > Pseudotsuga menziesii. Next base: position 34,667 of record LPNX010868963.1, on the reverse strand, counting down.
TAGACCCATAGAGAGCTTGGAAATTTTATAAATGTCAATAACAAATAATGAAGGAATATTTTTATAATTTGAGAAATTTTCATTTGTGAAGAGAGAGAGCTAGTGGATGACTAGTTTCTTGCCTTAGCCAATTTCGAGGTTGAAATATTCCCATCCAAGTTGGTGTTTGGAGAGTCCATTCAAGTATTTCATCGATATTTAATGGTTTTTTTTATTTTCATGTGTAAGCTATAGGGAAACTCGTGGTTTCTTTTAGTGCATCACATTCACTCAACCATTTCCAGTCTTTATTGCATATTCTTGCTCATGGAGGGATTGCGCTTTGGGTGAGCTATTCTACTCTTTGGGAGAGATTCTCTTGGTCCATGTATGATTGTAATAATATTAATATACTCTTTTATTCATCTTCAGAAAGTATCAGGTTGAAATACCAAATGGTTGTATGTGAAAGTGATTATTAATGAGCAAACAATTACCATTTCCCCACTATATTGATATTGCGCTTTGGCTGAGCTATTCTACTCTTTGGAGATATTCTCATGGTACATTTCTGATTGGAATAATATTGATATGCTCTGTTCTTAATATTCAGAAATTCTCAGTTCAAAATACCAAATGGGTGTATGTAAAAGTGATTATTAATGAACAAGCAATGACCATTTCCCCACTATATTGATGTATACCATTGTAATGTTGATGATTTCGAATGGAAGAATGTTTATATGATATATTTATGATGAAGGGAATTCCATTTATGATTAGTTTCACATCCATCACTTAAGCATTTGAATTCATATTACTTAGTTTATTTGCATTTGGAGAACATTTGGTGCCATTTCCCCAAGGGTTGAACTAGTGATTTTGTAGCTGTATGGGAGGGCGTTATAACAACCTTTATAAAATTAATAATTATGCACATGAGACCTTAATAATTTCCATTAAAAATACTCTGCCTCTATTCATAAATTCGAGTGGGTTTGGGAGCATTTGGGAAAGCCATTTTCAGCATTTACCCTAGGGGAATTGGAACCCCAATTTGCTAGTGAAGACTCCCACCTTGGCCAGAATATTAAACAAGTTTGAAGAAGTATTTGGAGGGTCATAAATAATCCTTGAACATCATATTCAATTATTAATATCATTCATATAACTTCTCAAAATATTTTGGAGCATTTGGTTCAATTTGGAGACTTAGACATCAAAACTAGTCAAAGGTCAAAATTGGGAAAAAAGTGAAAAAATGGTCATTTTAATAAAATTATTAAAAAGGGACATTAAAAGATCCTTTATGGATCCACATGTAAATAATCACAATAGTATCGACGATCAGCAAGAAAAAAATCTTATCTAGATCATAGATCTACAAGTAAGCAGAGCTTGGATGCAAGAATTTCCAATCCATAATTAATAACTAGCAATACTCGACTAGTCGAGGGAACCAAAGCTAAAACATATCAAATCATTAACACAATACCATTCCAATTTATTCTCAATCATACTTACTTAATTACTATATTACGATGGGCATAGGTGAACTATTGCATAAAAATCGCAAGGACCCAATGGGTCGTATCAAGTTAAAGTTTATGGTCGTAAGTCTAGATGTATTGGCTGCCATTATAAAATAATATTAAACCAAATGTAAAACTTTTTAAACAGATTCACTTTATCTAATCATCTTTATAAACCCTCTTACGGGTCTACAGTAATATGAAGAATAATACTAGCATTATTCAAGGAATAGATCTAACTCAAAAAACTAGAACTCTTTAAACAAATTTAGCATGGTCGTAAGACCATCGAATATGTCATCCTACAACCAAAGTTTTACATTACATATACAATCTAAAACATTGTTGTTAAAACCAAACATAAACCCTCACATGGGTAGTTTTCATCATAACTAGCTACTGCACAGAAAACATAAAGACCCCATGGGTCATATCCAACTAAAGGATTATGGTTGTAATTCCATTTCTAATGGCTTCCATTATAAGAAAAATTGAATACAATGCACAGTAGAGCTAACAGATATTTATAAGAACCCTCTCACAGGATTTATCGAAATAACAAAATCAATATTATGTACAGAGTAAAAGTTCAAATTAAAATTGTATCAACAAGACATAGCATTGTCGTAAGACAATCAAGGATGGTAGCTTGTATACCAGTTTAAACACAGATACATTTTCACAGTAAATACCTCGAGGGTCATTCCTTAAACATATCGTTAAAACAAAAAATGTGTGAACATAGAGTGGCTGTAAGTCCATCTTGGATGGCTTCCACCTATTCTTAAAAACTACTTATAAATTATTTTAAACCAAACCAACGACGTGGAAGTAATACCATCCACAATAGAAGCCATAGTGTCATCACAAATCGCATTGGATTGAAAACTAATACACCTAAAATCCTCACAAAGAAACAAGGCCATAAATTCGTTGTAAAATAGAGGTTAAAACCCTCTAGGGTTTAAACGAATAACTTATCTTGCAGATTTGGAGTCCTCTTCTCTCGGCTCCTCCATGCTCAGGTTGATTTACCTATAGCAAACATACAAGAGGAATATTGTAATCCATGGCATAAGCCACATTTTTGAAAATGAAAGAACATATATAAGGTTGGGGTTGTATTACCTAAGGCATTTAAAAAACCAGGTTTGAGAGGAGATGACCCTGTCGCCTCCCTCTCCAGTTCCCTCCACTTGCAAATATTTCAAGTTATAGTCAGAATGAATTTAAATAAAAAAAATAAAGGAAGAAATTGTAAGAAAACTTGTTCAAAATTTCTTACCTTGGCGTGTTGTAGAGAGGGCCAGGGGTCAGCTCCTCCGGAGTTACCCTTATCCCTCCTCTTCCTGCAAACGATAATGCATTATCGGTCCTTTCCTTAAAAAAATGATTTCATTAAAATATTTTTTACAGAGCCTAGAGTTGTTACCAGTTAAGTTTGGTAGTAAACATAGTTGGATTGTTGGTAGAGTCATGACAGCGCAAACAACTTGTTGCAGAGTTCTGTAGAAGCCTTTGGAATCTGGGTAAACCTTGGAAAATGAAAGAGGCACTTTGCTATTAACACATTGGGACAACTCTAGACCAAAAACCTAATTTCGTAGCCATTTTATAGAGAAGAGCTTCAGCTCTTGCCGGTTACAGACCCAAAACAACCAACGTAACTAATGAAGGTTCCGACAGCCAAAAACATAATAAAAACCTTGAGAAACCCTTACAATCTCACCATACATGTATAAGGTTGAGATTACTTCTCGAGCTAGCTCAAGATCGTGGCTACGTTGTCAACTTGTATCCAGGACAAACATTTAATTCAACCAAGGTACCACTTGTAATTCCTAGACAAAGCAATCATGGCACATAATAATTGCATGCATGTTTTAACATCAATTCGAACCATGTGTCAAACCCCAATGAAAAAACCATATAATATATCACAAAACCATGGCATAGACTTGTCATAACACATTCATTATATTATGGCAAGCAAAAAATTATTTAAACTATAACCTTTGCATTATTTCTTTAAACGAATGGTTACATTATGGTAGGTACCATATGGTTTACAAATGCCAAACCATCGCGCTTAGGATGGAGGGTCACAATCATACCATGAGATTAGGTTATGCTAAGGCCTATGGCCTTTAAATCACTTTCAATAATATTATTACATTATGGATGGGATCAAGACTATGGATAGTCTCCCAGTCCTTAGGGAAAATAAGGCCATGGTAAAAACTATTAAATTAAAAGAAAGAAAATTGAAAACATCACCTGTGAGTGTAGAAGAATGTTTTGAAAGGAGCTGGCCATTGCCTCAACCAAAGGAACCTGGAATAATCGACAGGGAAAAGATATTAATAATTTGCATAATTTAGAACATGAGTAATTAGCTGGTAAATTACGGTAAAATCAATGCTTGGAAAAAAAATTATTTACGAAATTTGAGGTGTGTTACAAAATGGTATCAGAGCATAGTTACAACACTAGACCTGAACCGGATCAACACTAAAATTGATAAAGAAACTAGAAAAACTAATTTACTTTATTCTTTTTGGTTTAATTCTCTTGCAAAACAGAAAGAGAAGGATAACTGTATTTTTGCAGGAAAAACATGGAAGATGCAGGGATGTCTGCAGAAGAATAACTTCACCCGAAAAATCCTTTAAATAATGAAGAGGGTAATTTAAGGGATGGGGAGATCTGGGTAAACTTGAATGAAAGTCAAGATAATTTATCCGAACTACAAAGAACTGTTAAGGATTTAAGAGCAGACCTAAGAAAAGTTAAGGAGGATAATGAACGAATCATAAAAGCTCAATAGCAATTAAATACCATTTTATTAGCTAAAATACATAACGATGAAAAAGAGAAAAATAAGGAATATGAACATCGTACTAAACTGCACCTTACAAACGTAAGGGGAGGAAACTAGAATTTTCCAGTCAGAAACCTGAAACTTCCAGTGAAGAATCAGTCAAACATCACTCAGGAAAACAACAAGATTCAAGCGAAAGTAGTGATGACAAGAAAAAGAAAAAGAAGTACAAATCCTATGAGGAAATCTCTAGGGAGTTTAAAAAGATTAAACCACCAATGTTTAATGGTGAAATTTAGAAAAGGGAAGAAGTGAAACCCTGGTTGTAAGGGATGAACAAATACTTCCAAATATACAATTATTCTGACAAACTAAAAGCTAAAATGGCCATCTATAATCTGATTGGAAAGGAAGATACATGGTGGAAGGATATAAAGAAAGTCAAGGGAATAAAGGAAAACTATGTAACTTAGAAAAATTTTAAATATAAATTTAAAATAAAATACCTGTCGAAACAGTACTATGAAGAAAAGGCCAAAGAATTTTACAAGTTAAGACTATGAGCTATGACTATGAAAGAGCTTTGCGGTAAATTTCTGAGCCTACTTTAATATGTACCTTACAGAATGGATGAAAACCCTAAGATACCATGTTTTCTCAGTTGTTCTCCTATAATGTTCAAAGAACAAATTCAGTATGACAATCCAAAGACGCTACAATGAGCGATGAGAAAGGTAAATTTCTATTACGACCAAAATAAAAATAAGAGAGAAGTGTACCAAATTGGAAGAATAAAAGGAAAAATAACTTTGACCCAAGAAAGAAACATAATAAATTCTACAAAAACATAGGGAATAATAATAAAGGGTATCAGGGAAATAACTATAAAAATTTTAAGCCGCAGAATTTTGCAGTAAAAGAAAGAGAACCTCTTACTTCTTTTAACAAGAACAATGCATAAAGAGAACCATTAAAATGTTGGGAATGTGATGGGCCACATTACTTTAAAGAATTCATAGTAAGAAAGAAAAGTTTTATTGTTCATTCCATTAAGGAAGCAATTACAGTTAGAGACATGGAAAGGAGCATGCCCGAAATTTCCGCTGCTTTGGAAAACTACCAAGTAGACCATCAAACTTCCATGGTCAAGATTGAAGGTATGATAAAAGGTCAACCTATTTACATTTTGATTGATCTAGGTGCAAGTCTGAATTATATATTACCTATAATAGTTGAATTATGTAAATTTGTACAAGAAAAGTTTGATAAGTCATGGTCGATACAATTAGCTACTGGTACTAAACGTAAAGTTACTAGTTATGTTAAGAACTATGAATTGTTAATGAATGATTTAATTACACATGTTGATTTGATAATTCTACCTTTAGGTTCCTACGATCTGTTAATAGGAATGGATTGACTATAAAAACCAAGAGTAATGCTAAATTATTTTTTGAAAAAGCCTTTACACGTACAGACGATACTAGAAACACTATAAAAGTAAAAGGGATTCCTAGGAAAGTTATAATTAGAGAGATCTCAGCTCTACAAATGAAAATATCCGTAAGAAAAGGATGTAAAATGTTTATTGTTTATGTAATGAATGATAAAGATAATGAAAACAAACTTAAAATAGAAGACATACCAGTCTTAAAGGAGTTTGAGGAAATCTTTCCGGAAAAAGTCCCTGGACTTTCTCCAAAAAGAGAGGTTGACTTCACAATCGATCTAATACCTAGAGTGGTACCAGCATCAAAATCTCCTTACCGAATGAACATAATAGATCTTATGAAGCTCAAATATCAATTACAAGAATTGATTGATAAAAAGTATATTCGGCCTAATGTTTCCTTTTGGGGAGCATCGGCCTTATTTGTTAAAAAGAAAGATGAAACTTTAAGGTTGTGCATAGACTGTCGACAACTAAATAAAATGAGAATTAAAAATTGATTCCCGCTACCTTGGATAGATGATCTATTCGATCAATTCCATGGAACAACTATCTTTTTGATGATAGACCTAAGGTATGGTTATGAACAAGTACGAATAAAATATGAGTACATATTTAAAACTGCATTTAGGACCCGTTATGGTCACTATGATTTTGTCGTAATTCCTTTTGGGTTGAAAAACGCACCTGCTACATTCATGTTCTTAATGAATATCATTTTAAGTAACTATTTGGACAAGTTTGTAGTTGTCTTCATAGACGGCATACTAATCTACTCAAATAACGAACAAGAACATAAAGAAAATTTAAATATAATTATGCAAGTACTAAGAGAACAACAACTGTATGCTAAGTTCAGTAAATGTGATTTCTTTTAGGATAGAATTTGATACCTCGGACACGTAGTGTTCAAGGATGGAATCTCTATCAACCCCAAAAAAATAAAATCCATCACATAATGGCCAATTCCTAAAAATCGAACTAACATAAGATCATTTATGGGAATTACTAGATACTATCAAAAGTTCATCGAAGGATTTTCTAAGATTGCTGTTATCCACCTGAATGGGACCTCTACGTCTGAGTGCCAACATTCCTCATGTTGGCACACAAAAGGAAATTTATGGATTGAGGGTTGCCCAAAACACTATAGATGGGATTATTATGAACTACATTTATCATCCATCCAGCTAGTTATTTTTACCCTTTAGCTATGTCAAGTCATGTATGCGACTCTTTAGATATGCAACTCGCATGTTGTACGCGAGTATCGGTTGTTGCATCTCGCGTACAGATGTGTACGCGGGTTACCCTTAGAGCAACTCACGTGTCATACGCGAGTTTCCAGTATTGATGCCTGCGTATATGTCTCTTTGACATTAAAAATAAAAGCATGCGATTACTTGAGATTAGTTAATCACTTAACCGTCTCAACCTCCTCAACCTTTGAAATTGCCTTATTTCACCAAGTATAAATACAGGCCTTGGGGAGGGTGTTTGATACATACACTTGGAGAGCAAAGTTATGCTGGTGGAGTTTATACAGAAGTATTTGGAGCAGTGGAACTCAGAATCCTTTGGTTGCAGAGGAGTCCTTGTCTCAGGCGTTGGGTTGTACTCTAAACTACTTCATTATTGTTAATAAAGAGAATCCTTCTTCCATACTTGTCTTGAATGTCTCTCATATATTGTGGTTTGATAAATATTTATGTTTCAGCATTCTGTATATGATTTATCTAACCTGTTTATATATATGTATCATCTTGTATCTGGAAGATTGACTTTTGACAGGTGAAGGAGAAACATCCCTAAAAGCTTTGGAGGAGAACCAGAGTGGAAGAGGACAAGCTAGGATCAACCGTCGTGTATCGGGTGAGTCTTTTCTATCCTCCTGTTTCCTTTACTGCACTCTAGAGTTGATTTCCTGCAAGTTTCTTGAGTATGTTGGTAACCCCAGATCTTCGGTTATAAGGTGTTTATTCCTGTACAACAGAATTGGCGACTCCGCTGGGGAGCCCATACTGCTGTAGGTTGTTTCTGTCACCCCTGACCAGTCTTTGCTTTGAAGTTTGTGTGTGGTCTTTTATCCTGGTTCATACTTATCACAGTGTTTAAAAGTCTTGTGTATTTTTCTTATTTTTTGAGAACAATTTTGTACCTGTACGTGGGTTGCTCTTCTGCATAGTCGCGTACAGAGGCCTGCATATGCGGGTTGCTATTTTGGACAGTCGTGTTCAGTACGCGAGTTGCCCTTCTACACAGTCGCGTACAAACCTGGAAATAGGGATTTTTTAGGATTGGGTTTGCTTGTCCCTCTTTTTGTGTAATTCCTATTGGTTAGTTGGCTTTCTTTATGAACACTGTGCTGTTTGTCTGAAGACCTTTGGGGACCACATTTTGTGCTTTTTTCGTAAAGCCCTTAGGTTTCTTTTGTTTGGATTGTTTTTTGTTTGCATGCTGAAGTAGCTTGGCCTGTTGGGTTATAGTGTTAAGATTTCAGTCTGGATCAGTGATCAGGGACTTGGGAATCATTTTCCCAGTCTATCTTTTGATAGTAGTTGGTTTGTCACTCACCTTTATGAGTTTACAATGATCTTTTGTCATTGTGTGCACCCAAGCTAGGGTTCTCGGTCTTCCTTTGTTGGTTGATTCTTGGTTCTTTTGACCTGTTTACTTCAGTTTGTTTATTTTATACAATTGATTAGATCCAAGTATACTCAAGTATAGTGCATTTTAGGTGCATGGTAGATTTTTAGCATTTTATAGCATTAGGGTTCGTTCTTTGCTCTTTCCCCCACCTCCTTTTCTTGCTATGGTTCTTGGCTTATGTTTCTGGTCAGCCTCTATCAGTGATCTTTGTCTGAGTTCAGAAGCTTGTTGGTGTTTGTTTCCTTCTTCTTTGGTTGGTTAACTTCACCATGCCAAAATAGTTGACTTGTATTTTATGCAAGCCTTCCTTCCAAGTAAGGTTTATACTGACTTTAGGGCATTCTAGAGTTTGTTTGGTGGTTGTATAGTAGATTTCCTTTTGCTTTGTTCTTGTCATCTGCATGCTTTTAGTTTGTAGTTAGTTTTTCTTTTGCATTTATAAAAGCAAATTAAAAAGAACGTATACTTGTTTTTGCTGCTTCCCCCCCCTGCCTCCTTCTTTGGCTTGACCTTGTTGGACAAGGTACTGAGCAGCCTTTGTTTGTAGGTTTAGATTGATACTTGGGACTTCTTGACCTTTGTTTATGTCAGTTTTTTTTTGCTCAGTCTCTTCATTTCAAAGTTGTTGGCTTGTTTACCTTTGTAAGCCTTCTTTTCAAGTGAGGTTGATATCTAACTTTAGGGAAACCTAGGGTTTGTTTGTGGGGTGTAGAGTAGTTGTCTATTTTCTTTGCTTACAGTACTTGCTTGCATTAGTTGATAGGCTGTTTTTTCTTTTGCATTTATAAAAGAAAAAGACAAAAACACATGTTTGCTTTATATGCATGTAGATTAGGTTTTTAGTCTAGATTGCATGGCATATCATTGTTTTTGAAAAAAGAAAAAAGATTTCATCTTTTATGGCTTTCAAGTTTTCTATTTGAAAATGAAAAGAGAATAGTTTTTTCTTTTTGCATTTCATATCTCTTTGCTTAGTCATTTTGTTTAAACTTTGAGTCAAAACACCACATAAGTTTCATGCCATTTACCCTTTGACTAAAAACAACCCTTAAAATAAACGATATAATTTAAAAATTATTAGTAAGTTTTATTTTATAGGGTCATACACCAATTAGCTTAGGCTAGACTTGTGGATTAGGGAGTTTCAACTCTCCACAAGTGTTAAAATTTCAGACGTAGTTGGCCAATCACTAGGTAAACCCTTTTCTACATTGATTGTATCTAGGAAGCTCCTCTCAAACGGGAGTCAAGCACGAGGCCACATGGAGACTTGGACTAAGGAGATACCCTTCTGATTCCTTGTCAAAGCGTAGACCAAGGTTTTTACGCATCTGGGGATTCTGTCTTAGACAGGGTTTCAGGCTTTACTACCCTGCCCATGCATACGAACCAGGCTTGCGACTGTCCCCCCAGACTATCAATATAGTTAAGGTAGCCTTTAGTCTCTTTGACATCTAAGATTCATATAAAGGTACACCGAAAGGCTATTTCTGGTTGACCTTGGACGGACTTGGAAGGTAACCCCGGTAGAAAGTGTGGGAGGGCGGTGGGTGATTCCTCTGTTTGTGCCTAAGAAATTCTACAGGGATGCCAAGTAACTGTCTCTCAGCTTTATTTTGGAAAGCGTATCTTATACCTGTTTGTCTGTTTGGATTTAGGAATTTTTAGTGAGTGCTGTGTGGTTTGTCTGTACTTAGTGTGCCTTTAGGTGTGTGCTTTGTAATTTTGGTTTCCTATCAAACTCAGACTTTGTCTCTTGGTTTGAAACTATGGCTAAAACCCCTTTGAACACCAACCAAGAGATCCCCATGCTGGGAACTCCCTGTACTATTCCTCTCACGGGGAATGTTGATGTTCCCTTGATGGCCACCCTGAATCTACCTGGATTCACCTTAGGGCTACCGGTGTGGTTATTTTCCACTCCAACCGTCCTGAATGCTCCTGATGCTTCACAAGTATGCTCCTTATATCAAGGGCATCAAAACACTACTTCCCCTTCACCTGTAGTTGATTCTCCTCCTCCTTCTACCTCATGCGGTGAAAGTACTGATACTAGTAACCAGCAGTCTACAAGGAGTAAAAGAAGGAGGAATACGAAGAAGGCACATAAACAAGGGGGCACCCATTCAACCTCTGTAGGTCAAGTTGAGCCTCACCACCCAGCCTCTATGGTTCATGCTGGGGGCACCCATCCAACCTCTGTAGGTCATGTTGGATCTAAGCATTCAACCTCTGCAAGTCAAGTTGATCTTCACCATCCAGCCTCTATTGATCATGCTGGTGGGATCCTTCCAACCTTTCCAGGTCATGTCAGATCCAGTCTCTGAGCCTCTACATTTCATGTTGACGGCACCTGTTTAACCTCTGTTGTTCAAGTTGAACCTCCCCATCCAACCTTTGCAAGTCATGTTGGATCCATCCATCCAGCCTCTGTTGATCATGCTGGTGGGATCCTTCCAACCTTTCCAGGTCATGTCGGATCCAGTCACTTAGCCTCTGCAGCTCATGCTGAAGGCACCTGTTCAACCTCTGTTGTTCAAGTTGAACCTGCTCGTCCAACCTCTGCCAACCTCTGCAAGTCATGTTGGACCCAGTCTCTCAGCCTCTGCAAGTCATGCTGAGGGCAGTCTCTCAGCCTCTGCAAGTCATGCTGGGGGCAGTCTCTCAGCCTCTGTGGTTCATGCTAAAGACAATCCGTCAGCCACTACGAGTCATGTTGACACTGTTGAAAAGACTAACTATTCAAAACACAAGCCCAAGTTTCCTTGTAAGCTTTGTGAGGGAGACCACCTTACTTATAAATGCCCTTCTATCGCGAAGGTGCGAAGAGTTTGGTTTCATGGTCATCTCGTTTTTGAACATTCTGAAGCTTTTCAACAACCAACCTTCTTAGTCAGGTTGGACCTAGTCACACGGTCTCTAGTGTTCATGCTGGGGGCAAACTCTCATCCTCTGTAGGTCATGTTGAAAGAAAATAGTCAGCCACTGCTAGTCATGTTGAAAATTGGTCATTCAAAGTGCAAACTTAAGTTCCTTTGTAAGCTATGCAAGGGAGATCATCTTACTCACCAGTTCCCTGCTATCGCAGAGGTGCGAAGAGTGTGGTCCGAGACTCAAGAATTTCCTTCTCCTGAACAACCTATAGTTTCTCAACAACCTACTCAACCTTTGGTTGATCAAGTGGTAGTCAATCCCACTCTCCCTTCAGAGAGTGACTTTCATGAAGCGGTTGAATTGATTTCAGTATCGATCAATCCCACTCTTCCTTTGGAGAGTGAAGTGTCTACTAGTCACATTTTCTTCACTACCAGTTTAGAACTTACTGAACAAGAGGGCACTGAACTTGCTTCGGATCAACCCCCACCAAGCTCTTGGATTTCTTCCTTTGATTGGGATAGCCTAGTTGAGCCGCGCCTTCCTTCTGATGCACCTTTCCAGATAAAGGTCAAATTTGAATCATACACGATTGCTCGTTGTATTGTTGATGAAGGAGCCGCATTTAGTATTTTGTCTGCTCGTGCTTGGCGAGGCATGGGATCTCCTAGCCTTGTGTCGACTGCTAGTCAGTTACTGGCGTTTGATAGAAGAACTTGTGTAGCTTTGGGAATTCTTGCTCAAACACCTGTTACTTTGGGTGGGAAGACCATCTTAGTTGACTTCATGGTGATAGAAGACCCCTTGGACTTCAATATGCTCCTTGGACGTGATTATGTCTATGCCATGGAAGTTGTGGTGTCAACATTTTTTTGTGTGATGTACTTTAATCATGGTGAAGAAATTGTCACTATCGATCAGTTGGATTTTCTTGATCCGTCTCCTGACCCAACTAGAGACCAAGTCTTTCCTTTATTGATTCCCAGTGTTTCTATAGACAATAACCTGCCATAGGTGCGCTATGTGGCCTCATGTCCTCTGCGTTCAATTGCTACTGAGAAGCAGCCTCTGTTTTCATGCTTACCTTCTCGGGACTTGGTCCCAGCAGTTGACCAGGTGAGTCATCCTATACAGATTGTGGAGCTTGCTCTCCACTCTATCAATCGATTTGAAAGTTTAGACATGTGTCCTATCTCGGATGATCTCGTTCCTTCGGATGAAGTCTTCCTAGAGTCTTTGATACAGTCTAATCTTCTGTTGGATGTTGGTTCAGTTGTGACTAAGTCTAACACTGACTTGCTTAATAAGCTTGATCTTTCTATTGATCGATCTCCTTCTTTTGGTCTTGTTGAGTCTTCGAACTCTCCCTTTGATCAGCAAGTCAGTGATCCTGGTGAGTTTGATTTTTCTTTTGAAGTTTTCAACTCCTGTGATATTGAGTTTGTTCTTGCAGACTCTATCTCCCTTGTTGATTTTTGCTCTCCTTCTGAGGTTGATCTTACTGATTATAAACCCTCGAGCCTTGGTTCTATAGAATCTTCTTCAGTTGATTCTGCCTTGACTTTACCTTTTATAGAAGATAGCAAAGTCACATGTGTTTCTGCCAAAGTGACCCGCGTCGGATCGTTTCTTCTAAATATGATTATGATGTTGTTGTTTCTTGGAGACAGGATTTTTAGTTGGATTCACAACTGTTTATTGGCCTTATCTTGTTGTTCAAGCTGTAACTGCATTTACATGTGCCCTGCTCATGCTTATGAGCCTGATGCCGGCTTCCACGCTTTTAGCTCGTTGCATAAGCCCTCATCTTTGTTCTCATTGTCGCTAAGCCTTGTATCATTTTTCCTTTGCAACTTGACACCTTTTACCTTGAGGAGACGTTCCCTGAGTGTCCTTATCTTGCTCACTTTCCTTGCATTATGCTTAGGTCTGTTCCTTGCGATTGGAACTAGTTTCGCCTGTCTATGACACTTGTCTCCTCGCATTTAGAGCATTCTTTTTGCTCTCCTTCGAGCTCGTTAAAAATAGTAAGGAGGCCGCGAGTTGAATTTTTCGGACTCGTTAAAACTTCACGGGAAATATTTTGAGTTTCTTTAGGCCCAGGTCTGACTCCTCAAAATAGACTTGACTGCCGAGTAAACTTGTCCATTCAGGCTCATTAAGAATATGTGAATGGGAATCCACATTGGTGGTAGGTTATCTCTTTCTCAGACCATGTGGAATAATACGAGAAAGGAACACTCTCTTTTCTTCGGAATTGAGAAGAGTATTCTCAGGCATAGGTTTATCGCTTTTCCAGACCTGAGGGACTAAACTTACGGAAAAGGAACCCCCGGTATTAGCTTAGTTTTCTCTTTTTCGTGCTTTGGACCAAAACATGAAAAAGATTTCGAGTGTACTTTATGTCTTTGTCATGCTCGTTAAACCCTAAAGAACAAAGCATTGAGTTTATTGTTGTAAGCCCCATTTCTCGTAATCAAATGGATCTTTCCGAGTGATCTTTCCTTCCTTCACACTTGTAAAACTCAGGCTATATGCTGCTTTTGAAGGAGCGTTGGGTAGGTGGTAATTTAACCTTTTTTCGGACCTTCCTGACTAAGTACAAAAAAGGTGCGCCTTTTCTTCTTCAGAAGTTAAGAGAGTTCTTCTTTGGTATGTTTTATACTTTTTCGGCTTGAGGAGACTAAATTGTACAAAAAAGCACCCCCCTGGAGTATTCTTTGGAGTTTTCAAACTCTCTAAACTATGAAAACACCATCAAGCATGTACTAGTTTGGGCTCGTTAAATCCACGAATCAGTGACACTATCAAGCATTATTTTCCCGTCTCTTCAAGCTTGTTAAAAAATGAAGAGGGATCCGAGTTTACTTTCCTGGACTCGTTAAAATTTAATAGGGAAGGTAAGGAAGAATTTTTCTCTTATTTTCAGTAATGGCAGCATGTCATCCTTGAACAAAGCACTCTTTGTTTTTTTCGATATCCATGTTTCAGTGATTACTTTTTTGTTCAGCTATTACTTTGAGTTTCTTACTCCTCCTCTTGTCCGTTATACCTGGGGAATCTGATCATGTCTCCTACATGATAGATAGGTCTAGTTGTTCTATCTATAAGTTAAACGCTGCCTTGGGTCATCTCTGTGTTGTGCTCATTGTTCAAGGACTATACCCAATTTCTGATATATAGCCTGATCTCATCATTGTTATATCTATTATCTATTTTGTCTCCCTTCTTTTGCCCAGTTCCTAGTCACTCTTGTGATCTGTTGGAGGATCTATTGCCTTCCTTATCACAGCATGGTTCCGTTTCAAATCTTCCTGATGATGAAGACCTAGAGTTTTGATGTTTGTACCTTAGGATTCACTTTCATAATTGGTGAATTCCTTTGCTTTAGTTGTCTATTATC
>LPNX010868963.1:0-19874 GCA_001517045.1 Pseudotsuga menziesii | reverse complement strand
GTTCTCCAAAGATAAAGATTATAATGTATTTCGGCCATCGTTTCCCTCTGACCTCACACATTAGGGGGCATCTGTTATCCACCTGAATGGCACCTCTCCATCTGAGTGCCGACATTCCTCATGTTGGCACACAAAAGGACATTTATGGATTGAGGGTTTCCCAAAACACTATAGATGGGCTTATTATGAACTACATTTATCATCCATCCAGCTGGTTATTTTTACCTTTTAGCTATGTCAAGTCATGTATGTGACTCTTTAGATATGCAACTCGCGTGTTGCACGCAAGTATCGGTTGTTGCATCTCGCGTACAGATGTGTACACGGGTTACCCTTAGAGCAACTCGCGTGTCATACGCGAGTTTCCAGTATTGATACCCGCGTACATGTCTCTTTGACATTAAAAATAAAAACACGCGATTACTTGAGATTAGTTAAGCACTTAACCTTAATCACCTTAACTGTCTCAACCTCCTCAACCTTCGAAACTACCTTATTTCACTAAGTATAAATATAGGCCTTGGGGAGGGTGTTTGATACATACACTTGGAGAGCAAAGTTATGCTGGTGGAGTTTATACAGAAGTCTTTGGAGCAGTGGAACTCAGAATCCTTTGGTTGCAGAGGAGTCCTTGTCTCAGGCATTGGGTTGTAATCTAAACTACTTCATTATTGTTAATAAAGAGAATCCTTCTTCCATATGTGTCTTGAATGTCTCTCATATATTGTGGTTTGATAAATATTTATGTTTCAGCATTCTATATATGATTTAACTAACCTGTTTATATATATCTATCATCTTGTATCTGGAAGATTGACTTTTGACAGGTGAAGGAGAAACATCCCTGAAAGCTTTGGAGGAGAAGCAAAGCGGAAGAGGACAAGCTAGGATCAACCGTCATGTATCGGGTGAGTCTTTTCTATCCTCCTATTTCCTTTACTGCACTCTAGAGTTGATCTCCTACAAGTTTCTTGAGTATGTTGGTAACCCCAGATCTTCGGTTATAAGGTGTTTATTCCTGTACAGCAATTGCCTACCCCATAACTTCATTGTAGAAGAAAGGTAAAAAGTTTGAGTGGGATGAAAAATGTATGGAAAGCTTTAATAAACTAAAAAATCTACTAACTACCACCCCTATCCTAAAGATTGCAAATCCTTTCAAGGATTTCGTCATATGTACTGACGCTTGTAAAGAAGGATTAGGCGGGGTATTAATACAAGAAAACTATGTCGTAGCTTATGAATCTAGAAAATTAAAGGAACATGAAAAGAATTATACTATGCACGATTTCGAACTTGCTTCCATATTTCACCCCTTAAAAATGTGACAACATTACATCAGTGGAAGGAAATTTCTACTTATGTTAGATAACATAAGTCCAAAATATCTATTTGACCAACAAAATTTAAATGCTAGACAGGCAAGATGGTTGTATTTCTTAAGTGAATATGATTTTGAAATCAAACATATAAAGGGAAAGGAAAACAAAGTTGCAGACGCTTTGATTCGTCATGCAAATTTATTATTTGCAAGCAACAACTATGAATATGATCTAGAAAATCAGATCCTAAGTGCATAAAATTCTGATAAGGAATATCAAATTTTAAAAGAAAAGACTTCTAAAAATGAACAGAATCAAGTAAAAACATATTTCAACCTAAATAAATGAGGATTGTTGCTGCATAAAAATAGTTGTACATACCAAATACAACAGAGATCAAACTTACAGTCATGAATGAGCTACATAAATGACTGTATTGAGGACATCCTGGATACCAATAGATCATCAGAAAAGATTTCTTTTGGCCAAACATGAAGAAAGAAGTGGCAGAGTACTTAGTTCATTGCATAGAATTTCAACAAGATAAGGAAGAACATCAACATCCAGCAGGACTGTTGAAGCCACTACCCATTCCATAATGGAAGTGGGAAACAATTAGTGTGGATTTTATAACGTACCTACCGAAGAATTTCAGACAACATGATTCAATCATGGTCATAGTTGATAAGTTAAGCAATGATGCTCATTTTATTCCTATTAAATCTATATATAAAGTTGTTAACATTGCAAATATTTTTATGAAAGAGATGTTCAGGTAACATGGTGTACCAAAAGTAATAGTCTCAGATAGAGACACAAAATTTATAGGTAACTTTTGGAAAGCCTTGTTTAAAGGATTAGGTATGTAGTTGAACTTCAGTACTGCATATCATCCACAAATGGATGGGAAGATTGAAAGGATAAAGCAAGTCCTAGAGTACATTCTAAGAATGTATGTCATGGACAAATTAGGTAAGTGGGAAGACTACCTACACTTAGTATAATTTTCTTACAATAATATTTTTCTAGTTTTTGCAGGTATGAGTCATTTTGAAATTTTATATCAACGCAAATGTAATACTCCAATTTCTTGGAGAAGTCCAGTGGATAGGTAAATGTTAGGACCTGATTTACTAAAATATATGGGGCTAACCATGAAATAGGTACAACAAATCTTGAAGGCTTCCCGAGATAGGAAGAAAATTTATGCTGACCTAAAAAGAAATCCTAAAGAGTTCTAGGTGGGTGAACATGTGTACATAAAGGTAAATCCCAAGAAAATTTCCTTGATATTGGGTAAGTATTCAAAGTTGGTACCCAAGTATTGCGGTCCATTTGAAATTTTGGCTAAAGTAGGGTTGGTTTCTTACCAGTTAGACCTACCACCCACTATTAAAGTGCATAATGTTTTTCATGTTTCTATTTTAAAAATATATATTCATTATGCTACTCATGTGATCGATTGGAATGCGATTCAGGTGGAACCCGAAGGAGAGTTCGAAGTGGGATTGGAGCATATTCTCGACAGGAGATAACTTTTACTTTGGAAACTTACCATTAGACAAGTCAAGGTGCAATGGAAGCACCTTAGTTCGGAAGAAGATGCTTGGGAACTAGAAAATGATATGCGGGAGGCATATCCAGTCCTATTCCAAGATGAGGAAATGGAAGAATAAAACAAAAATTTAGTAACACCGACGACGGTGTTATCCTCTAAGGGGAGGTGTATGTAATGCACCTGAATTTAATAACTTATTATTAATTTCTGCTGAAAATACTTTAAATATTATTTTTATTATTTTTGATAGAAAGTAAAACATAAAACATTTGAAATGAATTATTCTTTATTAATAAAAGATACTAAAGGAGGACATAAGTGGAAATAGTTGTTGAAGAGAATTTGCTAACCCACAAGAGGAAAAGAGAAGTGGCTGAAGCTACTGAGTGAGAATTCAAGATGGAGGAGGCATCATCCCCAAAAATCAGGTCACAACTCCTAGTTGAGTGCTAAAGAGCAGGAGGCTCATAAATGACCAAGTCCTAGTCAAAATACTATATAATAGTATGTCCATAACCAACCAGGAGGCTAGCATTGAATAGGATTAAATCCGAGAATGCAAGAGATGGCACATTGCAGGATTTTTCTCTTGTGGTTCAACAAATAGGCTTAGGGGTTCTATAGCAAGTAACTTGGATTCTCTAGGAGTTGGTTGGGAGGAACAACTTTTCCACTTCTGTTTTTGTAGCTGTGGTGCCAGGTTCTTATTCTGTGTTTTAATTTTATAGTAGGTTGTTTTGTTCTATATATGAAATGGTAAATGTAGCACTTAGTATGCATTTGTTAGTCTAGCTTGTTTATCAGTTCTAATTTAGTTATGTTTTGATTATAAATGTTAAATGGCAATTATGGAAGTTATTGGGTCTGGAATCCACACCTGATTTAGGGATTTCTTTTAATGGTTTATATACTGAAAATTGAATTATGTACTTAATAGATATGTTATCAATTTATATCTATTTATTTTCTATGTGACAGATTTAGTTTTAATGTATCTCTGTAGTCTTTTCCTTCTTATTAATTTCCTAGTATGTAAGATAAAACATCAAGATTTTATACATAATCTAGTTCTTCACATATCTAAGATCGCATTCATAGAATTTTTTTAAAATACAGAACCGATCTTCTATAAGCTTACAATATAGTCATCACAGGGATAATCAACTACAAATTAAACATAATTAAATTATAAACATATCTTTTAGGGATCCACATGTAAATAATCACAATCAGATCGAGGATCAACAAGAAAACAATCCTATCCAGATCACACGTCTACAAGTAAGCATATCTTAGATGCAATAATTTCCAATCCATAGTTAATAACTAGCAGTACTCAACTAGTCCAAGGAACCAAAGTTACAACGCATCAAATCATTAACACAATACTGCTCCAATTTATTCGCAATCATACTTACTTAATTACTAGATTACGATGGGCATAGGTGAACTATTGCATAAAAATCGCAAGGACCCAATGGGTCATATCAAGTTAAAGTTTATGGTTGTAATTCCATATGTAAGGGATGCCATTATAAAATAAGACTAAACCCAATTTACAACTTTTTAAACATAGTGAATTTAACCAATTATATTTATAAACCCTCTTACAGGTCTACACTAATATTAAGAATAATACTAGATTTATTCGAGGATCTATATCTAACTCAAAAAAACGGAACTCTTTAAACAAAATCATGGTCATAAGACCATTGAAGATGGCATCCTGCAAACAAAGTTTTACATTACATATACAAGATAAAACATTGTTGTTAAAACCAAACAAAAACCCTCATACGTAAAGACCCCATGGGTCGTATCCAGCTAAAGGATTATGGTTGTAAGTCCATTTCTAATGGTTTCCATTATAAACAAAATCAAATACAATGCAAAGTAGAGCTAACATATATTTATAAGAACCCTCTCATGGGCTTTATCGAAATAATAAAATCATTAATGTACAGAGTAAAGGTTCAAATTGAAACCATATCAACAAGATATAGCAAGTCCGTAAGACCATAAAGGATGGAAACCTATAAAACAATTTAAACATAGATAAATCATCACAGTAAATACCTTGGGGGTCATTCCTTAAACATATTGTAAAAACAAAACATTGTGTAAATACAAAGTGGCTCTAAGTCCATCTCATATTGCTTCCACTTATTCTTAAAAAATACTGAGAAATTATTTTAAAACTGAACCAACGACATGGAGGTAAGACTTGGTGGTGATGGCAACCACAATGTCATCACAATCTACATAGGATTGAAAACTAATACACCTAAAACCCTCACAAAGCAACAAGGTCATAAAGACTTTGTAAAATAGAGCGTAAAACCCTCTAGGGTTTAAACGAATAAATTATCTTGCAGAGTTGGAGTCCTCTCCTCTCGGCTCCTCCACACTCAAGTTGATTTTCCTGTCGCAAACATACAAGAGGAATATTGTAAGCCATAAAATAAGCCACATTTTTGAAAAGAAAATAACAGAGATAAGGTTGGGTTGTATTACCTTAGGTGTTTAAAAACGCAGGCCTGAGAGGAGGTGGCCTTGTCGCCTCCCTCTCCAACATCCTCTACTTGCAAATATTGCAAGTTAGAGTCAGAAAATATTTAAATAACAAAAGAAAAGAAGAAACTGTAAGAAAACTTGTTAAAACTTTCTTACCTTGTCGTGTTGTAGAGAGGACCAGGGGTCAGCTCCTCTAGAGTTACCCTTATCCCTCCTACACCTACAAATGATCATGCATTATCAGTCCTTGCCTTAAACAGATGAATTCATTAAAATAATTTTTACATAATGTAGAGTTGTTACCAGTTAATCTTGGCAGTAAACACAATGAGATTGTTGTCAGAGTCATGATGGCGAGAACAACTTGTTCCAGATAGTTGTAGAAGCCTTTGGAAGTTAGGTAAACCTTGGAAAATGAAAGAGGCACTTTTCCAATAACACATTGGGACAAACATACACTAGAAACCCCAATTCCATAGCCATTTTACAGAGTAGGGATTCGACTCTCGCCGGTTACAGACCCAAGACAACCAACGCAACTAACGAAGGTTTTGACAACTAAAGACATAATAAAAACCTTGTGAAACCCCTACAATCACACCACATAGGTGTAAGGCCAATATTATTTATCGAGCTAGCTCAAGAGCCTGGATGTGTTGTTAACTCACATCTAGGACAAACATTTAAGTCAACCAAGGTACCATTTTCAATTCTTGGCCAGAGAAATCATGGCCCATAATAATTGCATGCATATTTTAACATCAATTCGAACCATGTGTTAAACCCCAACGAACAAACCATATAATATATCACAAAACCATGGTGTATACTTGTCATAACATATTCATTATAATATTCCAAACAAAACATTTCTTAAACTATAACCTTTGCATTATTTCTTTAAACGAAGGGTTACATTATGGTAGGTACCATATGGTTTACAAACCCCAAACCATCGCACTTAGGATGGAGGGTCACAATCATACCATGAGCTTAGGCTATGGTAATTCCTATGGCCTTTAAACCACATTCAATAATCTTATTACATAATGGATGGGTGAAAGACTATGGATAGTCTCCCAATCCTTAGGGAAAATAAGGCCCTGGTAAAAACTATTAAATTAAAAGAAAGAAAAATGTAAATTGTTAGATTTTTAACATTAAGCTAGCATTATATTAGGATCTTTAACTGAGAGAATAACAAGCACATCAATCAAACACAAGAGACAATGAACACAATGTTTTTCCTTGAGGAAACCATAAATGGATAAAACCACGCAACTTCCTCAGAGATAGAATCAACACCAAATAGCAAAGCCCCAAAAATAGTAAGATGATCTCCTGACAATAGTAACCTCGTTCTTCCTAGCCCCAGTGTCTTCTTCTTCCTTAGCTATGCACTACAATTGAGTGTGAGTGAGTGTGTGATAAATATAGAGGCTAGCTCTCTATTTACACTGATTCTCGACTTGACTAAACCTTACTAGGGCCGACTTCTCTAGGAGAGTCTAATAACCCTAGTGCCCCGGAACTGCGAGGACTTTAACCCTTGAACAATAGGAGGGTTACCCACAATGACTTGACATGACTTGTTTACATTATAGAACCTCCCGATTGGAAAATAGGGGCATGACATGACTCAAATACATTATAGACACTTTCTGGAATAAACATTGGGGTACAAGACATAAGATATATAGGTGAATACATTTTGAAGTTACAAATACATCAACACTCCCTCTTAACTAGGAAGGTATTCTTTCGACACAATTTTCAGCACTGGTCTTCTTCTCTGTATCGACTGGATCATCTCGTCATCGTCATCTTCAAGTTGTCTTCATCTTCAAGTATTCTTCGTCTTCAAGTCTTCTTCTTCTTCAAGTCTTCTTCATCTTCAAGTCATCTTCTTCTTCAAGTCTTCTTCATCTTCAAGTCATATTCTTCTTCAAGTCTTCTTCATCACAGGATCTGGATCGTCATGACTACTGGAACATCACTACTGGATCATCATCAAATCTGGATCATCACTTGATCTGGATCATCATCAATTCTAGATCATCATCACATTTGGATCATCACTTTATCTGGATCATCATTAAGTTTGGATCATCATCATCGGTGCTATCTCTCGATTCTTCGCGTCACAGGAAGTTCCACAGAGCCAGCCCTTTTTCATGATGGTTGTAGGCCTACCCTTCATGTAGGTATTCAGCACTTATATTTGACCCTAAGTCAGAATGGCACACCCAGCTTTTACATCTGACCTCATCTTGTCACAAAGGCACACCCAACACTCACATCTAACCTCATCTTGTTAGAAAGGCCCAGCACTCACATCTGACCATGTGTAAACACATCACGCCAGAATGGCTCAACACTTATATCTGACCATGTGTGAACACACCGCATCAGAAGGGCTCAGCACTTACATCTGACCATGTTTGAAAACACTGCATCAGAAGGGCTATGCACTTACATTTGACCATGTTCAAAAACACTGCATTGAAAGGGCTCTGCACTTACATTCGACCATGTTCGAAAACACCGCATCGAAAGGGCTCTCAGTCCTAGACTAAGGATTCCTGGTAACTGACCAGGTGCCTCCATTCTCCCAAAGAATGGCATCAGCCCTTATATCTGATCAAGTGGGAACACATCCCTCAATCACATCAGAATGGCCATGCACTCACATCTGATCATGTAAGATTGCATCCCACAGTCATCAGAATGGCCCTCAGTCCCAAACTTAGTATTCCTGGTAACTGACTAGGTGCCTCCATTCTCCCAAAGAATGGCAACTTAGCACCAAGCTTATTATTCCTGGTGACTGACCAAGTGCCTCCATTTCAAGAATGGCATTCAACACTTATATCTGATCATGTAGGAACCAATCCTATAGTCACATCAGAATGGCTCAACACTCACATCTACCATGGAAGGAACCAATCCTTTCACCATGAAAGAATGGCTCAGCCCTTACATCTAACCATGGAAGGAACCTAATTCTCTCACCATGTCAGAATGGCTCTAGGTCTCATCATTTCCCCTTGGAGGGAACCTCGATTTGGAGAACACCAAGCTTCTCCTTGAAGTACTCAAACTTCACTCTAGCCAATGGCTTCATCAATACATCAGCTATATGTTTTTTCATCGCAACATACTGGAGCTGCACTGCTCCTCTCTGCACCATATCCCTAATATAGTGATACTTGATCTCGATATGCTTCGACTTGTCATGGAACACTGGATTCTTTGACAACTTCACACAACTTTGGTTGTCACAATATATAAAAGTAGCATCCAACTGGAGATCAAATAAATCGAACAGTAGCTTCCTTAGCCATACTTCCTCACAACTAGTTGAACAAGCTGCGACATGCTCTGCTTCAACTGTACTCAATGCTACACAGGATTGCTTCTTGCTAAACCAAGAGATCACACATGATCTCATACTGAAGCAACACCCTGAAGTGCTCTTCCTATCGATGGCACTGCCAGCCCAATATGAATCAACATAACCCTCTAGGTTAGTCTTCTAATTTGCCTCATACTTGAGCCCATAATCAACTATACCCTTCAGGTATCTCAGAATATGCTTTGCAGCAATCAAGTGAACATGTCTCAGATCTTTCAAGAACTGGCTCAAGGTGTTCATAGAAAAGAAAATATCTGGTCTTGTGTTCGTCAGGTACATCAAGGACCCAATCATTTGACGATACATCATAGCATCAACCGCTTCTGATGAAGCATCACTCAATAGCTTTATGTTCGATGTCATAGGTGTGGTTATGGCCTTGCATTCCATCATCCCAAATCTCTTCAGAATCTCTACTGCATACTTCCCTTGTCCAAGGAAGATTCCATCCACATTCTGCCACACCTCCATGCCTAAAAAATAGTGCATCATACCCAGGTATTTCATTTCAAACTCGGCAGCAAGTTTCCTCTTTGTATCAGCAATCAACCCATCCATACCTGTTACAAACAGATCATCCACATACAGTAGGAGTATCATTGGATTTCCATATTCAACCTTGTAGTAAATATTGGAATCTGCCTTACTCTTGGTAAAGCCCAAACTAGATAGGAAACCATCAATTCTTCCGTACCATGTCCTGGGTGCCTGTTTCAAATCATACAGGGCTTTCTTCAATCTACACACATGATAATCCCTGTCATGTGTCTCAAAACCGAGTGGCTGATCCACATACACTTCCTCTTCTACTACACCATTCAAGAAAGCAGTCTTGACATTCGTCTGGTGTATCTTCCATTTCATCACTACAGCCAGAGCAAGTACTGATCTAATGGAAGTGTATCTGGCTACAGGTGCAAAGGTTTCTTCATAATCTATTCCTTCTTTTTGGGAGAAACCACGAGCCACGAATCTTCCTTTTTATTTCTCAATGCTGTCATCTGCAACATGCTTGATCTTATAGATCCATTTGGAAGTTACAATGGACTTCCCTTTTGGTCTTGGGACAACATCCAAAACATCATTCTTCATGATCGATTGATATTCTTCGATCATAGCCTCCTTCCATTCTTTCCTTTCTGCCGCTTCTTCATAGTTGGAAGGTTTTTTATCAATAATGTCACATAGCAAGGCTACATAACTGGAGCAAGACCTAGTTCTCTTTCTTCCTCTAGGTGTTTCTTCTGAAGCTCCATATCTTTCTGCACCTTGGATAATTTCACGTACCTAGGAGGGTTTCCTCTTATGAGAATTCTTCTCTTGAGGTGGATCTACAGGTACTTGAGGTTCTTCTAATTCTCAATCTTGTTCTTGAGTTTCTTCGTTCATGGTTGTATCATGAATTCTAGGTGCTCTTGTTTCTTCAAGCTCTTCGGATGGTTTCTTCCTGGATTTGATGTAGGATGGATCTTCGTCAAATGTTACATCTCTGCTAATGTCAATCTTATTGAACACTGGGAAGTATATTCTGTAAGCCTTCGATCTTTCAGAGTATCCCACAAATACACCCTTCTTTCCTAAAGGATCTAACTTCGTACTCTTTTCTTTCAGAATGTGTATGTATACAGGATAGCTGAATATTCTGAGATGGTTGACTTCTAGTTTCTTACCAGAGAAGACTTCTTCAGGAGTCTTGTTCTCGGGTACTCTATGAGGAGTACGGTTCTGTACATACACTATTGTTCTGGCAACTTCTACCCATAGATGCATGGGAAGATCTTGATTATGAAGCATTGCTCTTGCAGCTTCCATGATAGTTCTATTCTTCCTTTCTTCAACCCCATTTTGTTGTGGATTATATGGAGTGGATAACTCCCTCTTAATCCTTGATTCTTTGCATAACTCTTTGAATTCATTTGATGTGAATTCTCTGCCATTATCTGATCAAAAGGTCTTGATCTTCTTTTCTGTGTGATTCTCGATCAAGGCTTTGAATTCCTTGAACTTGCTGAATACTTCATCTTTGTTCTTCATAAAGTATATCCATGCCTTTTTAGAAAAATCATCAATAAAAGAAACATAGTATACATACCCGTGTAGTGAAGTGGATGAAATTGGACCGCATACATCGGAGTGGATGATTTCCAAGATTCCTTTTGCCTTGCTTTCGCTACTTGGAAATGTCTTCTTTGTGTTCTTCCCTTTCGCACATCCTTTGCATACACCTTCATGTTTTGTCTGCATTTCTGGGAGACCTTCAACAACTTTGCTTGCAAGTGGTAGTGCTCTGTAATGTACATGTGCACGCCTTCTATGCTAAATCTCATTTGGTTCTATCGAGTCATGAACCAAAGCTTGTTCTAGATGTCCCTTCAATTTGTATAAACCTCTTTCTTGCTCCGCAATCACTACTGCATCATCAATAGTATTTCCTTTTGACCATCTATAAATGCAACCCTCATCCATTTTGCATCTAATGTAGATATGGAGAGGAGATTCTTCTTTAGTCTTGGTACAAACAATACTTCCTTCATTGTCATAGAATTTCCAGAGTATAGCTTATAGGAGGATTCCCCACTACCTTTTATTGGATACTGGTAGTCATCTCCAAGTTTCACCTTATGGGGTGATTCATGTTCAGATAATTTCACAAAGGATTCCTTGAATCCTATCATATGTTTGTAAGAACCACTATCTATAAGCCAATCATTGCTTCCATGTGTGATAGTTCCCATGAGAGCGGAAATCATAACATATTCTTCATCACTTGAAGAATCATCACTGACTTGTCTACTTCTCTTTGTTTAAGTTTCATCATCCTCTGCAGCATGAGCATGATGTCTTCTCTTGTTTCCATTTTTCTTGTGAGAGCTACTTTTGTTTCTAGGAAAATCTCTAGCAAAGTGTCCTCTTTCATCACATGTATATCAAATGTACTTAAACATATCTCCAGGATTTCTATGGTTATTCCTTTGATGAGAGTACTTACTTCTGTGGTGGCTAGATATGGATTTCTTGGATTGTACTGTGAGAGCTTGATCTTCAATTCCCATCTTTTCTTCTTGAGCTGCTATCCGAGCTTCTTCTTGTGAGCATTCTTCCCAAAGTCTGCTGAACTTGACCAACTTCTTTTTGGCACATATTCCTTGAATAGAGGAGTCCCATGATCTAGGGAGACCATTCGCAGTGGTCATTACAATCTCTGCATTTTCTACTTCTTCATCTACTGCTTCCAGTTGTTACTTGATTTGAGAAACCCTTGTAAAGTAAGACTGGATGGTCTCTGCATTCTGGATCTTTACATTCTTTAGTTGGTTTCTCAGAGTCATCTTTCGGTTTATGTTCTTCCCTTTAAACAATTTGGTTAGGGAATCAAACATAGCTTTAGGTGTATTTAGGGAGGACACCTGTGGTATGAGGTGATCCTTGATTGAGTCAGCAATAATCCTCTTTTCCATAACCAACTTCTTCTTATGTAAGGCCTTAGCCTCATCTCCCTCTGGAACTGGAACCTCCTCATGGATGTAGGAGTCCAACTCATTTTCTTCCAAAACCAGGGAGATCCTATACTTCCAGGCTCATAAGTTATCAACTCCCTCAAGCTTTTCATCAAGCTTGGTATAATGAGACATCTTAACTGAGAACCTCACATGGAAATACAAAATATTTAGATCTTACTAGGTCAAGATCTCGGATCTGGATTGGAGCTGAAATTCTGCAGTACTGGTTTAGGAGATATTAGGGTTTTGCTTTTCTGAATTTCTATCCAACCAAATGCTTTGATCTTGATGTCTAACTTTGATTTTGAGGAGGAGATCAATCCAGGCCTGGGATCATTGAAAAATTCCACTTCTGTGAAAAGCCCTAATTTACGGTAGTAGTGTCGAGTCCAAAACTGGAAAACCTCAGAATTGGATTTTGCTTTGACAGAAAGATACGCCCTAGGGAGGAGAGTAATTCCAACCTTCTTTTGCTGAAAATATGTGGAGAGAGATCCACAAAGTAGGAAGCCCTAGTTCTCTCAACTACACAGTGTCTTCTTTTGAGGTTAGCTCTGATACCGTGTTAGATTTTTAACATTAAGCTAGCATTATATTAGGATCTTTAACTGAGAGAATAACAAGCACAACAATCAAACACAAGAGACAATGAACACAGTGTTTTTCCTCGGGGAAATCATAAATGGAGAAAACCCCGTAACTTCCTCAGAGATAGAATCAAAACCAAATAGCAAAGCCCCAAAAATAGTAAGATGATCTCTCGATAGCAGTAACCTCTTTCTTCCTAGCCCCAGTGTCTTCTTCTTCCTCAGCTATGCACTACAACTGAGTGTGAGTGAGTGTGTGATAAATAGAGAGGCTAGCTCTCTATTTATACTAATTCCTGACTTGACTAAACCCTACTAGGGCCGTCTTCTCTAGGAGAGTCTAATAACCCTAGTGCCCCGAAACTGCGGGGACTTTAACCCTTAAACAATAGGAGGGTTACCCACAATGACTTGACATGACTTGTTAACATTATAAAACCTCTCGATCGAAAAATCAGGGCATGACATGACTCAAATACATTATAGACACTTCCCGGAAGAAACATCGGGGTACAAGACATAAGATATATAGGTGAATACATTCCAAAGTTACAAATACATCAACACTCCCTCTTAACTAGGAAGGGATTTTTTCGACACAATTTTCAGCACTGATCTTCTTTTCTATATTGACTGGATCATCTCGTCATCGTCATCTTCAAGTTGTCTTCATCTTCAAGTATTCTTCGTCTTCTTCATCTTCTTCTTCTTCAAGTCTTCTTCATCACGGAATATATATATGGTGGAAGGATATAAAGAAATTTCGTCAAAGGTAATAAAGGAAAAATATGTAACTTGGGAAACTATTAAAAATCATTTTAAAAGAAAATACTTGTCAGAATAGTACTACAAAGAAAATTCCAAATGATTATACGAGTTAAGACTAGGAGCTATGACTATGAAAGAGCTCTGCAGTCAATTTCCAAGCCTACTTCGTTACGCACCTTATATAATTTATGAAAAAACTAAGATACAATGGTTTCTCAGTTGTTTGTCTATCATGTTCAAAGAACAGATTGAGTATGACAATCCAAAGACGCTAGAGGAAGCGATGAGAAAGGAAAATTTATGTTACGAGCAAAATAAAAATAAGAGAGAAAGTGTACTAACTGGGAAGAATAAAAGGAAAAATAACTTTGACCCAAGAAAAAAACAAAATAAATTCCACAAGAACATAGGGAATAATAATAAAGGGTATTATGGAAATAACTATAAAAAATTTAAGCCACAGAATTCTATAGTAAAGAAAGAGAACCTCTTACTACTTTTAACAAGAACATTGCACAAAGGGAACCCTTAAAATGTTGGGAATGTGACGAGCCACATTACTTTAAAGAATTCCCAGTAAGAAAGAAATTTTTTAATTTTCACTCTATTAAGGAAGCAGTTACAGTTGGAGACATGGCAAGGAGCATGCCCAGAATTTTGTGTTGCTTTGGAAAACCAGTAAGGAGACCATCAAACTTTCATGGTTGAGATTGAAGGTACGATAAAAGGTCAACCTATTTCCATTTTGATTGATCCAAGTGCAAGTATGAGTTATGTATCATCGAGAATAGTTGAATTATGTAAATTAGTACCAAAAAAGTTTGATAAGTCGTGGATGGTACAATTAGCCACTAGTACTAAACGTAAAGTTACCAACTATGTTAAGAACTGTCAATTGTTAATGAATGATTTCATTACACATGCTAATTTGAATTTCTACCTATAGGTTCCTACGATCTGTTAATAGGAATGGATTGGCTAGAAAAACACAAAGTAATTCAAAATTGTTTTTGCAAAACATTTACATGTACAGACATCAATACTGGAAACACTATAAAAGTCAAATGGATTCCTAGGAAATTTACAATCAGAGAGATATATTTTGTACAAATGAAAATATCCATAAGAAAAGGATGTAAAGTGTTTGTTGTTTATGTAATTAATGATAAAGATAATGAAAATAAACTTAAAATATAAGATATACTAGTCTTAAAGGATTTTAAGTACATATTTCCGGAAGAAGTCCCCAGACTTCCTTCGAAAAGAGACATTGAATTCATGATCGATCAGATACCCAAAGTGGTACCAGCATCGAAAAATCCTTACCGAATGAACATAATAGAGCTCACAAAGCTCAAATATGAATTACAAGAATTGATTGATAAAAAGTATATTCGACCTAGTGTTTCCCCTTGGGGAGCACTAGTCTTATTTGTGAAAAAGAAAGATGGAGCTTTAAGGTTGTACTTAGACAATCAACAACTAAATAAAATGACATTTAAAAATCGATACCCGCTACCCTAGATAGATGATATATTCGATCAATTCCGCGGAGAAATTATCTTTTCGAAGATAGACTTAATGTTTGGTTATCATCAAGTATAAATCAAATATGAGGACATATTTAAAACTACATTTAGGACCCATTATGGCCAATATGAGTTTGTCGTAATGCCTTTTGGGTTGACAAATGCACTTATTGCATTCGGGTGCTTAATGAATAGCATTTTAAGTAACTACTTGGATAAGTTTGTAGTTGTCTTCATAGACTCCATACTAATCTACTCAAAGAATGAACAAGAACATAAAGAACATTTAAAGATAGTTCTGCAAATACTAAGAGAAGAAAGATTGTATGCTAAGTTTAGTAAATGCGATTTCTTTAAGGATATGATTCAATACCTCGGACACGTAGTGTCCAAGAAAAGAATCACTGTTGACCCCAAAAAAATCAAATCCATCACGAAATGGATGGTTCCTAAAAATGTAACCGACATAAGATCATTTATGGGGATTACAAGATACTACTGAAAGTTCATCGAAGGCTTTTCTAAGATTTCCTACCCCATAAATTCATTGCAGAATAAAGGTAAAAAGTTTGAGTGGACTAAAAAATGTATGGAAATATTTAATAAACTAAAACAAGTATTATCTACCGCCCCTATCCTAAATATTGATGATCCTATCAAGGATTTCCCCGAATGTACCGATGCTTGTAAAGAAGGACTAGGCAGATTATTAATATAAGAAAACTACGTCGTATCTTATGAATCTAGAAAATTAAAGGAACATGAAAAGAATTAAGCTACGCACGATTTGGAACTTGCTGCCATAATTCATGCCTTAAAAGTGTGGCGAAATTACCTCATTGGAAGGAAATTTTTACTTATGTCAGATAACATGAGTCTAAAATATCTATTTGACCAACAAAATTTAAATGCTAGACAGGAAAGATGGTTGTATTTCTTAAGTGAATATGATTTTGAAATCAAACACATAAAGGGAAAGGAAAACAAAGTTGCAGACGCTTTGAGTCGTCATGCAAATTCA
This sequence comes from Pseudotsuga menziesii, assembly GCA_001517045.1. NCBI lineage: Eukaryota > Viridiplantae > Streptophyta > Pinopsida > Pinales > Pinaceae > Pseudotsuga > Pseudotsuga menziesii. The sequence goes on along the minus strand of LPNX010868963.1, from coordinate 3,660 downwards.
TTATTTGAAAGCAACAACTATGAATCTGATCTGGAAAATTAGATCCTAAGTGCAAAAAATTCTGATAAGGAATCAAATTTTAAAAGAAAAGACTGCTAAAAATGAACATAATCAAGTAAAAATAGATTTAACCCTAAATAAAAAAGGACTGTTGCTGCATAAAAAAAGATTGTACATAGCAAATACAACAGAAATCAATTTTACAATAATGAATGAGCTACATAAAAGATTGTATTCATGGCATCCTCGATACCAGAAGATGATCACCATGATAAAAAAAAAAATATTTATTTTGGACAAACATGAAGAAAGAAGTGGTAGATTACATAGCTCCTTGCATAGAATGTCATCAAGTAAAGGTAGGTGTTGTACAGGAAAGTATCCTATGGCTAGGGTTTAAGAGGCCATCAACATACTGGGGTTGAAAGAGAGATGCACAATGTTCAGCAAGCATATATAAGCAATATTCAGAGATTAGAATGGTTCATACCTTAGCCAAATGAAGGTTGATCCAAGCAGCCCTTCAATCCTCTTCTTGCTCCAAGAGACCTGTAAAAAAAGTTATACCTTCCTCAAACCAACATGACCACATATAAATTAATGATAATCAAAGAAAGATGAAATAATAATCTGATTAACATCAACATCTGATCATAAACAGAGATTCAATCACACATTGAACAATGATTTGGGAAGAAGAAGGACATCACATGTTTATTAATCTTGAAAACAAGTACAAGTATACCTTTTCTTCAAGTTTGGCACCTCACGAAACCTTGATCTGGTTCTCCTGCTTCTCTTCTCCAAAGAACTCAGCCTCCAAGCTCTACAACACAAGGGGATTATCACTAGGGCAAAGGTGTGGGCAAAGAGAGCTCCAAATCCTCCAGCATAACAATGCAAAGATTCAAGTCTCCTCTCATAGACCTGCCTACCTCTATTTATATGGTTAAGGAAGAGTTAGGGGCGAAGACAAAGTAGTTACAACTGAAGGAGTCAGTTGCATAACTACCCAAACTACCTGAATTTCAAAAGACGTGTTTTTTGACATTTTTAAGAGGCTTACGCGGGTTGCTGAAACAACAGTCGCATACACGAGAAATACACGTGGGTTGCTAATACAGAAAGTCACGTATATATAGCAACTCACGTACGTACGCGGGTATTATAGAGAGAAAGTCGCGTATCGTACGCGGGTTTTCCTTAAGGAAACTTGCGTACAAAACTCATTTTTAGGATATTTCTGGGCATTTTCAGACTTTGGTGTCTTCTGGAAAGTTTTACCTAATAGAAATATCTTTCAAATGGTGCATAGATGAGGTCAAACGATGTTACAAAACTCAAGATAAAGGTCCTCCAAGTTAGGTGTTTTTTCAGTGACTTTCAGTGAATTTCATGAAGTGTTGTCATGGAAGTGTCGACATGTGACGAAATCATGGGAAAGTGGTCACAGAAAGAGATGTGTCATTTTGAGCTATAACAGTAGGACATCAACATCCAACAAGAATGTTGCAGCCACTATCCATTCCGGAATGGAAGTAGAAAAGAATTAGTATGGATTTTATAACATGCCTACTAAAGAATTTCAGACAACATGATTCAATCATGGTTGTAGTTGATAAGTTAAGCAAGGATACTAATTTTATTCCCCTTAAATATACCTATAAAGCTGTTAACATTGCAGATATTTTTATGAAAGAGATATTCAGGTTACATGGTGTAACAAAAGTAATAGTCTCACATAGAGACGCAAAATTTATAGGTAACTTCTGGAAATCCTTGTTTAAAGGATTAGGTACATAGTTGAACTTCAATACTGCATATCATCCACAAATCAATGAGCAGACTGAAAGAGTAAACCAAGTCTTGGAGGACATGCTAAGAATGTATGTCATGGACAGACCAAGTTAGTGGGAAGACTACTTACACTTAGTAGAATTTTCTTACAATAATAGTTTTCAAGTATCTGTAGGTATGAGTCCATTTGAAATTTTATATGGACGCAAATTTAATACTCCAATTTCTTGGAGCAGTCCAGTGGATAGGTTAATGTTAGAACCTAATTTATTGAAATATATGGAGATAACCGTGAAACGGGTACAACAAAACTTGAAGGGTTCCCAAGATAGGAAGAAAAGTTATGATGGCCTAAAAAGACTCCTAGAGAGTTTCAGGTGGGTGGACATGTGTACATAAAGGTAAATCCCAAGAAAAGTTACTTAATATTGGGAAAGTATTCAAAGTTGGCACCCTGGTATTGCGGGCCATTTGAAATTTTGGCTAAAGTAGGTCTAGTTGCGTACTAGCTAGCCCTACCACCCATTATTAAAGTGCATAATGTTTTTCACATTTCTATTTTAAAAAGATATATACATGATGCTACTCATGTGATCGTTTGGAATGTGATTCAGGAGGAACCCAAAGGAGAGTTTCAGGTTGGATCGGAGCATATTCTCAATAGGAGAGAACTTTTACTCTGGAACTAAGGCCATCAGGAAAGTCAAGGTGTAATGGAAGCACCTTATTCCGGAAGAAGCTACTTGGGAACTGGAAAGTGATATGTAGGAGGCATATCCATTCCTATTCCAAGATGAGGAAATGGAAGAACAAAACAAAAATTTAGTAACACCGAAGATGGTGTTATCTTCTAAGGGGAGGTGTATGTAATGCTCCTGAAATTAGTAAAATTTTATTAATTTTTGCTGAAAATACTTTAAATATTATCTTTATTATTTTTGACAGAAAGTAAAAAATAAAACATTTGTAATGAATTATTCTTTATTAATAACAGCTATTAAAGGGGAGAAAAAATGGAAATAGTTATTGAAGAGTGTTTGTTGACCCACAAGAGAAAAAGACAAGTGGTTGAAGCTACTAAGTGAGAAATAAAGATGCAAGAGACATCATCCCCAAAAATCAGGTCACAACTCCTAGTTGAGTGCGAAAGAGCAGGATGCTCATAAATGACCAAGTCCTAGGAAAAATACTATATAATAGTATGTCCATAAGCAAGCAGGAGACTAGCATTGGAAGAGGATTTGTGGAAATTAAGGCCAGCAATAGATTAATTTTACTCACAACAATTATCAATTGATCATGCAAAATTATTAACAAGAGAGACTGAATATGGAGCTGTAACACTAAATTGTATTAATTGAGTGTACAATAGCCAACCCTGTAATAACATAGGATACTAAATAAATAGAATACATCAAGAAATTGAATGCATGAGGAAGCATCCAAATCTAGCATAAAGCAGGCTTACCAAAAATAAGCAAATCCCCCATAGGTGTAAAAAGATGATCCCAAATCTGTCATGGAGCTCACGAAATTGCAAGGGTGCATGGGCAAGATAAAGAGTGATGAAATGGCAGCTCATACATGCTTTTGCATGGAGAAAAGAGTGGAGGATGTGTAGGACAAAAAACAAGTCAACCTCACCTAGTCTAGCTTTTCCTTTTGCCTTAAAACACTGAAAAAACAGTCAATAAAGCAGAAAAAGCAGATAGGCGCCTAGGAGGCCAGGAATAAAGCAGATTTGATTCCTAAGGCTTTTCCAAGCGCTACATGAGTCAAATATGGCAAGTTTGACCTCTATGGATAGGCAAATAGCAACTTGCACAAGGTGGGACACATGAACTAGGAAAATAAGACAAAAAT
>LPNX010868938.1:644389-735962 GCA_001517045.1 Pseudotsuga menziesii | reverse complement strand
CGGAGGTAACATCAATACAAATCATTATTTATTATTTACTGTTTTTGCTTCATGTTATTCACTTTTCACCGTATTGTTTCATGTTATTTGCTTTTTACCGTTATAGCTTCAAGAACGTATTTAGATTAGTTTTCGTTTCAGTTTATCGTTATTTAATTCATATATCATTGAACTGCTACTAAGGAATCCATATTCCTTAGTAGGTGCTCATTCGCACAAGCTAGGGTGAAAACCCTAGCAACAAAGCCCTTATCAAAGGTAATGTCAGCCCTTATCTCTTCCTCTCTGTTTCTAAGTCTGTAGCAACCCACTGACCAATTCCATGAGAAGACTTTAGACTTGTTGTAGATGATAAACAACCTGAAACTGATCCACCATGATCTCAATTTAGTGACTACAGCCGTAGCATGCAGAGGGCCCTGTCAATGATGACATTAGCCCATGAGAAACAGAGATGAGACTCTGTGGTAGCCCTTTACAAGATGAATATATCCTGAGTAAAGAAGATAGATAAAGTGCTGCCTGAACAAGGTAACTGCTGCCACCAGTTGATCAAATCTTGCTTCAAGAGAAAACTGATATATATATATAAAATAGAGGGCTTCTTGAAGATGAAATCCTGCCATCAAACCCTAACCACTGCCATCATTGATCTGAGATACCAAGAGAATCTTTTGCCTGTAAATGATGACTGCTGCCACCAATTGATTTTTCCAAACCCTAACTTCTGCAACCCATTGAACCTTGATTGCTTAAGTCATACCATTGACTGGGGTAATGCTGTTGTTGACTGGAAGAATGTGCAGTTGACTGAATGACGCTGCTATTGACTAGTTCTTGAAATTGGATCTCCGGTGTTCTGATTAGGTCTCAGATGCCCTGTTTAAGTCTCAAATGCCTGTTTAAGTCTCAGATGCCTGAGATAAACCCTTACAGGGATGTCGGTTGCCTTTGGTGCCTGGTTTGTACCCTTGCAAGGCTGCTGGATGGTGAGATACACCCTAATCAGGGTGCAGGTGCTAGAGACCATCTCTAACAGGGCTCTAGGAGTTGGTACAAGCCCTAGTTATGGCTGCCGGGTAATAGAGTATGCCCTAGCAGACTGTGGTTGCCTCACAAGAAAAGAACAAGACCTCTGCGGCTGCCTTCCACAAGTTGATCCAAGCCTCGGTGATGAAGAGAGAGAAATCTCTAGCATAAACCCCAGGAATTTGTCTTGATGGATCAGATATAAAGATCATGTGAAGTATGTCTATCAAATGAGAGTGCTTCTCTATTTATAATTTATCTTTGAGGTCACATCCATAGTCTTAGGAATAAACAAACAATAAAATACTCTTAGTTAGGGTTATATTATTTTATTTTCACTTTTAACCCTTTGACTTTCATCTTGGTCTTTTGGTCCTTTGCTAGTGGGCTCTTGGACCTTCATTGGGGTTCCATGACCATAACCCCTTAACCAAGTCATCTTAGACCCTTCTCTTGGTCTTTATGGCCCACGTGCCAACTCAAGGTACATTATCATAAATAAGAAACTTTTCTTCTTTCATTCTTCACTTGACTTGGGCACTAGTACTTTATGTCTTTCTTTTATGAGCGCTAGGTGTCCATGACTTCTTCTAGGTGAGCTCTAGGCCTTTATGACCCTTTCTTCATGGGCACAAGATTTACATGACCTTTTATCAAGTTGTTATGTCTTCTAGTGATGGATATGGTCCATACATGTCATAGAAGAGATACAGTGCCCTTCCTTCCTTCATAAGGAATCTTCAAGTTCTCAAATGATCCACACATGCCAAGAGATAAGGTTTCTTCCAATTGCTTCTAAACTTGAGTCTCCTAGACTCAACTTTATGACTTTTCATAAGTTCTATACATTGGTATTCTTCACACTTTCAATGGTCAAACTTGTCTTCTAGAATCTTCATAAGAAAGGTTTATAAATGTTGATCAAGTACATCAACATCCTAGTCTTTGACTAGGTCCTCAGCCCCAGGGTGAAGCCATTCTCTTGAAGAATGGCTCTCAATGCTGCCCAAAAATCAACAAAGTGAAGATTCAAGAAGCAGCTATTGAAGACTCTTATCATCTCTCTTGGGTTTGCTATCCTTCCTTCTTGAAGTTCGTACTCTCTATGTGACTTTGGATTCGCAGTCTCTCTGTGATCGAGGGAAGTACACTGTGAGTTGTATCTTCATGTTGATGTTGCACTTGTATTATTGGAAAATATCTTCTTTAGAAAAGCTGTTGAGTTTTCTCCCAAGTTTGGGTTTCCTAAGATAATACACTGTCTACTGTGCTGTGATTCTCTTTTGTTTCCACTGCATTTAAAGTTGAATTTTTCATTGTGTAATTATTCAATGATAACAATGGGATGAAATTACTGTTTTAAAATCATTAGGAAGTAATTATCAAGTCTGAAAATTGTATAAGAAAATTCAACATCTAGAACACACAAAACCTAATAGCAAGGGCTTCCTTCTATCCATCAAGGAGGAGATCAGAAAAATATTCAGCTAGAGAAAAATCAAGTCTCTAGAGCCTTTATTGTCCCAAGTAAAAGAATCTCATAAGACAACACATTGAATACAATTATTATGACCTCCCTGTTACCACCTAAGTTGTACTTAGTCGGTGTTATCAAGTGAGCCTAGTGAACCGGACAAAGATGATCTGTTCGGACTTCAGAAGACCTTTAGACTTGCTTCTGGGAAGTGTTTTTTTTATCTACCACATGTTCATACCCCCTTGGGAGAGTTGTAATAAAATGTTCTAGCATGATAGTGTCTGTAAAAGACTCGGTCTCTTGGACTCATTTATCAATCCGATCAACCCAGAGTGTTTTTTTCCCTTGGTTATTATTGGTTGTTGAATAAACGACTGATAATTTCTGAGTTTTTCACTCAATACCTCCAAAGTTGGGGTGGTCGGCTTGACATTTAAGCCTACTGAGGTTATTAGAGTCTGTGTGTCAATGTATAAACATGCTAGGCATTATGGTTGAGTCATATGAACATGTGCTAAGTCCCCCTAGGTTTTTTTTTTTTTAATTTTTAATTTTTAATTTTCCACAAAACTTAAGCTATTTTTTAATAGTCTAAATGGAAAAATTGGTCTTGTAATAAAAGTGGGGTTAAAAGTCAGTTTCAGTCATGGGGGTGCACATTTTCTAACTCGGAGCACCCGGTAAACCCATAAACCCACCTTTCCTAAGTTTTGAGTGATTTTTCCATCACTCGGGTAAGAAAATCCAAAAAAAATCAAATATTAATTAATTTAATTAAAAATTAATTAAATAATGGAGCAAATCCAAGATCCTAAATCAGTGGATTTTGCTTCGATTTGATTGAAATCAGTCTCATTGGCTTCAGATTGACCGAGAGTTGTCATTCCTTGACTGAAGGCATTGATCAGGGCTGAAGAGGAGCTTAACTGGCTCATGCAGATTTGAGGGTTGCGCCCTCCTTTCTTTCTCCTCCACACGTGTGGATCAATCTGGCAGTGGTTTGATGGATGGGTCAGTTCACTGAGTGAGGTGTCACTCCGATTTGCAGTTTCAGTCCAGTTAGACTTAGTTCATCATCAGATCAGGCTCGGCTTAACTCTCCATCAGCTGCAGTCTCTCCTTCAGTCAGGCATGAGCCCCTCTTGGCCAGTCTGGCTATAAATTGAAGCTGCCATTCCCTTCTCGAAACTAGTTCAAGTTGGAGAGAATAGGCTTGCTATTGTAATACTGTTTTAATCTTTTATTGTTGGAATAAAGAAGCTTTGGAGGCTAAATGGTGTAATGCTCTCATGCATGTGGAATAAGCATTGTCTTGCGGCTATTGATGTTGCCGGTTTTCCTCTCAATTTCTGCATCTGAACCTTGTCTGGCTTGAATGATTCAGCTGAATCAATAGGACTGTAGTTGGGCAAGTAAGATTACTTGTTTTCTGTATCTCATAGCATATGTGTTTGAATATTTAGATTATACATGTTTAATAAGCTTATTTGCATGTAATTCTTGTCTCTTTTTTCATATATATATCTAGATCTCATAAGGTTTTGTGCAAGGTTGTGTGTTTAGCTTTTAGGTGGCAAGGATTGGACGAGATGTGGATCTAGTTTGACTCCACTGTACATTCGACATTTTTGTGAAGGCATTGCCCCTCTGCATCCACTAACAAGTTTCCATTGCAGATCTATCTAGCAACAGGCCTTTCCCCCTTCTCTTCCTCCATTCTATTAAAATCAATCTTCCGGTTACTTGTTCGTCCTCTAATGATTAGATCTATTTCTAAAAATTGCTTATACATTGTTAGATCTAGTTCCTAAGAGTCTTGTTGCTTAGATCTGAAATTTCATAAAGAATATCATATTTTAAAGATAGATCTAGGTGAAGAAATTCCCTTTTTGTAAGTAGCTAAATCGTAGATCTAAAGCTTGCTCATAAGGTAGTTTCTTTTTTCGTTCTTTAAAGTTTTAAATTTTGCAAACAAAATGCAAATCATATTGGCTGCCCAAAAAGCAAGCCAAGATCCCAAGGAAAGCTTGCTTTCCTTGGTTCCCTTTTGCAAAACTAAATTGTTCTTTTTTTTAATAATTTTTAACTTAGTTTTTTTTGGTAATTAGTGTGCTGGCCCAAAGCACTTTTGAAGTGTTTTTGAGCAAATTTCATTTTAATAGCTTGCTGGTTTTTAGTAGGTTTAACAAAAAAGAAAAGGAGACTCTGCCCGTTTTCCGACTCTTGGGCGAACCGGAGCTTCCCGGAGGCTTCCCCTACCACTGTGCTTCCTTTTAGGCTTGTTGTAAGCTTGTTGTAAGCCTTTGGATCCCGGATAACAAGGACCAAAGTGCAAATTAGTTTGCTGATATTGTAACCCTTAATAATAAAAAAGAATCACTTCAAGTAGGTTCTTTCGAGCCCACTCCCCATCCCCCCAGGGGGGATCTGCGTCCGTTTCATTTTTTTGCATTTTTTCCCGTTTTTTGCTCTAGCTTAGTCTTGTCATGTAGGATTGTATACTTTGATCATATTTTTTATTATTCCATATTTTGAAATCAAAGTAATACTAATACTTACCCCACGAATCCTCGATTGAATCGAAAGGTGAAAGAAGATCGTGGTAGAATTAATTAGAAAACCTGTGGTGTGTGTTTTTTCATTGTTATTTTTCACAAGCAAGCAGTAAAATTAACCCCTCCTTGATTTCCTGATTAAGGTCCATTTGGACTGAAAGAGATTCCTGGAGGGTCTTTTTTTTAACAAGAACACGCTCTTAAAATTTACTAAAATTGACAAGATTTCGGTGTGTATGCTCTGCACTTGGCTGCGCTTCGTCCGATCAGTCAAGCTGCATCAAAAGCAACGCGAGTGACTAGAATAATTAGGATTCACTTTCCCAATTAACCACTTCAGGCGAAGATCCAACGCCTCGATTAAACTGTAAACGGTGGCAAAATACCCAAAGGAAGTGGGAACTACTGGACAGTGACCTCGACGCGCCGATCTCTGTTACATCCTAGCGGGTGTATTATGAACATAGTCTCAGAGACTCCATCCAGCCCACACATTCCTTGCGGGTAGCCGTAGCGGTTGTTACTTTTGGACATACTCCAAGTACCCCCGGGTATATTTGGAGTCCCCCCGCCTAATTTAATTCACTCATCTTTTCACATTAATTTAAAACATACCAAGATACTGTTGCGCAACATTTCACTCCAACACTTGCAAGCACTCTTAATTATTTTCAACTCCATTTAAAGGCACTAGTCAACTGTTTATTTCTTTCAATCTATATGTGATTGGGTGTCATATCGTGCTTATTTGTGATTATCTCATCATGTTATCTGTTGTTTACAATTGTTAAATCAAAACTCCTAAAAAACTTACTCATTTAATACCATCATCATCTAAGTAACCAGCCTTAGTAACTCGTAGGGTCTACCCCTCTTGGCTTCGTTAGGAGTTTGCCTAAACGGAGGAGTCAAGAACAAGGTGACAGCCTTGACTTGAGACTTGCCACCAAGGACACACCTAGTGGCTTGAAGATTTCTGCCACGTTCCCCCCAGTTGTGTGAAAGGCGGCAACACTTCCAATACCATCCTAAAGTTAAGAAGACATTTGAGACAGTGATGTAAAGTTCAATATGATTAGGTCAAATGAAATAAGGAAAACCAAGACATGCATGAGTCAAGTTAGATAGTAGAAAGTCGATTACACAAAATGGCAGTCTTCCTAAAGTACTCCTTAAAAATCAAACATATTAATCAGAGAGCACTTAGTTCAAAAAAGACCAAGTTACGTTCAGAGGCAATTGTGCTTTGATCCAGAATGGGGAAGCTTTGACCAAAGGTAAAACTGATTGTATGAAGTGAGGGGTATCAGTATATATTTTGGAATTGTTAGGGTTATCCATATTATAAAGGGACTGATCACTTTTTAGCAAGACATGGGATTCTGATGACTGTCTTATTCCTGAACTAAAGGGGTACATGTAACATCAATTTGGAATTGTAAAAACTCATATTGTAATTTGTAAGTAGCAGTGGCCCATTTTCTTAACTGTGATAACCGTCTCTACCACTTTTGGCAAATAGCAATGTATTCTGACTAAGAACTTGGAGAAATGGTATTTTTCTGGAAAATGGAATTAACTTCAAAATTATAAAAGTAAAGGGCATTGAAGTAATCTCCAAATATGAAGGAGGAAATTGCTTACAAAGTTGTTACAGACTACAAAAAATACTCAAAGTGACAGAAGGCCTGGAGCCAAATCAATCTTGCATTCACAAATAGAGCACATATATAGTAAATAGTTAACAAGCGTTCCTTCCCATCCATCATGAAAAAGCTCTTTCAGCGACAGAAATAAAGATACATACCTGAAGCATCTTGCCCAAGAAGACCAATTTGAGCTCCAAAAAGGAGTAAAAAATGCATGAATTAGGAAAGGAATAAATTGGGTTGTGATAAAAAATGAAAGGGCCTTATCAAAGATAAGGTTTAGACTTGTGATAAAAAATGAAAGGGCCTTGTCAAAGATAATGTTTAGACCCAAGAAGGGAGGGGTCTAAGCAAATTTTGAATTATTGGGGCTACCCACATTACATAGGGTTAAGTCTATAAGATCCTATATGTAGACATTATTATTTTTGGTAAAAGGTCCAGACATAGGAATTGGACAAATTTTGTATTCTTGAACTAAAAGGTTACCCCAAAATTTTGATATAAAACTCTAGAACCTGAAAACAAAGGTGAGGGGTACTACTTTTTTAGAAAACCTTAGCTCTGGTTTACCAAGATAGTGTATGAAAAGACTTCCAAAAAATGTGGATAGGGTTGATGCATGATTTTAAAGTATATTTTGCATTTGCGTTTTTGCTCATTTGATTCATGCTATGTACAAAAAAATTGGATAGATGAGAATTATTTATCAACTTAGAGAGTGGCATACCAAATATAGAACGTCTTTGTCATTGGGGAATAATTGACTTCCACCCTAGATTGTATAGGAGATCACCATAACCATGTACACTTCTGTACATGACATTTGAAGGTAGGTTTTGGGAGATGAAAAAGGCTGGAACTTGTCACAGCTGTATTCAGCTTGATGCCATCTTCTTGTTGGCAGTAGAACATGTATTTGTGTGTCTTTGTTGTACTGTTTACATCTTGTTGTACCTAGCATGGGGAGGGCCATAGGCACTCAACTGGGATATTGTACCAGTGAACAATCCTGTTGACTGGGTTTTCATCATCTTTGAATGCTAATATTATTTCTCCCCGTTTCATTCTTTTTATATTCCCTGGGATGATTGGGTGTGCTTCAAAGTTTTATTGATTATTAGAATTAACTAACAGAACTAGTTATCAATACCCTTTATCAATTGCATCAATTGCAATGAGTATGTGTATTCTGCTGATTATAACTTCCTTACATTCAGGAAAAGCACTTTGATGCCCCATTGACTTTCAGGATACAGTGTAAGTGCATATTGATCTGACATAATCTCAGGCTTGGTAAATGTTTCATTAGACACAGTTCATTTTACATTTTACAGATCTGGCATGCCAAAGCACAGGCAAGCTGCTACTAAGAGTGTTCCTGAACTGGAGTGATGCCAGACATTTTGGTACAAATTTGATGAAAACTGCCAAAGGCATTGTCAAATGGTTTAGGCATGTGTGTGTATCTATTGGTGTTGCTCTTAAATATGATAGTATCTATATAACAGTTCAGGAACCATCATATAATTCAAAACTTCTAAAAAATAACTTAGGAAATGTAGATATCGAATCTTTTGAATGGTTTGATTAGTTCCTTAATATGAATACACTTGGGATTCCTTAATATGAATACACTTGGGATATCAGAGGTCCATCTTGTTTAACTTTGAAGTTCTGAAGTTCAATTTTACCTTCATTTGGAAGCCAGTTTTAACCTTCAATTCTTGCATTGAATCTTGAAAGTTGGTGATTAATTGCTGTTTAGGTTGAGCTATCTAGCTCTTGCTGTAGCTAAGAATTCTTCAAATTTTCTATTGAACAAGTTACAAAACTATCCCTGCTACCTTCAACATACAATATACAATCTTATTCAAATTATCGTTAAAAGATAAGACTGGCATTTAACCCTAGCATACTGTTTGGGCTCATTCTGTTCTGGAGTAGCCTGCTATTGAATCTGAAAAGGATCAATTGGCAGTTGGATTAATTATGCATCAAGATTCATTTTGTGTATAACATTAAGGTCAGTCCCCTTTCTTTTGCAGCTCTGCCCTTTGTATCCACACAACCCTGAAGTTTTGCTGAACGATTTAAAATCGCCATCGGAATTGTTGGATTTTGGAGACTTCTCTGACTGTATCGACAGTGGAACTGGGGGTTCAAGACTGCGTGTTGTCAATCCAGCATTTGACTATGTTCCCCCACAGCTCGTGAACCTTTTCATTACTGATACGTGAGTGCCAGCTTTTCTCTATGGAAATGATGGTTGTGTGAATTCATTTTACCTGCAATCTTAAATGTGTCTTGTTTATGGCATTAGAAATAGAATAAAATGGTTTCTTCCATGCCATTTTCTCTTTATAATCTCTAATCAGTAAGATTTTGGATTTAGTTTCAAAGTCAGGGTTTCATGATATATTGCTCAATCTCCTACTTCTGTTTTGCAGTGGAGGACACAATCCCTCATACATGTACCGACTAATAGCAGATTATTATACTCCTGATGACTATGTGCTCCAGCAGCATGTAGAATCTGGGATATGAGAAGGTCCCTGTATCTTATACAGGTCGTTTACAGTTTTAGTCCGAAATTATTGACATTCTTATTCAGTTTTCATTTTGTACGTACCTAGTGATTCTTAATTGATTTTTTCCTTCTTGAGCTTTCTGAAATTGCCAGAAGTTGTGCATACATAATGAGACACTGATCATTTTGCAACTATCATTTGTTCCTGGTAACCTAATGTCAGAATGATTCTACATAGGATAGTGTTGTCGTTCTAAATGATGAAAATAAAATTACAAATCTCTGCCACTCTAGAGATAAGAAAAAAGTTGAGGGAAGAAGGATGAAAGTATGCCTCTTGCTTACACATGGACAGAGATGTCCTTTCTGGCATATAATGCCTTTCGTTACCAAATTTTTTGTTTATATTGAACTTGAACATGCACAGAGATGTCCTTTCTGGCATTTAATGCCTTTCGTTATCAAATTTATTGTTTATATTGAACTTGAATTTTCAAGGTGACTATTTAATCATATTTCAGGACGTCTATTTTTGTCAAGCTCTGAGTGCACTCTACAGCCTGGGGTGGAAGAGATGTATCACATGTATAAAACAAAATGGTAAAATATTGACATCCGACCTTTAACAAAAGGTCAAAAAGAGAAAAAAAGAAAAAAGAGCTGACATTAGAAAATGAAAATAAAATAACTAGCTAGGCCCATCTTAATTCTAGAGTTGAGTTTTTAAGTGGTGAGGTTTATAGCTTATACCATATTAGCAATATTCAAGTACAAATACAACAATTCGGGATGAAAATGAAAAAGTAAAAAAAGTAGGATTAAATTATGGAAGTAGAGATCCCACAAAAACATGGATAAAATTTGAAAATATTAATTCAAAATTTTAAACATAAGCAACTTGAAACATATCTCGAATTTGAAATATAATATATGATATAACAATGTGGAAATATAGTTTAACATGAATGTACGGGTTCATGGCTTCAATGCAAGTATTGTTTTTTAATGTTGATTAAGTAACTTGCGTGACTTTAATTAAGAAATTACATGACATTAGTTACAAATTTGTTTGAAATGATTTGTGTTTTGTGTCAAATTTTTATAATCTTGCAATGCAAAATCATTCTGGCTTATATGATTTGAGTTTATATTTATTAATATGAAAAACTACATAGACTTAAGATTTATGAATGTGGTTATATCTTATGATGGTAACATTGTAAATAATATAAGACTTGAGTTATCATTAAATATATTTGTATTCTAGTTCTACTCTTATATTAATAATTAATGAATGGTTGGATTGCTAAAAGTTAAATTACAACCTAAGCATTAGTTATTCTTGAAATTCCACTTTTATCTTAATTTAATTTTTAGTAGTAACATATTGTTAACCTTAAGTTCAAAATTGTAAATATATTTTAATCATTTAGTCAACTTTATAGTAGCTGTATTATGTGGAATATTCACTGAATTTCGAATTCCATGCGAATTTTCGAACATGAAGTGGCAATATGACTGAATCTTGCTACTGTGGTTTGTACATTAGAGTTTTTGGATCTCTTTCATTGCTTTATAGATCCAGGGATAAGATATATCTATGCTAATTTTAATTTTAAGTATGATATAGATCTAGGGATAAGATATATCTATGCTAATTTCAATTTTAAGTATGATATAGTTAATGGATTGGTTCATATATTCAAGTGTTTGGGCGGTTTTATATTAGGATGAAAGTTCAAAAAATGCGTGTTTTCAATTAAAGGGCACATTCAAGAGATTGAAAGTAGGTAAGGCCAAGAAAACAAATCATGTCAAGTTAAGATAATCAATTTTCTTTTATTTATTTTTCTAGCATAAGGTAAAATGAATATGTGTTCAGTGTTAATACAACTCTTGCCCCAATAGACAAATTTCTTCTAGAACAGAGAGATGCATGAAATTTGGCTTGTTCTATTGTTGAGATTCCATATACTTAGCTAGATATCATTAGTATTCAATTCAATTTCACAACAGCAGCATATGCAGGATCACTGAAGGAAACACAATCACAAGATAGACACAGATTTATCTTGCGAAACCCTCAAGGGGAAGAAAACCTAACAAAACTTCCTCTATATAGATGTATCAAAAGTACAAAGATAAAACCCCAAACATGTGCTCTTTCTCCTTGTAGATCTCTCTCTCTCTCTCCCTCTCTCCCTCTCTCTCTCCCCTATGCGCTATACACATCAAATGTTACATCTCTACTAATCACCATGTGATGGAATCCTGGAATGTATATTTTGAAGGCTTTGGAGACTTCACAGTGTTCAACAAATATTCCCTTCTTTCTTGAAGGGTCTAACTTGGTTATCTTTTCTTTTGGTATGTGAACATATATTGGACAACCAAATATCATGAGGTGTCTCACTTTAGGCTTCTTTTTCATGGACATTTATTCTTGAGTCTTGAATCCAATGGTACTATGGGATAATCTATTTTGTACAAAAACTATTGTTTTTGCTGCTTCAACCCATAGATCCATTGGAAGATCTTGATCATGTATTATTGTTTTTATTGCTTCCATAATGGTCATATTCTTTCTTTTTGCAACTCTGTTGAGGATTGTAGGAAGTGGTTAGTTCCCTTTTGATTCCAACTTCTTTGCAAAAGGCTTCAAACTCTTTTGAAGTATATTCTCCACCATTGTTTGTTTGGAGTGTCTTGATTCTTCTTTCTCAATGCTTCTCTATCAAAGCTTTGAATTCTTTGAATTTTCCGAATACTTCATCCTTTGTTTTCAAGAAATATATCTGTCTTTCTTGAATGGTCAACAATAAATGTAACATAATATTCATAACCACTCAAGGATGCGAAGGGCATTGGACCACATACATTTGAATGAATTAATTTCAAGGTACCTTTAGTCTTTGTTTCACTATTTGGAAATGGATCCTTGATATTCTTTCCTTTTGCACATTCTTTGCAAGTGCCTTCATGATCGATCTTCAAATTTGGTAGACATGTCACTACTTTACTCACATGGGGTGGTGCTTTGTAGTTGATGTGAGCAAGCCTCCTATGCCACAATTCACTTGGGCTAGTGGTCTCATGAATAAGGGATGTTTCTGAATGTCCCTTGAGTTTATATAATCCTCCTTCGTCACCAATGGTAATTGCATCTTCAATTGATTTTCCTTTGGGCCACATAAGTACTTGTCCATCTATGAATACAACCCTATATCCTTTCTTATCTAATGTTGAGATAGAAAGTAAGTTCTTCTTCAAATTTGGTACCTATAAGACTTCCTTCATCTTCATGGGAGTTCCAGAATCAATCTTGTAGCTTGCTTCACCAATTCCTTTGATAGGATATTGAAAGTCATCTCCTAATGATACCTTTTGAGGAGAGTTTTTCTCTTCAAGTTTTGATAGACTTTTCTTTTGTCCCGTCATGTGCTTTGAACCACCACTATCAATAAGTCATGTATCTTCTCCAGATGTCACAGACCAAGAGAGTGCAGCGAATAATACATACTCTTCTGCATCTTCTTCTTTTGCTTGTTTTCTTCGAGGTCCCTCTTCCTCTTTCTCTTCTTCTTCATCTTCACTTTCAACTAGGTGTGCATGATATCTTTTGTTCTTCTTGTATTCTTCTTTATTCAATGGACAATTTCTGGCAATGTGTCCTTATTACAATTGAAACATTGAAAGTTAGAGTAGTCTTTCCTTTGATTGTTTCTTCTTGTCCATTGGAACTTTCTGGGAGGTTGAGACTTCTTGTGGATTTCCTTCTTGAAGTTATATTGACTTCTTCCTCTTTTGGTATGGGTGGCTAGGGCTTGATCATCTTCTTTAAGTAGAGCTTCTCTATTGGCTAATGTAGCCTCCTATTGGATGCAATCTTCCCATACAATGTCAAACTGCTTTCATTTTTGGCACACATAGTCTGGATGAATGAATCCCAAGGTCTAGTGAGACCATTGAGAGCAATCATAACTAGCTCATCTTCATCAAGGGAGTTTCCAATGGCTTCTAGTTGCTCCTTGAACTGAGAGACCCTCGTGAAGTAGTATTGGATGGATTCTCCTTGGCTCATCTTGGTACTCTTCAATTGAGATCTCAAATTCATCTTTCTATTGATGTTCCTTCGTTCATACATTCTGGATAGGGCATCATACATCTCCTTTAGGGTCTCTTTGGATGACACTTGAGGAATCAAGTGATCTTTGATAGAATCAACAATGATCTTCATTGCCTTAATCAGGTCCTTCTTGTGATTCTCCTTAGCTTCATCCTCTAGGTTCTGCAACTTCTTACTTGATATATTTGTCAAGATCATTCTCTCTAAGAATGAGGCCAATTCTATATTTCCATGTTCGGAAATTCTCTAATCCTTCTAGCTTGTCCTCAAGCTTAATGCTTGGGGCCATCTTATCCAGGAGGTTACTAAAAATAAAATTTGCCAAAATGCAAAACTGACCTTACCAAGACATGTGCTTGATTGAGGCGAGTTGGATGGTGCACTTTGTTTCTGGAGATTCCAAATCTGCACCTCTCAAAATTGACCTGCGAGATTCTGATCTGTAGTTTTTGCAGTTTTCTGGTCCAAAGACAAACTAGGGTTTGACTTTCTCGGAGATCTACCCACTCAAAAATTTCGATCCAGGGATCAATAGATGTGCCTTAGGGAGGCACAAATTTCTATGCACTTAGATCTCCAAAATTCCAACTTTGACAAAAACCCTAATTTCTTGTTGGAGGGAGAGGAGAGAGAGTTTCACCTTGTGAAAGCTGTCATATTCAGACTAGCTCTGATACCATGTTAAGATTCCATATGCTTAGCTAGATATCATTAATATTCAATTCAATTTCATAACAATAGCATATGTAGGATACTGAAGGAAACACAATCACAAGATAGACAGATTTATTTTGGGAAACCCTCTAGGGGAAGAAAACCCAACAAAACTTTCTCTATATAGATGTATCAAAAGTACGAAGGTAAAACCCCAAAGAGGTGCTCCTTGTCCTTGCAAATATGTCTCTCTCTCTCTCTCTCTCCTATCCGCTATACATAAGTGAGTGTGTGTGTGTTCAAATGAGGAACCCACCTAATCTATTTATACTTTATCTTCCACTTGACTTTTTCCCTATCAGGTCGGACTCAACAAACTTACTGGGATGAATTCACCTAGGAAGACACAAAACAATATAATATTATATTATAGAGGGTTCTATTGACCCAATTTACAACGGAGGTTTTACCTCATGACTCTATGATGACCAAATACAATAATAACATCTTGATGAAGGAATAAAACATCTCCGATAGATTACAACAATAAAATACATTTAGAATATTCTTCGAAGTTACAATATTTCAACATCTACCTTTAACCAACATTGCATTGAGTTGTTTTTCAGTCATCAGACTTGCACTCTATATCACATGGGTTATAGATTTTGCCTTCCAATGTCCTTGGTAAGCTTGTTTTGTCATGTGATTGATTAGTTGTTACAGATGATAAACTGGGATGATCAGTGTTGTTCATAAAAAGAATTTTATAAAATTGTCCACAGAGAAATGAAATTGTATGTTGAAGTTCCACATCTTTTCAGGGATTTCAACGCATGGGCAAATATTTACAGAATCCTCTGTGAAGATGGATTGGTAAAATTACTCGTTGTTACTTAAAAACTAGTATGTATAAAGAAGCCTTTGGGACCTACCGAATTGTATTCTTGACCATAAAAGTTCAATTTCAACTTAAGCAAAGATTTCTCAACCAAGGAAACAATTGAAGCTTTCACTGGAAATGTAATCTCTATCGACATATAAATAAAATAATGATCCTGATTACAACTATAATTTCTTCAGTAAATCTGAAGCCCAATGAATGGATGTGGTGTTTCTGTCAGAGAATATAATATCTTCAGTAAATATGAAGCGCAATGAATGGATGTGGTGTTTCTGTCAGAGATTATGTTGGGACCAATGTAATTAATGTATTGAAGCAAATGTAATGGTGATTCAAACTGCAACTTCAATTAACAAGCATTTAGATTTCAATCAACATAGCTCCATTCCATGGGGCATAGGTAAGACAAGGTTTGACATGTGGCATCACAAAAAGTGCCTTAATAATAAACTCTATCCCTAGTCAGTCTATATCCCTGCGTGCTTCATGTCAATAGATATTGTTACATAGATTCTCGTGAATTTCCTTAGTGATCAAAATTATATAAAGAATATTTGCTGATACTAAACTTTTCAGTATTAATGCAACTTTCAGGTGCCTCTCTTCTTACATATTTGATATTAGTTGCCAATGTGGCTTTCAGGTTTGTTAAAATAATCTCTTTCAGGTGTTGAGACCATAACGAAATTGATTGTTTTTAGTAAGAAACAAGTGCATACTAGTTGGCGGTATATTGCTTCAAACATTTACAATTGTATGTGTTAGACATGTTTATCTTGTTTAAAGATTCTTTTGGAATAATTGCATTCATTTTAAATCAACATTTCAGAACAAGCTATGCATCCATTAGTCAGATGGGTAAGAGATCAGGTCTTAACTCCAGAGTTACAAAGAAGAGTGCACAGATCTTAAATACATGCAACAATAGTATAATAGAGATGGGTAATAGATCATGTCTAAACTGGAGTGTTATAAAGAAGACTACACAGAGCTTAGATATATGCAACAATAGTATAATATAGACAAGTAACAAATTAGGTCTTAACTCCGAGTTACAAAGAATATTGCATAGAGCTTACATACATGGAACAATAGTATAATAGAGAAATTGATGAAAGTAGTATGTTGGTGGAAACCCAGACCACCACCGCTTTAAATCAATTAGAAAGTTCAGTGACCACAAATGTAGCCTTCATTTTAATAATGAAAACACAGGTTTTTGAAATTCTTGTCAACAAAAGAATTTAGTGGTGAATTTATTCAACCACCATGTTGATGATAATACCAAAAGTTTATTGGAGAAAGGGTTCAACTTCACAATGGCTTCTCACAACATTTTGATTGAAGACATTCTATGTGGCATCGAGGATGTAATTGAAGGTACGTTGGAGGGATTTAAGGACATATTTTGATGGGATTGTTCCATTATTCTCCAAAAGGAAAAACCACCAAGGAGCAACATCTCCAAATGATAACATGTTTCTTAAAAAGTCCTTAATAACAATCAAGAAGTTGTGGTTTTAAAAGTGGTACTAAGAGTGGTGGTGGTAGTTTTGAACGATAGTGACTATTTTGAAAAAAAAACTTATCCATCTAAACAACAATGGAAGTTATAAAAAGCTCAATAAAAACTCTCTTAATAAGATTTTAAAAGAAATATTTAATTCCATTGAATCAAGCATGGAAAGGGACAAGAAGAAATTGCTTGTTAGTTTCCCTTCCATGCTGAGGATTTATGAATTTCCCAATGTACATTAAGAAGAAGCTCCACTTAGATCCCATAGTCAACACGACAGGGGGACCAACATACAATCTTGCCAAACACTTGGCTCATAAACTCGAGCCTTTTGTGGGTAACAAAAATTTCTTTATGAAATACTCCACGTCTTTTGTCATTGCAATTAAGGACTTTACAAGAATGTTATTCTTGTGTGTTTTGATGTAGTTTCTCTCTAAACAACAATTCCTATTGAAGGGGTATTTGAGGTTATTGCATCGAGAGTAGCGACGTGCTCTACAACCCAATATGGGAGAGATGTTGTCACGTTCCTAAAATTATGCTACCAAAAATAAAAAATAATTAAGAAAATCCATATTGGATCTTAAAATAAAACAATAAAAAGCATAAGAAAATCCTTGTTGGCTCATAAAATAAAAAAATTAAAAAACATAGATCAATCTTCAACACAGATCTATCAATTTGATGCAGGAGCATCACGGCATGCCAACAATGTGATGAGTTGGTCACATGCTGTGGCATATTTTTGGTTGTTTGATGAGTCATAGTTTGTTAGTGACAGTAGGAATGATGGTGGATCATGACTCCTTGCATGGAGATCAAGCCGCAGTTTGTTTGTTTGTGACAAGGACGTTTTCATCATGCTTTGTAGTTGTTTGTTTTCAGTTGCAGGACCACTCAGTGTAGGAGGTTACAATTTATCTTAAATAGGCAGATTAGAGAAGGGAGAAGGGTTCTTCAACATTATAATTCCGAATTTGCAGAGTAAAGGACAGACCTGCGGTTGGTTTTGCTTGTAAATATTTTGAATAGACTGATGAAGAGCCGAGCTGTGTGTTTGTGTGTTTGTGTGTTTGCTTAATAGGAAGAGTAGCTATGTGTTTGTAGTGTTATTAGCCTCTATGCATTTACTGTTTGAACTGTAAATCCTTGAAGAGCCGACTTTGACGGTTTCCTGAACATCTGTGTATTTCTGTGAAATTATTGATTCAAGTGTTAAATTGTTGCTTGAATAGATGAAATAGGTCATAGATGCATGCATAGAAGTGTTAGGCTACTGAATCTTGAATATTGCAGGTTGGATTGATCGATTCTCTGATCAATCAGTGCAACACACAGACTTTCTACCCTTAACAAGTTTTTTTGCAGAGAATGAACGGTGGGGATTGAGTTTGTAGACGAAGATCTGACGGTCCAAGAGAGATCTGCAACAGAAGTTGCGAGGGAAATAACGGAGCCAAAAATATCTATGAGATTTGCACCAAAGGGTAGATCGACGGTCGTGGAGAAGGCCGCAAGGATCTGACGGTTATAAAAGTTGCGGGAGAAAAATTCCAGAAGGAAAGTTGTGGGGGAGCAACTTTGGAAAGTTGACATCCCGCGTCTTGCATCCTACAACTCGCATGCGGAAAGCCTATTGCGGAAAATATGTTACGGAAACCGAGTTGTAGAAGACCTGTTGCGGAAGAAGAATTGCAGGGAGGTAATTTTAGAGCAAAATTTGGCCGAGGGCTAAATTTGGTCATCATAAGTGTAGGAGCCACAAGATCCTGGAGGTGCTGGTTGGGTTGGCTGTGGTTAATCCCACCTGCACCAATTTTGGTATCAGAGCAAGGAGAAGCTCATGTGAGAGAGAAGTGTAGTAGTAGAAGTCTGAAAGAGCAAAGAAGAGTGCTCAAGAGGTTCTAGATAGAGAACCAACGTTACCAAAATACCAAGTACATAGAAGGGGCTTGGTGAGGTAAGTTGTAGTAGTGTGAAAGAGAACTGTTATTGCAGAGGCTTAGTGCAAGAGGATGATTACACGCGTAGGCAGAGTAAGAGGTTGACTAGTGGTGAACACAGAAGTTATGGAGGAAATGAGGGAGCTACGAGCATGTCTAGAATCCATGGAGACAGACAGACGAAGAGACCTAGAAGCAGGGGATGTAAGTGAACCCGAGCCTAAAGAGCAAAGAAAAGAAGCTGCACCTATGCAGGAGACACCTGAGCTAAGGTATTTCAGATCGATTCTAGGAGCCAATTCAAGGCTGAATCCTGAGTTGTCTACCTATGATGGAAGTCTCATTGCTGAGCATCTCATTGACTAGATCAGTGAGTTGGATAAGTATTTTGAGTACGATGAGTTTGAAGAAGACAAGAGAGTCAGATTGGCTGTGACAAGGTTGAAAGGGCATGCATCCTTGTGGTGGGATAGTGTGCAAGCAGAAAGAAGGAGGAAGAATAAGTCATTGATAAAGAGTTGGGATAAGATAGTAGCAAAGATGAGGGTTAAGTTCTTGCCCAAAGATTACCAGTTAATTATGTATAGACAGGTACAGAACCTTAGAAAAATATTGTTAACAGTGAGAGAGTACAATGAAGAGTTCTACAAAGTAAACCTAAGGGCGGGATATGTGGAAGAGTCAGCAGAAAAGGCTACTAGATATGTCAATGGTCTAAGGATGGATATCCAAGAAGAGATCAACATGATATCACCTAGAACAATGGAGGAGGCGTATCAATGTGCCTTGAGGGCAAAAGAAAATATAGCGAGGAAGCAGAGCTTCAACAAAGTTCGAGCTTCAACCAGAGGAAGAGGACAAGCAGCTGGAAGAGGAAGATTTGGAGCACAGAGGGGAGAGTTCAGTAACTCTAACCAGCAAGAGATACATGGTAGAGGAGGTGACTCTAGCAGAAGAGGACCTTACCAAGGAGGTAGAGGTAGAGAAAGAGGCAGAGGAACTGTCTATAGGTGCTACAAATGCAACCAGTTGGGGCATAAATCATTTGAATGTCCAGGGAAGGAAGATGTAGGACAAAGAGGAGCCTATGTAGCTCAGAATGAGTAGCAACAAGAAGAGTGGACAGTGGCAGAATTTTTTCCAGAGACAGGAGAGTCCTTGATGATGAATAAAGTCTTGTTGAAAACTGAGAAGGAGCAAGCAGAGCCTGCTCAAAGAAATTCCTTTATTCAGGACCATGTGTAAAGTCCAAGGGAAGTGATGTAAGATGGTGATTGACAGTGGGAGCACTAACAATCTTGTTTCCACAGAGATGGTGGAGAAGCTGAGTTTAAAGAGGACCAAGCATCATGTTTTATACAAAGTATCTTGGTTACATAAATGACATCAAATCCTGGTAAGTGAGCAGTGTGAAGTTGATTTCCAAATAGGTCCATATAAGGACAAGATTTTGTGTGATGTTATGCCCATGGATGTTTGTCATATATTTTTAGGAAGACTGTGGCAATTTGATAAGAAAATGATTCATGATGGTAGGACTAACTGTCATAGTTTTGAGCAGAATGGGATAAGACATGTACTTCACCCTTTACAAGGAGGTGGTACAGCAGGACAACCAGCACCCAAAGTCCTAATGTTGTTAGGAAAAGAATATTTGCAACAGAATGAGAAGGAAGAGTTCAACTATGCTGTGGTATGCAAACTGAGAGTGGTGACAATGAAGACTAACGTGGCAGATCTACCTGAGGAGATTCAGGAGATGCTGAGTGAGTTTAGTGACATCGTGGTGGATGATTTACCCAATGAGTTACCACCAAGGAGGGATATAAGCCATCGAATTGATTTTATTCCAGGAGCCAGTTTACCAAACAATGAAGCATATAGGTTGACACCTCAAGAGAATGAAGAAGTGAGGAGACAAGT
Source organism: Pseudotsuga menziesii (assembly GCA_001517045.1). Taxonomy (NCBI): domain Eukaryota; kingdom Viridiplantae; phylum Streptophyta; class Pinopsida; order Pinales; family Pinaceae; genus Pseudotsuga; species Pseudotsuga menziesii. Next base: position 715,653 of record LPNX010868938.1, on the reverse strand, counting down.
CTAAGGATTGTTGGACAAAGGATTGGTCTAGAAGAGTCCAAGTCCATGTGCAGTACCAACAGTACTGACACCAAAGAAGGATGGTGAGTGGAGGATGTGTACTGACTCCAGAGCAATTAACAAGATTACTATCATATATAGGTTTCCATTACCAAGGATGGATGACATGATGGATTGCTTAAGTGGGGCAACGTGCTTTTCAAAACTGGATTTGAAGAGTGGATATCATCAGATTAGAATCAGAGAAGGAGATGAGTGGAAGACAACCTTTAAGACAAATGATGGGTTGTATGAGTGGTTGGTCATGCCATTTGGATTGTCCAACGCACCAAGCACTTTTATGAGATTGATGAATGAAGTCTTAAGAGATTTCATAGGTAAGTTTGTGATAGTTTACCTTGATGACATTTTGGTTTTCATCCAAACAGAAGAAGAGCATATGAAGCATCTGAGATATGTTTTAGAGAGGCTGCAATAGGAAAAGTTGCTGGTAAATGTGAAGAAGTGTACATTTATGAAGCTAGATTTGGTATATTTAGGTTTTGTTATCTCAAGATATGGGTTGAAGATGGATCCAGAAAAGGTGCAAGCAATCATTGATTAGCCTTCACCTAGGAACATATTTGAGGTAAGAAGTTTTCATGGATTGGCAAGTTTTTATAGGAAATTCATAAAGAATTTCAGTGGTATTTGTGCATCTATTGTCGAGTCAATTAAGAAGGATAGACAACCATTTCAATGGATAGCAGAGGCTGAAAGGAGTTTTCAGTTCTTGAAGAAGAATATCACTAAGCAACCAGTATTGAAGTTACCATACTTCAAACACACTTTCCAAGTAAAGTGTGATGTCGGTGGAGTAGCAATCGGAGCTGTACTCAGTCAGGAGGACAGGCCTATAGCCTATTTCAGTGAGAAGCTGAATGATGCAAAGCATAAGTATTCATCTTATGACAAGGAGTTTTATACTATTGTTCAAGTAATGAAGCATTGAAGACATTATTTGATGCCTAGAGAATTTGTGTTATATTTTGATAACCATGAATTGTAGTACATTATGCAGCAACCTAAGTTGAACCTAAAACATGTCAAGTGGGTTGAGTTTTTACAGAGCCTTACCTTTGTGTTGAGGCACATAAGTGGACAATAAAACAGAGTAGCCGATGCGTTAAGTAGGAGACTACTGATTGTGCAAGAGAATCAAATGCAAGTCTTGGGATTTGAGCATTTAGGGGATTTGTATTAGGGGATTTGTATGAGACTAACATTGATTTCCAGGAGGCTTACAGGGCTTGCAAGAATCTAGTGGAGGTGGACAGAGAGCCAGGGATGGAGTATACGCTACAAGATGGTTTACTCTTTAGAAATAGTAAACGATGTATACCAAAGTGTTCCATGAGAGAGAACTTGATACAGGAAAAACATAACGGGGGTATGGCAGGTCACTTTGGAAGTGATAAAACCTTTGGACAGTTAGGTCATTTCTATTTTTGGCCAAGGATGAGGTATGAAGTTGAGAAGTTTGTAAGTAGATGCAGAATATGCCAACATGCTAAAGGGAGAATCTAGAACACAGGGTTGTATACACCATTTCCTATTCCTACTAGGCCTTGGGATTATGTGAGTATGGACTTCATTCTGGGTTTACCAAGAAATCAGAGAGGACATGATTCTATCTTCGTAGTTGTTGATAGATTCACTAAGATGGCACATTTCATACCATGCTACAAGACTAGTGATGCTACACACATTGCTAACTTGTTTTTCAATGAAGTTGTGAAGCTACACGTTTTACCTAGAAGAATTGTATCAGACAGAGATGTGAAATTCACAGGTCATTTTTCAAAGGACCTTATGGAAGATGTTGTGCACCAGACTGAACTTCAGTTCAGCATATCACCCACAGTCTGATGGACAGACAGAGGTAGTTAATAAGACTATGGAGAATCTGTTGAGAAGTCTGATTGGAGAGAGTCCGAAACAGTGGGATAGAGTATTAGTTCAAGCTGAGTTTGCCTATAATGACTCACCAAACAGAAGTACAGGGATGAGTCCATTTCAAATTCTGTATGGAATGCTTCCAAGAGGAGTGTGTGAACTTCGTGACTTAGATCAATTGGAGAAAATGAGTGTTGATGGAGAAGAGTTTGCAACGAGGATCAGTGAACTACAGGAGCAAGTGAAAGCAAGGTTACAACGGAGTAATACCAGTTACAAGGCCAGAGCAGATTCCAAAAGGAGAGAGAAGAACTATGAAGTAGGAGATTTGGTCTTAGCATATCTAAAGAGAGCCATATTTCCAAAGGGAGAGTATAACAAGTTGAAGATGAAGAAGATTGGACCCTGTAGGATACTCAAAAAATTCTCAGCAAATGCTTATGAGTTAGAGATGCCTATTGGAGTGGGTATTTCACCAATCTTTAATGTTGCAGATATATATCCTTATGTAGCAGGTGACACTGGAACCTTTGCAGAAGGTGAAGATCCTACTGAAGACTTACAATGGGTGGGGCAGATGCCTGTGACACCACCATTGGAAGTTGAGGCCATTTTGGACACTAAAGTGGTAAAGAGTACAAGGAAGAAGGACTATATGGAGTATTTGGTCAAATGGAAGAAGCGACCAACATAGGATTCTACTTGGATGAGCGCTGTAGAGTTGGAAGCCAAAGGTTTCACTGTAGCTGATCTAATGAACAGGGGTTCATAAATTTTCACCCTTGCGAATCTGATGCAGAAGCATCGTGGCATGCCAACAATGTGATGTGTTGGTCACATGTTGTGGCATATTTTTGGTTGTTTGATGAGTCATAGTTTTTTAGCGGCGGTAGGAATGATGGTGGATCATGACTCCCTGCGTGGAGATCAAGCCCCAGTTTGTTTGTTTGTGATAGGGATGTTTTCATCATGCTTTGTAGTTGTTTGTTTTCAGTTGCAGGACCACTCAGTGTAGGAGGGTACAATTGATCTTAAATAGGCATATTAGAGAAGGGAGAAGGGTTTTGATCTTCAACATTAGAATTCCGAATTTGCAGAGTAAAGGACAGACCTGCGGCTGGTTCCTCTTGTAAGTATTTTGAATAGACAGAGGAAGAGAGCTGAGCTGTGTGTTTGTGTGTTTTCTTATTAGGAAGAGTAGCTATGTGTTTGCTATGTTATTAGCCTCTATGCATTTACTGTTTGAACTATAAATCCGTGAAGAGTCGACTTCGGCGGTTTCCTAAACATATGTGTATTTTTGTGAAATTATTGATAGAAGTGTTAAATTGTTGCTTGAATAGATGAAATAGGTTGTAGATGCATGCATAGAAGTGTTAGGCTAATGAATCTTTAATATTGCAGGCTGTATTAATCGATTCTCTGATCAATCGACGCAGCACGCAGACTTTCTACCCTTAACAAGTTTATTGCAGAGAATGAACGACGGGGATTGATTCCGCAGACAAAGATCTGACGGTCCAGGAGAGATCCACAACGAAAGTTGCGAGGGCGATAATGGATCCACAAAGATTTGTGAGATCTGCACCAAAGGGTAGATCGATGGTCGTGGAGAAGGCCACAAGGATCTGACGGTCGTAAAAGTTGCGAGAGAAAAATTGCGGAAGGAAATTTGCAGGGGGAGCAACTTTGGAAAGTTGACATCCCGCGTCCCGCATCCCGCATCCCACAACCGGCATGCGTAAATCCTATTGCCGAAACTTTGTTGCGGAAACAGAGTTGCAGAAGACTTGTTGCGGAAGCATAATTGTAGGGAGGTCATTTTAGAGCAGAATTTGGCCAAGGGCTAAATCTGGTCATCCTGCTAAGTGTAGGAGCCACCAGATCTTGGAGGTGCTAGTTGGTTTGGCTGTGGTTGATCCCACCTACATTACAATCACAGAGAATGATCAAATTTATTGAGGTGTAATTTTTTTTCTGGACGTGTAAAAAAGTTAAGATTAAAAAAATTACACCTTAAGAAATTGGATCCCTCTTGATGCTTGATAGATCTGGGTTTAAGATGGATCTATGTTGGTCTATAATATAACAAAGCAAGGTACAATGAAGTTAGTGTAGATATGTTTGAAATTAACATTTTTTAGTTTCCAAAAGGTTGCAGAGGTTATCAATAAATTAACAAACCAAGGTATAGTGAAGTTAGTGTAGATATGTTTGGAATTAACATTCTTTAGTTTCCAAGGGGTAGTTGATGTTATCAATACGATAACAAACAAATGTATAATGAAGTTAGTGTAGATATGCATAAAATTAACATTTTTTAGTTTCCAAGGGGGAAAATATGAACAAATTGACATGGATTTGGCTCTCTTTCCCTCATCATGAGTAATTAGCTCCTTGTTTCTATATTTTTTCAAAACCTAGGTGATTGTCATCCTTGTGTTCTCAATCAAACAAGTATTTTATTTAATTGTAGAAATATAACTAGTTCACATAGCAATAATCATACAATAGCTAAAAAGTAAATAATAGGATGTAAAACAATTATATATATGAAATGAATTCTCCTACAAATCAACTTATCATTCAACTAATCAAGGCTTAAAAGGAAACCTCCATAATTGTTTAAAACCAATAGTTGTTAGACAAACAAAACCACCTCAATATGAGGTGTATGGCCTACTCAAGAGAGTACAATTTGCACAATAATTTGAGGTGTATGGTTGTATGGTACTTGACATATCCTTATTATTGTATGGATATGTTGTAAGACCACTATTGTATGGATTGCTGCTGCAAAAATTCCTCTTGACAGATGTGCTATGCTCTCTCTTTGGGCCACTTTCCTTGTCTAACAAAACTATGTTCGAACTCTCTATCTTGACCCATCTTTGTATTTGAATTGAAACCCTAACTACCAAAACCTTTAGTGAGATGAACATGTGAGATAAAATAATAATCACTAATGTATTAAATACACTTTATTATATACTCAACACTTAAATATAAAACTTCACTTTTTCCTAAAGTGAATTACAAAATAGCGTTATTTCAAATTGTTTTTGCCATGTTCACAATGAACTTGTGAGGAATATCCTATCCAAGCTATGTTTCTCAACACTCCCTCTTAGAGAGGAAGGAATTATGCACCAATCCAAGTTTGTTTCTAAATACTTCAAACTTCCCTTATGTTAAGGGCTTGGTCAGACTATCACCAACTTGTTGATATGTGGGTACATATTGGTGATTAATTACTACCCTTTGAATCTTGTATCGAATGAAGTGATATTTGATCTCTATGTGCTTGGAACTATCATGAAACATTGGATTCTCAAAAAGTTTGATAATATGATCACAACAATGAATCACCATGTGATCCTAATTCTAATCAAATAATTTTGCAAACAACTTATGAAACTAGGTGGCCTCACAAGTAGAAATATTGGTTCACATGTACCTTGCCTTTATTGAGCTAAGTGCCACATAACATTGCTTCCTAAGGAACTAGATTATCATTGTTGATCCCAAGCTGAAGTAACACTTTGAGGTGCTCTTCCCGTCCCAACATACAACACCAAAAGTAACAAATCATTCCCAACAAACATATAATATAATTAAAGATTTGCTTCACTTTTGGTAAAGACTATACTCCACAGGTATCCATTGATCCTAGGATACCATGCTTTTAGTCCCTCTTGTGTCCATTTAAGTATTTTTTCATCCTGTAAACTTGGAACTCCTTCCCATTTATCTTCAAGCCTAGACATTGATCTATGTACACTTCCTCCTCAATTATCCATTTAAGGAAATATGTCTTCACATCCATTGAATGTATCCTCCATCCCATAAAGGAAACTAAAAACGTAGCAACTCTAATGGAAGTTTACCTAGCGATTGGAGAACAATTCTCCTTGTAGTCCTCTCCTCTTTCTGGGAGAACCCTCTCACTACAAACCTTGCTTTGTCACCTTCTCTATGTTGCCATTTATTGCATGCTTGATCTTGTAGAGCCACATAGAACTCAATATTGACCCCCCCTATGAACTTGGCATTATGGTGCATACATCATTCTTCATTATTAAGGTGTACTCCACCATGGAATCCCTCCAAATTTATTGGTTTGCTACCTATTGGAAATCAGAAGGCTCAAAATATATGATGTTGTTCATCAATGCCATGTAGTTTGGAAACTTCTTTAATGGGTCACTCTCCTTGAATGCTATACTATGAGCTTTAGCATGCTCTTGAACATCCATAAATGTTTAAGTGAACCATCGAGGTATCCTGTCAAAATTGGCAGGAGTTGGTAGTTTTTACTTTGCACCAAATGGTTCAATGTCTCAAACTAGAAATTGTTGGTGATCCTAGCTCAACCTTCAAAGTTTATTGATCCTCATCCGCTGCCACTAGAATAGGCTCATGATACTTCCTGGATGTGTAGTCTTCCTCAAACTTTACATCCCTGCTTACCACTATCTTTCTTTGCTCTAGAATAAATACCTTTTAGGCCTTTGAAGTCTCATTGTGACCAACAACAAATTGTTCTTATCTTGGTCTTTTCCTCTACTGGTACATGGATACAAAATGGAAAACCAAAGATGCAAAAATGGCTTATCTTAGGCTCCACACCAGTGAATACCTCCTTAGGTGTCTTGTCCTCCAATAAGCAATGAAAACATATGTTTTGAATGTAGACTATTGTATTATGTGCTTCTCCCCAAAGTAACATCAACAAGTATTGGTCATGAATCATGGCCTTAACAACCCCAGTAAGTTGTGGATAGTATAGAACAAACAACATCCTCTTGATTCTTGCATCCTTGAAAAATCCCTTGAACTCCTTGGAAGTATACTTTCCTTGTTATTCTTTTTCTTTGCAACCTATTAAGTTGTGGATTGTATGGAATAAGCAACTCCCTCTGGATTCTTGAATCCTTGAAAAACCCTTGAACTTGTTGGAGGCATACTTTCCCTCGTTATCCAATCTCAAAACTTTGATTTTCTTTTCTATTTGGTTTTCTGTTAAAATTTTGTACCTTGGAAGTTGTTCCCCTAGGTAATTTTGCCTAAGTCACTAGGAAAGGGGGAAATCAAGTGTCCCTTGCATTAAATGACTTGTGATAAGAATTTAATTACACTTTAGAGATTAAAGTGTCTTTTTGATAAATTTAAGTGAGGTGAGTGAAATTAATTTTATGAGAATTAAAAAGTGCATTAATTCTCAACCTCTTATATAAGTCAATGTGGGCCCTTGGATTAGATGTCTTTTCACTTACCCCAAGCAACCAAACAAAAAGGAAAGGGAACGCATTTTTCATTCACTTAGTGTGAATGAGATTTTGAGAGAGAAGAGCCATCGACCTCTTGAGCATGAGAGCATAGTAGTGAAGGAACATACTTGGCATGCTTTCCATGAATAGTCTGTACAACAACATTAAATTTGCATGGATCTCGAGGAGAGAAAAATCAGTACACAATTCAAGGTTACATGTGGTAATAAATGCGTTTGTATAGCAACATTAAATGTTAGCATACTGTACAACAATAGTGATTCCATACAACAACGGGTGACATGAATTTCGAGGATCTATAACAACAAGCACTATTTCCCAGATTTCCGTATAGTGGCACAAAAATTGAGGAGTTCATACGGTGCAGTACGACCCAACATTAAATTCAGTACACGTTTTGAGGTGGTATGAGCACAAAAATNGATGATGACATCATCATCACATTTTTTCAGGTATTTCTTGTTTTTGGGGTAGCGGGGTCTGTCAAAAGTATGCAGTGTGGGTACTCGTTGGATGCAGAATCGAATTCCGCATCCAACGAGCTCTCTCGATCGAAATTTGAGTAAAAACACAATGAGATATGTCGAAAATACAAACAAAAAAAGTAGTTTTTTTTAATGACAAATATGCCAATTCAACCATTATGGTTGACTTATTTTATTGAAATTCTATTGGTTCTTGAATTCCAACTCACAAAAACTTATTTTGGCTCATTTTCTTATAAGGCCCATTTTAGACCCCAAATTTCCTCTAATGGCTGACTGGTGCACATTTTCCAAGGAATATTTTTTTGAGATAAGTCTTATTTGTCTATTGTAAAATTTCCGAACTGAAAGAAATAAAATTCTCCCTCTGTCAAATAGGTTTTCCTATTCTAGGTTTTGCCTGGGCATATTGCCGAAAATTTTTGAGTCTTTAAATTTTCATGTTGTGAAATTTTTTATTTAATTTTTTGCTTGAAAATGTGATGTTCATATTGTGTTTAAAAGTTTGAAAATTTTGTGAAATTTACATCACATTTAAACTTGATTGGGCATCTAATTTTCCATAAATTTGACTTGAAACCGGGCTGGGGTTGAACACATAAACTTTCATGGTATCAGAGATTGGGGGCAGATTGTTGCATTGAATTTTTCAGACTATGAGTGAGCTTCTTTTGTTAGCAGGAAACACCTTGTTGAATTTAAATTTGCATTGAAATGACTATGGGATTTAGGTTGGAGGATAGGCTTGATGGGGATGGGAATTTTATCCCATGGAAGGCTAGGATAGTGCTTATCTTAGAGGAAAATGAATTGTGGAAAGAAGTGGTTTATAATACACCAACACACCCTATTCAAATCCCAGCTGCCACTGGTGCACAAGCACTTGCTACCTTCAACATAAATGACATTAAAGCTAGATGGATAATTCTAATTGCAGTTAAAGATCATGTTATCCCACATATCTCTAGTAAAACCTGTGCATATAAGAAGTTGGATGCTTTGACCATTTTGTACCAAAGCTCAAATGAGAACTGAAAAATGGTGTTGAGGGAAAAATTGAAGAGTATTAAGATGGCCAAAGCAGAGGGAGTGACTTCCTACCTTACTAGGATATCTCAAGTGAGAGATGAGCTTACAGCAATTGTGGAGGTTGTTTCTGGTAATGAGCTAGCATCAATAGCTATTAATGGGGTTGCAAAGTATTTGGTTGTTTTTGTGGAGGCTATAGTTACTAGGGAAAACCTACCTTCTTGGGATAGAATATGGGATGATTTCGTGACCTAGAGAATTATTGTGCAGGGAATCTCTTCCAACAACAGGGAGGATGAGAAAAATGTGGCTTTGACTGCAAAAGGAAAGAAGAAGTCCAAAAAGGGCCCCAAGCAGGGTGGGGTTAAGAAGAAGCAACAATAACAGGGTGGATAGAATAAGGACTTGAGCAAATTCAAGTGCTTTTCTTGTCAGGGGTTTGGACACTACGCCTCGTAGTGTCCAAAAAACAAGAACAAGAAGCATCATACCACAATTTGAGTAGAGATTGAGGAGTATAAAACGATATTCAAGAGATATTTTTCTCTTTGTGTTGGGAATGTTGAGAGAGAGAGATCATCCATGATCACTAGTACAGACATTGATATTGAGAGGGAGCATTATTTGTTAATTGTCCATTCTTTCAGTGCATCCACCACCATCACTTCGTATATTGACAGTGGACCTTCAAGCCACATGACAGGTGCTCAGGAGATGTTCTCTGAGTTTTAAGATGCATGTATAGATGTGGAGGTTGTGATGGGTGATGACACAATTGTCAGAGCTATTGGGCGTGGGACCATTACATTTCAGAGGAAGTCCATGAGTCCCATGACCTTGAGGGACATGTTGTTTGTCCCTGGTCTGAAAAAAGAACTTGATATCAATTTCCATGATTGAGGACAAAGGAATTGGAGTGTCTTTCCTAGATGGACATGTGTGTGTTTTCCTAAAGACTGTAGGACCATATTCCTCTTACACCATTGGATTCAGATGTGGGAATCTATACAAGATCTTATTTCAATCCATCATGCTTTGACGCATAGCAACAACAATAAGTTTTGTGATCCATGGCATAGGAGGATGGCTCATTTGCATCATCCAACTCTGAGGATGCCGAGGGACATGGTTACATGATTGCCAGAGTTCAATACAGAGCACAATGATATGTGCAGAGGGTGTGCTTTGGGAAAGTACACCAATAATGCCTTTCCAAGTAGTGATAACAGGTCAGCTGGAGTGCTTGATCTGATACATTCAGATTTGTGTGGTCCCATATCATCTATTTCTCTGAAAGGTTTTACGTACTATGTGATATTCATCGATGAATATTCCAGGAAGACCTGGATCTACTTCCCGAGGAGAAATAAATATGAGGAGGTCTTATAGAGGTTCCAAGAGTTTAAAGCTCTTGTGGAGAACCATACTAGGAGGAGGATCCAAGCACTCAGATTAGATAATGGGGGTGAGTATAACTCTAAGGAGTTTGATGAGTATTGTAGATAGGAGGGCATACAAAGATAGTTGACAGTACCATACATTCTCGATTAGAATGGAGTGGATGAATGGAAGAACTGATTTATTTTGGGAGCACTGAGAGCCATGTTACATGATCAAAGTATTCCTTTCTTCCTTTGGGTTGAGACAAGTAGTACACCTGTATACCTTCATAACATGAGTCCCCATCGTGCCTTTGGAAGAAAGACTCCTGAGGAGATGTTCTCAAACAAGAAGCCTGAGGTTGGTCACTTTCACTTATTCACATGTCCCTTATGAGAAGAGGACAAAGCTTGAGCCCACAGCAGAAAAATGCATCTTTGTGGGGTATGATGAGACTTCAAAGGACTTCCGCATTTATATTCCTTCCCAGAGGAAGGTTGTTGTGAGGTGGGAAGTGATATTTGAGGAGGAGAGGGCATTCAGGTAGTCCAGAGAGTCAATGTAGGAGGAGAAGCAAGTTCCCAAAACTCAGGCAGCTTCATAGGTGCCATTAGTTCAAAGTACAGGTTCACAGGTTTCTGGGGTGACTGGGCCATAGGTTACAGGAACAGGGTATTCATGTTTAGTGGTTCAGCGAACAAGTACTTCAAGGACAAGTTCTGATTCTCAGGTCACATGTTTAAGAGTTATAGTTACTGGATTAAAGGTTTCACCAGCTTCTGGTCCATAGATTTTTGGGCCATTTACTTTGGGGAGTTCTTCAGATGATGATAGAATAGTTTGGGAGTGACCTTCAAGGAAGATGAAGCCTAAAAGGATTCATGATACCTTGAAGGAAGCATAGGAATTTGGATCATCCAAGGAATCAGTGAGGATAGTAATGATTCTAGATAGGTTGGGTATGAATTTGGTTGATAGCCTTTGTGATTGAGATCCATCTACATTTGAGGAGGCCTCTCAACATTATGTTTGGAGAGATGCAACGATGGAAGAGTACCATTACATCATGAAGAACGATGTATGGGAGGTTGTACGGAGACCAGAGGGGAAGTCAGTGGTGACTTCCAAGTGGATCTACAAGATGAAGCACACTGCATATAGCGGTGTGGAGAATTTTAAGGCTCAGTTTGTGGCACGGGGGTTTTCATAGGTAGAGGGAGTTGATTATGATGAGACCTTTGAGTCGGTTTCTCGATATTCCTCAATTAGAGCAGTGATTTCCATAGCAGCAGAGATGGGTTGGAAGATCCACCAAATGGATATGAATACCACATTTCTCAATGGATATTTACACGAGGAGGTATATTTGGAGCAGCCTCAGGGATTTGAGATCCATGGGAGGGATCCCATGTGTGTAGGCTCAAAATGACCTTGTATGGACTGAAGCAAGCTGCTCGAGCTTGGTATTCCAAGATTGATGCTTATTTGTTATCGATGGGATTTCAGAAGAGTGAGGATGATCCCAACCTTTACTACATTGTGGTTCCTGGAGATCCGCTCATTCTTCTACTGTATGTTGATGACTTGTTTGTCACAGGTGAGGAGTGTCTCATTGCATCTTGCAAGAGGTATCTTGCTTTGAGATGAAAAATATTGGGTTGATGCATTATTATTTGGGGATGGAGGTTTGGTAGGATCCTGGTCATATTTTCCTGGGACAAGGAAAGTATGCAGTTGATGTATTGAGGATATTCCATATGGAGGATTGTAGGTTGATGACCACACTGATGATCACCAACTAGAGGAAGCTTCATGCTTATGAGGGAGAGTTGGTGGATCCTAATTTATATCTGTAGCTCATTGTCTCACTAATGTATCTGGTCAACACCAATCCAAACTTGTGTTTTGCGGTGAACACTCTCAGTCAGTTCATGGTGGAGCCTAGGAGAGTGCGTTGGGTAGTCGGGGAACATGTGTTCAGATACCTTACAGGGACAGTGGATTATGGTGTAGACTATAGGATATCATGTAGTTAGTTTGGTCGGCTTCATGGATCCATATTGGGCAGGTAGTGTGACAGAACGGAAGAGAAATTATGGTTGTTATTCTAGTTTGGGATCAACAATAATGTCATGGTTCAGTCAAAAGAAAAAGTCCGTTGCTTTGAGTTTTGCTGAAGTAGAGTACATATCAACCAGTTAGGATAGTTGCGCAGAACTGTGGCTTCACAAGTTGTTGGTAGATTTATTTTATTAGGAGCTTAGGCCATGTTTTCGCCTTTCACACACCTGGGGGGGATGTGGCAGAAATCTTCAAGCCACTCGGTGTGTCCTTGGGGACAAGTCTCGAGTCAAGGCTGTCACCTTGTTCTTGAATCCTTCGTTTAGGCTCAACTCCTGACGAAGCCAAGGGGGGTAGACCCTATTAAGTTACTAAGGTTAATTACTTTAGTATGATGGTATTAAATTGAATAAGTTGCTGAGGAGTTTGAAATTAACAATTGAGAACCACATATGACAAGATGAAAAATAAACAAAAGTAAGCACAATGATGACACACAATATATATATCGAAAGAAGTAAACAAATAACCAGTGCCTTAAAATGGAGTCACAAAATGATTAAATGTGCTTGCACGTGCTTGGAGTGAATGTTTTGCAATTGTCTCTTGGTATGTTTTAAGTTAATATGAAAAATGAGTGGATTAAATTAGGTGAAGGGGGACTACAGATATACCCGAGGGGTACTTGGAGTATGTCCAAAAATAAAACCTTCACGACTACCCGCAAGGAATGTGTGGGCTGAATGGAGTCTCTGAGACTGTGTTCATAATACACCCGCTAGGGTGTAACAGAGATCGACGCCTCGAGGTCATTGTCCAGTAGTTCCCACTTCCTTTGGGTATTTTTCCACCGTTTATGGTTTGATCGAGGCGTTGGATTTTCGCCTGATGGTGGTTAATTGGGGAAGGTGAAACATGATTAATCTAGTCACTCACGTTGTTTTTGATGCAACTTGACTGATCAGATGAACTGCAGCCAAAATGCAGAGCATACACACCGGAGTCTTTGTAATTTTTAGTAAGTTTTAAACGATGTGTTTTCATTAAAAAAGAAAACCCTCCAGGAACCTCTTTCGGTCCAAGTGGACCTCAATCGAGGAATCAAGAAGGCGGTTGATTTTAAATGATTGCTTACAGAAATAAACAATGAATAATGAAGCAGGAAAAATGAAAAAACCATAGGTTCTCTAATTAAATCTACCACGATCCTCTTTTACCTTTCGGTTCAATCGGGGTTCGTGGGGTAAGTATTCAAGTTACTTTGAATTTATAATATGGGAGATATGATGAAAGTAATCAAAGTACACTATTTTGCATAAATGAAAATAATCTAGAGCAAAAAAAAGGAAGAATGCAAAGAAGGAAAAAATGATGTGAATCCCCCCAGGGGGGGATGGGGAATGGGCTCGAAAGAGCCTATTCGAAATTATTTTTTATTACCAACGGTTACAATATCAGAAAGATGATATAATTCCTCTTAGTTCTTATACAGAATGAACCCAAGGGCTTACAAAGTGCAAAAATTAAAGATTTCGGGAAAAGGGGAAACCCCTGGGGGGTTCCGGATGGACCAAAAGTTACTTCTCGAACATAACCTCCTCTTGCTTTCTGTTATACCTGTTAAAAAACAGAAAACTTATTAAACTGAAATATTCCCAAAATCACTTTGAAAGTGCTTTTGGGTCAGCCCACTTTTAACCGAAAACAACTAAGTTAAAACTAGTTTAAAAAAGGGTGAAAAAGAAAGCAAGCTTCCCTTGGGATCTTGGCGTACCTTTTGGGAAGGAAATATGATGTGCACTGATCTTGCAGAATTAAAAAATTTAATGAACGAAAAAAGAAACTACCTTATTAGCAAGCTTTAGGTCTACGATTTAGCTACTTCCAAAAAGGGAAATTTCTTCACCTAGATCTATCTTTAAAATGTGATATTCTTTATGAAATTTCAGATCTAAGCAACAAGACTCTTAGGAAATAGATCTAACAATGTATAAGCAATTTTTAGAAGTAGATTTGATGATAATAGGACGAACAAGTAACTGGAAGATTGATTTTAATAAAATGGAGGAAGAGAAAGGGGAAAGGCCTATTGCTGGATAGATCTGCAATGGAAACTTGTTAGTGGAATGCATAGGGGAAATGCCTTCACAAACATGTCGGATGTATAGTGGAGTCAAACTAGATCCATAGCTCGTCCAATCCTTGCCACCTGAAAGCTAAACACACAACCTTGCACAAAACCTTATGAGATCTGGATATATATATATGAAAAAGAGACAAGAATTACATGCAAATAAGCTTATTAAACATGTATAATCTAGATCTTCAAACACATATTCTACGAGATATAGAAAAACAAGTAATATTACTTGCCCAACTACAATCCTATTGATTCAGCTGAATCATTCAAGCCAGACAAGGTTCAGATGCAGAAATTGAGAGAAAAATCGACAACATCAATAGCCGCAAGACAATGCTTATTCCACACACATGAGAGCATTACATCATTTAGCCTCCAAAGCTTCTTTATTCCAACAATAAAAAGATTACAACAGTGTTACAATAGCAAGCCCTTCAATCCAACTCTAACTAGCTTGGAAGAGGGAAACTGTGCTTTATTTATAACAAAAACTGGAACCCTATCCTAGAGGGGAGCAATTCCCAAGGAGAGAGAGACTGCAGCTGCATGAGGAGTCAAGCCGAGCTTGATTTGAGTTTATCTGAGTCTGATCTGAGTCTGACTGAGTGTAACTAGTAATCATAGAGCTGATTGGACTGACCCATCAACCGGTTAACTGAAACATCAATCAAATCACATCCATATGAGCCCACATGTGTGAAGGAGAGAGAGAGGACGCAAATCCCAAAATTGCATGCTGTGGTGCACTCCCTCTTCAGCCCGAATCAACTCCTTCTGTCAAGGAATGGCCAGATCTTGTCAATCCAAAGTTGATGAGACTGATTTCAGTCAAATCGGAGCAAATCCCACTGATTTAGGATTTTGGGTTTTCTCCATTATTTAATTAATTTATCAATTGAAATAAAATCAATATTTGATTTTTAGGGTTTTCTGACTTGAGTGATGGGAAAGTCACTGAAAACTTAGGAAAAGTGGGTTTATTGATTTACTGGGTGCTCTGAGTTAGAAAACGAGCACCCTCATGACTGAAATTGATTTATGAGCCCACTTTTATTACAAAACTAATTTTTCCATTTAGACTATCAAAAAATAGCCTAAGTTTTGGAAAAATAAAAACTTAAAAAAAATTAAAAAATTAAAAAAAATTAAAACCTAGGGAGACTTAGACATGTTCATATGACTTGACCATAATGCCTAGCATGTTTATACATTGACACATAGACTCTAATAACCTCAATAGGCCTAAATGCCAAACCGACCACCCCAACTTTGGATGTATTGAGTGAAAAACTCAGAAACTATCAGTCGTTTATTCAACAACCAATAATAACCAAGGAAAAAACACTCTGGGCTGATCGGATTGACACATAAAGTCTAAGAGACCGAGTCTTTTACAGACACTACCATGCTAGAACATTTTATTACAACTCCCCTATGGGGTATGAACATGTGATATAGTACAACAAGCACTTCCCAGAAGCAATTCTGAAGGTCTTCTGAAGTCCGAACAAATCATCTTTGTCCAGTTCACCAGGATCACTTGATAAAAAATCACTAAGTACAACTTAGGTGGTAAGATCTGGTCCCAACTACGGGATGTGTGCTCGATCTGGTCATAGGGCAAGGAGAGGATATGAGAACACAAGAATCTCTGGTTTATACACCCTGTAAAAACATCTCAACTTGACAAGAAAACCTCTGGTTTTATAAGAAACCAAATGAACCATTAAGGTGATTTATTTAAACAAAATAAATATAACTAACTAATGAATTTTTTATTATTATTATAGCTAAGTACACAACATAAATGCGAAAAGTAAATGCTCTCTTTTAAGGAGCTTATTTTCCTACTCTAAGCATGATATAAAAAGGTTAGGTGTAATCAACAATCCAATGTAACCACCTAAGCATTTTATTAACATACTTTTTTTTTTCCTTGTCTTTGGTTACCAGCCAAAGTAAGGACACTTTATCTAGAAAATGCAAACCTGCGTGATGATCCGGAATGGATGGGTTGGATGGGAAATCATAGGCATGAATAAAGTCATTAAAGTTCTTCCCAAACTGGTATGTGCTCGCGCAGGCTACTTCTATCCATGACTGGAGAGGACTGATATACCAATCGACATGATGAGGCAGACTGACTACATCACCATACTGATCATCAATGCTTACCGAATGATAACTCATTGTATAATCCCCAAGTAGCTCCAAATCATAAGGAACCTCTACATGTGAAGAAGATGGCCGAGACTGATATTCCATTGACTGCATCACATCTAACTTTCCACAACAATGCTTCTCAATGTATTCATTACTGTTGACTTTGTGCGGCTCTGCATGATATGACTCTGAATGATCATGTAAAAATTCTGAATGCTCCTCTTCCATACTAAGATTTTCCTAGGTATCTATGCTCCCCTCTATGGACGTATCGTAGAAAGGACTTCCACATTTTTTTGAATAGACACTCCTGTTGCTGGACATATCATGGATGGGATTGTCAATAATATTTTCACAAGTTGGATTATCTATGAAATTCCAATAGTCATCACTCCCATCTATGTTGGATATGAGAGAGTCTTCCTTGTTGATATCACATCCTAAGATATAACTACCCTCCTCCTGTTCATAATAATCATCCTTCAAAGTTTTGGTTTCAAAGATATTATGAGAAGTTAAACTTTCCAAAACTTTATCCCTAAGTGATGAACATAGAGGAGTGTCATCATACACATCATAAATTTCTTCATAAGTGTCGATATCTGTAATGGTTTCCTCATGAGGGCTTTCCGAAAAAATGTTAGCATTGCAACAAACTTGAGAATACCTCAAATATTCAATGTTTTCAGTTATGGTGACATGAGGAGAGTCTTCAACAATGTGTTCAATCATGGGCTCCTCGTGAAGCTCTTCAATAGGATCATCCCAAGTGTGCTCATCTATAATGGAAGTCATGGGCTCTTTTAGCTCATTTAGGTAGGTGAGGGTCCTTTCTACAACTGTTACCATATCTCCCTCACCATCATGCCACCTCTCAAAAAACATAGCACATAAGTCTCCATGGGAGGTAATGCATTTATCAGGAAGACCACAAAACCATGTCCAAGACTTATTTTCCAAAGAATTAGCAAAAAATCACATCACATTATCCCTATGAAGTATGTTGAGTTTATTCACAAATGAAAAAACAAATATGATGTGAAAGACAACTCACTCACTGTTTCCATAAAAAATTGGAGCCTGAGAATATATTTCATCTTGGAGATATGGTTCATAGTTAGGAAAACCCGAGATACCTGAGAAATTGAAGGGAGGATATGCATTGGAAATTTGAGCACCATAATCCTCATCATCCATAACGGCTTATCAGTAGCATATATCAACCATGCATTTTGTATTGAACCGGAGCTGTCAAATAATGAGCATTTAAAGGTTTTAATATGTCGCATGGGCTCATCTACACACAACAAAACTTCACAAGTTTATGAGATAACAGGGTTTTATACCTTCAATGGAGTCACCACGTGAAAAAGAAAAATGAGCATTTCACAATTTTTTTTTTTTTTTTTTGGCTTTTCTTTGTAAAAATAAAAATTGAAAAAAAGTCAGTGGAGTTGCCAGATGAAAATTAAAGATCTACTCTAAGCATTCATCAAACAAAGCAAAAACAAAAAGGAAGAAAACAAAAGTCATACTACGGGAATAAAAAGATTTATCCTCGGCGACGACGCCAAAAAGTGTTGCCGCCTTTCACACACCTGGGGGGACGTGGCAGAAATATTGAAGCCACTCGGTGTGTCCTTGGGGGCAAGTCTCGAGTCAAGGCTGTCACCTTGTTCTTGACTCCTCCGTTTAGGCTCAACTCCCGACGAAGACAAGGGGGGTAGACCCTATTAAGTTACTAATGCTAATTAATTTAGTATGATGGTATTAAATTGAATAAGTTGCTTAGGAGTTTGAAATGAGTGGATTAAATTAGGTGAAGGGGGCTCCAGATATACCCGAGGGGTACTTGGAGTATGTCCAAAAATAAAACCTTCATGGCTACCCGCAAGGAATGTGTGGGCTGAATGGAGTCTCTGACACTGTGTTCATAATACACCCACTAGGGTGTAACAGAGATCGACGCCTCGAGGTCATTGTCTAGTAGTTCCCACTTCCTTTGGGTATTTTTCCATCGTTTACGGTTTGATCAAGGCGTTGGATTTTCACCTGATGGTGGTTAACTGGGGAAGGTGAAACCTAATTAATCGAGTCACTCACGTTGTTTTTGATGCAACTTACCTGATTGGACAAAACCGTATCCAAAACGCAGAGCATACACACCGAAGTCTTTGTAATTTTTAGTAAGTTTTAAACGATGTGTTTTTATTAAAAAAGAAAACCCTCTAGGAACCTCTTTCGGTCTAAATGGACCTCAATCAGGGAATCAAGGAGGGGGTTGATTTTAAATGATTGCTTACAGAAATAAATAATGAATAATGAAGCAACAAAAATAAAACAAACCATAGGTTCTCTAATTAAATCTACCACGATCCTCTTTCACCTTTCGGTTCAATCGGGATTCGTGGGGTAAGTATTCAAGTTACTTTGACTTTATAATATGGGATATATGATGAAAGTAATCAAATTACACTATTTTTCATAAATGAACTAATATAGAGAAAAAAAAGGAAGAATGCAAAAAAGGAAAAAAGAACGCGAACCCCTCCAGGGGGATGGGGAATGGGCTCGAAAGAGCCTATTTGAAATTATTTTTTATTACAAGTGGTTACAATATCAGAAAACTGATATAATGCCTCTTGGTTCTTATACAGAACCAATGCAAGAGCTTACAAAGTGCAAAAATTAAAGATTTCAGGAAAAGGGGAGACCCCTGGGGGGTTCCGGATGGACCAAAAGTTACTTCTCGGACAACACCTCCTCCTATTTTTTGTTATACCTGTTAAAACCATCAATCTTATTAAACTGAAATATGCCCAAAAGTACTTCAAAAGTACCTTTGGGTCATCCCATTTTTAACCGAAAATAGCTAAGTTAAACTAGTTTAAAAAAGGGTGAAAAAGGAACCAAGAAAAGCAAGCTTCCCTTGGGATCTTGTCCTACCTTTTGGGAAGCCAATATGATGTGCACTGATCTTGCATAATTTAAAACTTTAATGAATGAAAAAATAAACTACCTTATGAGCAAGCTTTTGGTCTATGATTTAGCTACTTGCAAAAATGAAAATTTCTTCACCTAGATATATCTTTAAAATGTGATATTCTTTATGAAATTTTAGATCTAAGAAACAAGACTTTTAGAAACTAAATCTAACAATGTATAAGCAATTTTTAGAAGTCGATCTGATCATAAGAGGATGAACAAGTAACCGGAAGATTGATTTTAATAAAATGGAGGAAGAGAAAGGGGAAAGGTCTGTTGCTGGATAGATTTGCAATGGAAACATGTTAGTGGAATGCAGAGGGGCAATGCCTTGACAAAAATGTCAGATATACAATGGAGTCAAACTAGATCCACATCTCGTCTAATCCTTGCCACCTGAAAGCTAAACACACAACCTTGCACAAAACCTTATGAGATCTAGAATTATACATGAAAAAGAGACAAGAATTACATGCAAATAAGCTTATTAAACATGTATAATCTAGATCTTCAAACACATATTCTATGGGATACATAAAAACATGTAATCTTACTTTCCCAACTACATTCCTATTGATTCAGCTGAATCATTCAAGCTAGACAAGGTTTAGATGCATAAATTGAGAGAAAAGCCGGCAATATCAATAGCCGCAAGACAATGCTTATTCCACACACATGAGAGCATTACACCATTTAGCCTCCAAAGCTTCTTTATTCCAACAATAAAAATATTACAACGGTATTACAATAGCAAGCCCTTCAATCCAACTCTAACTAACTTGGAAGAGGAAAACTGTGCTTTATTTATAACAAAAACTAGAACCCTAGCCCAGAGGGGGCGCAATTCCCAAGGAGAGAGAGATTGCAACTGCATGAGGAGTCAAGCTGAGCTTGATCTGATTCTATCTGAGTCTGATATGAGTCTGATTTAGTGTAACTGGCAATCGGAGAGCTGATTGGTCTTACCCATCAACCGGTTAACTAAAACATCAACCAAATCACATCCAGATGAGCCCACACGTGTGGAGGAGAGAGAGAGGGTGCAAATCCCAAGATTGCATGCTATGTTGCACTCCCTCTTCAGCCCAGATCAACTCCTTCTGTCAAGGAATGGTCAGCTCTAGTCAATCCAAAGCTGATGAAACCGATTTCAGTCAAATCTGAGCAAATCCCACTGATTTAGGATTTTGGGTTTTCTCCATTATTTAATTAATTTATCAATTAAAATAATCAATATTTGATTTTTAGGGTTTTTTGACCCGAGTGATGGGAAAATCACTCAAAACGTGGGAAAAGTGGGTTTATGGGTTTACCGGGTGCTCTAAGTTAGAAAATGAGCACCCCCATGACTGAAATTGATTTTTGATCCCACTTTTATTACAAAACTAATTTTTCCATTTAGACTATCAAAAAATAGCCTAAGTTTTGGAAAAATTAAAACTTTTAAACAAACTTAAAAAATTAAAAAAAATTAAAACCTAGGGGGACTTAGAGATGTTCATATGACTCGACCATAATTCCTAGCATGTTTATACATTGACACATAGACTCTAATAACCTCAATAGGCCTAAATGCCAAGCCGACCACCCCAACTTTGGAGCTATTGAGTGAAAAACTCAGAAATTATCAGTCGTTTATTCAACAACCAATAATAACCAAGGAAAAAACACTCTGGGCTGATCGGATTGACACATAAAGTCTAAGAGACCGAGTCTTTTACATACACTACCATGCTAGAACATTTTATTACAACTCCCCTACGGGGTATGAACACATGATATAGTACAACAAGCACTTCCCATAAGCAATTCTGAAGGTCTTCTGAAGTCCGAACAAATCATCTTTGTCCGGTTCATCAGGCTCACTTGATAAAAAACCACTAAGTAGAACTTAGGTGGTAACAGGCCCACGGTGATTTACTGCGACAATCAAAGTTGCATTCAACTCTCTGAGAATCCAGTCTTCTATGACATGTCCAAGCACATATACATCATATACCATTTCATTCGAGATTATGTTCAGAGAGGAGTTGTTGAGTTATGGTACATATCCACTGATGAGAAGGTAGCATACATTCTCACAAAATCCTTGGGATGGGGCAAGTTTGTCTTTTTTAGGGACAAGTTGGGAGTGGTGAAGAACAACTTCGTCAGTAAGAGAGAGTGTTAAAAATATGTACCTTGGGAAATAAAGTGACCCTTGCATTAAATGACTTGTGATAGAATTTAATTACACTTTAGAGATTAAAGTGCCGTTTTGATAAATTTAAATGAGGCGAGTGAAATTAATTTCAAGAGAATTAAAAAGTGCATTAATTCTCAACCTCTCATCTATGTCAATGTGGGTCCTTGGATTAGATGTCTTTTCACTTACCCCAAGCAACCAAACAAAAAGGAAAGGGAAGTAATTTTTCATTGACTTAGTGTGAATGAGTTTTTGAGAGAGAAGGGCCATTGACCTCTTGAGTAGGAGAATGCGATAGTGAAGGAAGAAAATCGACATGCTTTCCAAGAACAATATGTACAAAAACATTAAATTGGGTTGGATCCCAAGGAGAAAAAACTGGGAACACAGTTCAAGGTTACAAGATGTAATAAATGTGTTTGTACAGCATCATTAAATGCTAGGAGAACTTACATCAGGAGTGATTCCATACAACAACAGGTGTCACAAATTTCAAGGCAATGGAATGAATTTCGAGGAGTTGTAACAACATACATGATTTTCCAGACGTCCTTACAGTGGCATGAAAATCGAGAAGTCTGTATAGTGCAGTACCACCCAACATTAAATTCAACATGAATTTTGAGGTGATGTGAGGACGAAAATTGAGGCTGAGTGGTGCACATTTTCCAAGGACGAAAATTGTTGAGATAAGTTGTATTTTTCTGTTGTAAAATTTCTGAACTAAAAGAAATAAAATTCTCCCTCTCTAAAATAGGTTTTCCCATTCTAGGTTTTGCCTGGTCATATTGCCGAAATTTTTTGAGTCTTTAAATTTTCATGGTGTGCATTTATTTATTTATTTTTCTTGAAAATGTGATGTTCATGCCGTGTTTTTCCTTCCAACCAACTTATAATTCAATTAATCAAAGTTTACAAGGAAACCTCCACTACTACTTAAAACCAATAGTTGCACGGTAATTGAAACCACCCCAAACTAAGCTCTACAACCTACTAAAGAGAGTTCAACTTGCATAATAAGCGAGGAATAACAACCAATGATGTACAAGGTACTATATAGTTGTACAACCTAGTGTTTTATGGCTATACGATATTGTACATATTTGTATTGTTGTATATATTTATGTTGTAAAACTTCCTCCTAATAGATGCATTATGCTCTCTTTTTGGTCATTGTCCTTATACTACAAATTTGTGTCTGAACTCTCTATCTTGGCTTGTCTTTATACTTGAGTTGAAACCCTAATATCTCAATGAGATGTACAATTGAGATATACTCTAAGTCACTTGTGTATTAAATGCACTTTACTAGACTTAAAAACTAGATATAAAACACTTTATTTTTTCCTAAAGTGAATTACAGAATAAAATTATCTCAAACTACTACCAACATGTTCACACTAAACATGTGTGGAAGTTCCTATCCATGCAATATTGTTTCAACACTCACTCTTACAAGGAAAAAATTATGCACCAATCCAAGTTTGTCTTTGAATGCTTCAAACTTCCCTTTTGTCAAGGGATTGGTCAGATTACAAGAAACCTACTAATATCTGGGTACATATTGGAGCCTTACCACTTCCTTATTAATCATGTCTCGAATTAAATGATATATGATCTCTATGTGCTTGGACCTGTTATGAAATACTGTATTTTCAAAGAGATTGATACAACTTGATTATCACAGTAAATCACTAAGGGATCCGACTCTTAATCAACTAATCCAAAGATCAACTTGTGAATCTAGACGACCTCACAACTAGCTGCAATATTCTTTGCTTATGTTGAGGTAAGTGTCACATAATTCTTCTTTGTGTTGAACTAGGATATCACTGTTGATTCTGAACTAACATAGCACTTATAGCCGCTCTTCTTGTTTGATGCACTGCATGCTCAATCCAAGTATTTATACCACTACAACTTCATTTCAACATCTCCATGATAACTCATACCATACTCTGTCGCGTCCCTCAAGTATCTGACCACATGTTTTTCTTCTACCCAATGATTTTGTCTCGGATCCATCATGTATTGATTTAAATTGTTCATGTAAAACTTGTATCTAGTCTATTTTTGACTATATACATTAAGGAGCCTATTAATGCCATTTACAACATGGGATCCACCATCTCTAAATATGAAGTTGTTACATTCTTTGTATTAGTGAACATAGGTGTGTTCATAGGTTTGCAATCCTCCATCTAAAATTTTTTCAGGATCTCAATTACATATCGATCATGGAAAAGCAAAATATCCCTTTCTCTATGTCAAATATCCAACCTCATGATGTAATGCATCATGCTAGTGCCCTTCATCTTGAACTCAAATACCATATCTATTTTGCACCATGCAATGAAGTTATTTGAACCTGTAAAAAACAAGTCATCTACATCCAACACTAAAAGAAGCAAACCAGTCCTAACAAATATATGATATAAGCTAGTATTTGTTTCATTTTTTGTGCATCCCATACTCTACAGGTATCCATCGATCCTGAAATACCATATTCTTGGTCCCTGCTTGGGTCCATGCAAGGATTTTTTATAGCCTAGAAAAATGGGATTCCTTGCCACTGATCTCAAAGCCACAGTGTTGTTTTATGTCCACATATTCTTAGATTATTGCATTGAGGAAAGTTGTATTCACATCCATCTGATGATCCTCCATTCATAATTGAAAATAAAGACAAAAATGCAGGCTAATGTAAGTGTACCTTGTGACTAGTTAAAGTCTCATCATAGTTGACTCCTTTTTTGGGGAAAACCATCTCACCACAAATCCCACTTTATACTTCTCAATGTTGTCATATGTTGCATGCTTAATCTTGTAGAGCCACATGTAACTCTTGTATGTGTACTCTTCTTCAAACTTAACATCCCTACTTGCCACTGCCTTTGTTTACTATAGGATAAAGAGCTTGTAGGATTTTGAACCCTCAATTTAACCAACAAACAAATCCTTCTTTCTATAAGGCTCCAACTTGGTCATATTCTTTATTGGTATTGGATATAAACTAGTAAACAAGGATTCCAAAATAGCTCTCGTCTAGTTTCACATTGGTGAATGCTTCCTCTGGTGTCTTGTCCTCTAAGACCATATGATGATATATATTTTGAATCTAGACTATTGTGTTACATGTTTCTGCCGAAAGGAACATTGAAAAGCCTTGGTCATGTATTGTGACCTTAGAATCCCCTATGATGGATTGATTCTTCTTCTCTGCAACCCCTATTTGTTGTGGGTTGTATAGAACAATCATCTCCCTCTTGATGATTTCATCCATGGAAAACCACTCAAACACCTTGAAGGTATACTCCCCCGTATTGTTCGATCTCAAAAATTTGATCTTCTTCCGTGTCTGGTTTTTTACTAGAGTTTTGAACTCCTAAAACCTATTAAAGATCTCATCCTCATTCTTTAGGAAGTAGATCCAAGATTTGCAACATAAGTAATCAATTAAAGAAATATTGTACATACTTCCCAAGATTGATGCTATTGATATCAGTCCCCATAAATCCAAATGCACTAGGTCTAGAATCTCCTTATACCTCTGCTTGTTACTTGGGAAATATGCCTTGGCATACTTTCCAAGCATGGATCCTCTATGTACTCTTTGTTGCTCAATGATAAACTCTAAAAGACTTGTCACTTTTTCCCATAGTATGAAATTCATTATGTAGGTTCCCCGTGCCACAAGTCGCATAGGTTGTTTGTGTTATGAACTAGGGATTGAACAAGTTCACCTTGTGATTTGTATGAGTTGTCCTCCCTAACTTGGATCACCTATATTGATTTTGGGATACACTCCTTTAGACTTATAAGGAGTTGTTGGTTCTTGAATTCTATTGAAAAAACCTTATCTTCCATAACCGAAACTAAAAGCGTTTTTTTATTGAGACTTGGAACAAACAACCTATCATCAAAATATAAAGAGTTACTTAACTAGAGAAGGAAGGGAATAGTACTAGATCCTACTACTGGATACTTGGAATTATCACCAAGCTCAACTTGAACTCATGAGTTGTGTTCTTTTATACTATAAAATAACTCTAGATGCTTCACTTTCCACATACCAAGCTTTCCCTGGAATCGTGTTAGTAGAAAAACAAGATACCATTAAGAAATATTTCTCAAACTTGGAGGCAAACTCATTCATCTAAGTTTTAGAAGACAATGTTACATGATTTTTGTGTTTCTTCCCTTTACCCTTCTTCTTATCTGGACATTGTGGTGCATAGTGATCATGATTATGACATCTGAAGCCGTTTCCTTTACTCAAGTCCTTCTTCCATGGCTACAATGTTGATTCCTCACTCTTTTTCTTACACTTGTTGGGTTGTTTTCCTTTTCCCTTATTTTATTGACCAAATAAGGCATAATCACTATCACCTCCCTTCTTTCTAGTCTTTGAATCCATCCGAGTCTCCTCTTGGGTACAATAATCCCATATTTTTTCAAAAGAGGGAAGATTCTCTCAAACACAAACACATTGGGGAAATGTTTCCTGTTGATATGAGAAACTATAACTGCTCGATTCACTAACTCTTTGCCTTTGAACCTCTCCTCAATTGTTAAAAGTTTATCACATATCTGTGTAACCTTCATTAATTCACGAATATGCGTGGCATTCATTTTGGCCAAAATCGACTATTATTACAATAGGAAATTTAGAGATGCAATAAAAATTAAGAGACAAATAACCTTAATAGGAATGATGGTTGGAAAATTCGTCGGAATGGATTCTGAACTTATCAAACATGTGAGTTTCAAGGAACTTGGAAGTCATAATTCCTTCCCCCTTCAACTATAATATAATAGTATGGGAAACTACAAATATTTTCTTAATTGTATTTTCAAGATACGCATAAGTGTCCTATGCTATCCCCACTTAAGATTTGTTGTGAGGACATTATAGAGTTTCCTTTTTGGGAATACTTTTCTTTGAGTATGTTGTAAGGGTACTTACTTATTTGGATGGAAACCATCTATTAGGTGAACTTATTTTTCCTACTTGGAATATGGAATGTTAGTTTTTTGGTATTTATGAAATGTAATTTTGTATTTTATGAATAAAATTAGATGTTTCTAATATATATATATATAGAGAGAGAGAGAGAGAGAGAGAGAGAGAGAGAGAGAGAGAGAGATCATATTTTCATGTGGTGTTTGATTGCAAATAAGGTTCCTACTTGGGACTCAATGGTGAAGAGGAATATTGAAGGCCCAGGTCGATGTACCTAGTGTAAATTCTAGGAGGAAACAATAGATAATCTTTTTATCACTTTCCCCTTTTCCTTAATGATCTGGAAACAATGTAGTCGTTTGTTAGGGTTGGGGTGTACATGGGATGGTGCTAACATTAGGGAGGATTGGAAAACTTGGGTCACAAACTCGTTTTTGTCAAAAACAAAAGCTCCGCCTCTTCTCATTAATTGGGGTGCATGAATTGCCAGAAATCGATCCATCTTTTAGGATAAACCCCTGTTCCAAAACTTTTTGCGATTCAGTACCTTGAAATTCTCTTACATTTCCCTCAAGAAAAAGACTCTCCAGCTATTCGAGTTATCCAATATGGGATTTATTCGATGGAGCCTCTCAAAATAAACTTTGCATGGGGGGGCATATTTTATATCTTTATGATCTATCCTTTTTCAAAATTCAAATGGGCTTGGGAGCATAACCAAACAATTATTCATAGCTTATGGCCTTGAAACTCCTTTTTATGTTTTGCAAAATAAAAGGGATGCACAAACATCTAAATATTTGGAGACTCAATGAATGTTATAAATTGGACAAACAAAACTCAAAAGTGCCACAATATTTTCTTTCTTACTTTGGTTGAGGAAGTTCACCGCCTTGTGGAAAGTTTTGATTCACACTCTTGTCGTCATGTCTACATGGAAAGGAATGTAAAATCATGCAAGATATCAAAGGAGGGGATTGGATTAACTTTTGGCCAATGGAATATTACAGAGGCACAAAATGGGAAATTTTTTTAATATTACCATAGGCCATTAATTGAAGGACTGGATGTTATGTAGAATTAAGCTTCAACATATTTTTTGCAGTTTGTACTGAACAATATCCTCTGTGCAATTTGTTTGGACATAGGCCAGATGAAAATATTTTTTTTGTACATACCCTTGGGTTTGTAATCATGGAATACATGGTTCACATGTATATGAAAAATGTAATTTTGTTTATTTAGTAAAATTACACTTTTTCNTATATATATATATATATATATTTTGGAAAGTTTGAGCTTATATTAAACTAAAAAATATGGTATTTAGAATGCAGTTTCAAGATGTCATGAGCAGACCAGAAGATCCAAAACTGTAACTGACAAAGATTCATGTCTGAAACCTCTAAGCCTAGTTAAGTCTAAGAGTCCAACTTTAAACTAGCAACTAAATAAGCATAAGGATCCCCATAGGGTTATGACTTGCAAAAATAAAAT
This sequence comes from Pseudotsuga menziesii, assembly GCA_001517045.1. Classification (NCBI taxonomy): domain Eukaryota; kingdom Viridiplantae; phylum Streptophyta; class Pinopsida; order Pinales; family Pinaceae; genus Pseudotsuga; species Pseudotsuga menziesii. The sequence continues at coordinate 687,539 of LPNX010868938.1, read as the reverse complement.
TGGGGACTTCAAGAAATAGAATATAGAGCTGAACCGAGACAGAACAAATCCTAATCCTCATCATAAATTTTAACATAGGAAGGGAATGCACCTGGGTCTTCATATTTGGAAATATGTGCAACAACATCTGGGTATTGGCAGAACATGAGCTATGAGGAATAAGGTCAGGACAGAGGATATTTGCTGAAGCTGTTTCCTGTGATCTCATGGTCCAATGCATCCAACTTTCCATTCATGTGCTCATCCGAAATAACTTGGTTTTGGGAAAGATTCCATATGCCCTTTTCCAAACTAGCCAATCTGGCTGCAACCGAGGGAGTCCTCATTTCTTCCTGAAATTTTCCTTGCACACAGTCGTACATAGCGATGATGAAGAGAGATTTCATTGTCCAAAATATACCCATGGTTTTGGTATGCCTTGTCTTCTGGGTTCTAAAGGTTCCCAAATATTCAACCAATCCCCAAAATTCATCCTTGATCTTCTACACATTGGGGAGTTTATTTTACCAATTAGCCGCTTCTTCGTATGCTTAACACGATCGCAAGCCCAATGACTAACAAAGGATTCAAAGAAGCCTTTCTAATTCTCCACCCCTCTCAGCGCCTGCACTGTGTGAGAGCGATTAGGGACATTTACCGTCTTGCGCTTGGTGGTCTTGGTTCAAACCAGAGTGAAGCTATAAATACCGTGAAACTACATTGAAGGTCACCACACTTCAATGAGAAGTTAAACAGATAGTTCCTAAACAAAGATACCCTGCGAAGAATGGGAAGGATAGCCCAAATCAATAACTCATGCAAAGATGGTGCCAGATATGGCCTCTCCTATGAAGGAGGAACACCATCTAACAATCTCCCTACCCATCATGGAGGAAATTATCACACAGATCCATGAATTCCCACACAAGTGTGTTCGCTAAGGTCTGATCTAAGATCCTGTCACCCGGCTAAAGGTCGTACTTCTCGCACATCCGGTCCATTATAGTTGAGATCATAGCCTAAAGGTTTGAGATATGGGCATCGTCACCTTCCAGCTCGTCTTTCCAATCACACTCATCATTCATCCAAGTGCCCTTATTCAAGGTTCGTGTTGTATTGAAAGTTAATCCTGGTGTTAGGCATAATATTGTTTTGAATAATTCACCTAATATTTAATTATCGACCGGGGTTGGTAGGCTTGGAGTTGTTACAAAATATATGCGAAGGTAGAGGGATTATTATGGTATTGTGGTAATACTTTGGTAAACAAAGATTGAAAGGTCTTTCAAAATGAAAAAAAATTGAGTTGAACTCTTAAAAATCCAACTTCTTAAGATAACATAAACAGAGGACTAGGGCAGAGTGGTATCAAGTTAATACTGCTCTACTCTATAAACAACTACTAAAAGACAAAGATATATACAATGTGATAACAAGGAACTATCCTATATAAGAAAGTCTATTTTACTGATTAACAACTTTTAAGAAATTGTTACACAAAGAAGAATTTACAACAACTAATTATGTTTCCTAAAAAGCTATACATGCAACTAATAAATGGCCACTAATTCCATTCTCCTTGATTATTTTGAGGATAATGGTTTACTGTAATTGAGATAGGAGCAGGAAAAGTGTTCAAATGGCTTTCAAATGAGGTGAAGAAACTAAAGGGAATCATATCTAACTTAATCTCTACAAAAATATGTAAACTAAGAAACGTCCAACTATAGGCTATAGTAAACATGATGAACAAATAAATCCTACTTGCAAAAGATAAAATAATACTATAAGAAGGAAGACATGATTTATGGACAAGCAGAAAACTTATAAATATGATATAAATTTTATTATGTAGATTCTTTTAATAACCATATGATTAAGAGAACAAATCATATTATTATGAGCAATGACACTTAATCTATTAATGCATTTAAAGCTTCACATGCGAAGGAACAATTCTGATTTTAATTACAAATCAATACAAGAGATCAAAACACATGACATAATTCTTAGGCATAAGGTGAGAAAAAAAAGAGAAAGAAGAATAAGGTTTAACAAGTAGTCTAAACAATCTCATCTAAGGGTTTTAAGAGAAAATACAATCACTATCTAACTGCTACTATAAAAAAAGAATCATAAAACTAAAGAGATAAGCTCAAAACAAATTAAAGACACACAAGGTTGAATGAAAGACTGGACAACAGGTTGAAATGAAGGTTCGTATGAAAGGAAGAACATGCTGTCTAAATGACAGTCTATCTAAAGAAAATACTAAAATTTCAAGAAAAAAGTGAATTTAAATGATTTGTTGAGAACAACTGACTCATGCATATGCTAATGAAATGCAAAAAGTAAATCTACTTACTGATTAAATTTCATAGCAACATAATCTAAACTAGCACATAATTCAAAAGGGAAATTACATCATTAAACAAAACTAAAATATACTTAAGCAAAAACAGAAATAGATAAAGCTAAATTTACTGTGACTTAACAAAAAGAATCTAGTCTACAAATCAAACAATGAACTGTAAAAACTTTGAAAAGGAATTTAGAAACTATTCTAGGCGCAACCGGTTGCTAACTTGTAAAGGAAAACTACATAATCAACATGATAAAAATGAGATCTATGCTATAGAAAGTAATGAATATCAACGATTACAGGAATGAAATTGCATAAACAACTTATAAACAAGACTATACTAGTTACAGAAAAAAGGAAATAACGAAGCATACACAAAAATGTAAAACTATGGTTGTTGGGGGGCCCTCCCAACAAACCAAGTAATGCCTTGCTAATGGAACACGATCATGCACAGCGTAATAGAACTTTCATTAAATCAAAAGGTAGTGTTATAGAGTTTTGTAATCAACTGATAAGATGGCTAACTATCTCGCTATCCTTACTAACTCCATTGATCCTATTCACTATTAACCACGAGCTATCAACTATTAACATTCAACGATTAACTATTTCTCACATGAGATCCTCTGTATATATAGTGTTTTTACGGAAGGCGAGCAAGTCGACCCTTCTAGTGGTCGTCTGCTCTTATGATAAGGCAATCATGATCACAAGTAACTACATTTATAACCAACAGATGACATTTCCTTCTTCTTCGCAAATCTGGTTCCTCTCTGGTATGCGGTGTGGCATACAAACTCAGTCTTAATCAGAGCTGGCGTCAAGGTGTCATACAGAGAAATCATATGAGCGCTCTTCCAGAAGGAGGCTTATGATAAGATGTTGGCGCGTGGTCACAACTGTTTACGGCTGATACATGCCTTTAACGCACATAAATCCACTATCAACAATGCACGGTTGATTCGGTGGTTCGAACAGTGAGCTGGACGATGTGCTGGATACGCTCTGCGCACATCTAGGATGAATGTAATGCTACTCGCCGGTTCGCTGAAGACAGATATTTTGCAACGAAAGTTTCATATATTAGAATATCACTACATATTATTGAATTTAAGCAAGAAAATCGTGAAATGATGCAAAATAAAACGTAACTTGTATAAATTAAAATATGACCATACCTGCTACTGAATGAGAAACTGTATGGTAGATAATACGCCAAAAGGTAACAAAATATGTGTTAATATGTAAAATATTTAGCCAAAAATGGTGACAAAATGAGGACCAACACTTGGCACACTCTGCATTGAGTGTATAATTCACAACTTTTAACGATGATTGTTTGCATTCCTCCTGAGGGTGATCCACCACCGAGTTAGCCAATCAATATGCCAGCTTGTTTTTATCTTGCCGAACATGGTGAGGCAATAGAGCATGGGAAATATGAGGGATGGTATCCAAAGAATCTATTTTAGTATCCAATCTCCATCTTGGGTTGATTTTGTTTACACTGGAGCCATTGAGAATCTGATTCAGAATCTGCACTGTAATCTTGGAATCCCCCTAAACTATAAGTTTGTTGTATCCAATTTAATTTGTAATTTGAATTCCCTTAAGCATCCCATATAACTCTAATGCATTGTTGCTTTCCAATACCAATTAGCCAACAAATTATCTAAGGATTCTACCCCTACCATCCTTGAAAACTCCACTGAACCTCGTAAGACTAGGATCTCCTCGACTAGCCCCATCAAGTTTCAACTTCCAAAATCATTCTTCCGGAGGAGACCAAGAGGAGGGGATCTCAACGCTAAGACATGGTTTTTGGATGCTTGTTTGGCTTGAGTTTTGGATAAGATCCCATGCAAAGAGAATAACCCTATCTTGGGATTGATAGCTCTAGTCCTCAGGGGACCATTGAGCTGCAAGAATAGTTTCATGGATACTTGAATGGATTCTTTTCCATATATGGTTTGTTGAAAGGCTCATGTCTTTGAATATTCACCAATTTCTCTCTTTCAATATATCCCATAGAAGAAACCCCAGAAAGAATTGCTAAGTTTTGTTGACTATGTTGTTGTTGAAGATTTGTTTGCTCTAGTTAGCTAAAGTTTCCTTGATGCTTGCTTTGTTTTGGTCTGATTGTCAGAAAGTAATAGCTCCTTTGTCCCATAGATGCTGACTAAAGGCATAGTGGTTGAAAATGTGCGTAGCATTCTCTTCCGCATATCTACACATATGGCATATAGATGGAACTTCAAATCCTATTTTGATAATTTTATCCCAAGTCAGAATTTTGCTCCAAGAAACTAGCCAGAGGAAAGTGGAGACCTTAGGCCAAATATTTTGATTCCAAATATGTTTCCAAATATTCTCTCATTGTTCCAGTTGATGATCGACCAACAATGAGTAAGCTTCTTTTAGGATGAAATCCCCTTTGCTTGTATGGCCCTAATGAAGAATGTACTCTCCCTATTGAGGCATGATCTTTCTAGATTGCACCTCTTCCCACAACAAGTACCAGTTGTCACTGGGAGGAGAAAAGGGCAGGAGGCCATAGGGGTGGTTCACGCCACTATCTCAAATGAGAATTATCCACTCCAGTATTCCATAAGTGGGATACCAAGAGACTGTTGGGGGAGAGGGTTGCTTGTTGAAGAGGAATAATATATTGTAAGGAGTTGAGTTTAACCATTTGTTTCTAGGCGTCATCCCAAAACATTGCATATTTACCATTACGAATTTCCAAGAACGCATGTTCTTGGATGAGGCCACGGTTTTTCCAAGCCGTAGTCCATATCGGTGACCCTGAGTTGTTTTCTTGAATGAAAACAAGGTCTTGTTGATCAATGTCCCAAGAATATTTGTTCTTCCAATTTTTCCTAGAGAGCCTTTGGGGTAGTAAGACATCTCCACCATATCTTAGATGAAATGGATCTATTTTATATTTCAGGATCCCTTAATCCCAGAACCCCTAGGAGTTTGGGGCAGCATAGTTTGTTCCAAGAGACTAGGGCCCACTTCCTATTTTTTCCATGAATCCATGAGTTCCTCTTCAAAGGAAAGTATTTTACAGGGCCCTAATTTCAATCAAGAATATTTTAGGAGAAACAGAGGTGGAGAATAGGTCGGAACACATTCTTCTTAGCACATAATTGAGGAGGATGAGTTGGCCAACAATGTTAAGAGAACAAAAAACATAGTTGTAAAGATGTTGTTCCATTCTGGCAACCATATTGATCCAATCTCTTGACCAAAGGAAGAGGAGATGAGAGGGGATCCTAGGAAAATGGAGGAAAGATAACCTCTTCATAAGGATAGGATTCAATAGATTCTAAGATGCAAGCTTATCAGTGTATTAAAAAGGAATATTTTCGATTTGTCATTGTTCAGGGAAAAACCCGAGGTCTCCACAAAGGTTGAAAGAAGAGATTTAAGGAGTATTTCTTTTTGCATGGTTTAGGTATCCAAAAGCATGGTATCGTCAACAAAATGGAGGTGGGATGCATTATTATCATCATTAGCAGGGTGCAAGCCAGAGAGGAGATTATTTTGGATTGTAATCTTCAGGGATCTACCAAGGCCTTCAATCATGATAATTGTTGGTCTTCTCTGGGCAGACCCGGGTTTACTTTATTGTACCAACAAAACCCCTAGCTCACTGGCCCTTTCGGCGACAAACCGCAGAACGGCCTGAAGTCTCACCCGAAGTGATCTTAGATGGGGTGGCTGAGGAATTAGGTTTCCTCAACCAGGTTCTGCAACATCCTAGGTTCTTTGACTCTACTTAACCAACTGAATCTCTTAGCAAGGGCTATTTCTCTCTTTCTAGCTAACTCTGCTATGGGACTGACTCTTATCGCATCGCAGCTTCTAGGGCGTTGCGCGAACCTTCCCTTCTGCCCAACTCTTAACCTGCGATATCCCACACAGCAACTCCCCCGACAGTGCGATATCGCCCTTCCTACGCTACGATATTTCCTACAGTAAGACTCAATATACTCATCAACTCTCAAGGTCCAGAGGCTTCATTTATGGGTATAATAGCTCAGTTAACCTTCATTAAAGTGTTAAACAACCTCACTTAAGATTCTACAGTTTAACATGCTTAACATCAATTACACTCAACTCGCTGAACTAAACATACAGAAGTCACTTAACACAGTAGCTGCTACTGTCGTGAGTCAATCATAGTTAAACTCATATACAGAGTACTCGACACATTCAACTTGCATTTGACTGTCTATGTTACTTTAAACTGAAGGATGTCATACATACATTCATTAACTGATAAGCAAAGTGCATGTAACAGATAACAGATAGCAAATAAGTAGAGCACAATCACATGAAACAGTCGAACAACACACTGATGTACGTGGTTCACTTCCAGAGGGGAAGCTACATCCACGGGAACTGTGTTTATATTATATCTTGAGAGAGTAACACAGTTCCGCTACAACCTCTTATGCAGCTTGAGATCTTCTAGGAAACTCCATGCACACAGCTAGGAGCCCTTCTCTCTTAGATCTCTTCTCTTCCTATATTGCTTTCTTCTTACAATATACTCTCTCTCTCTCTCTCTCTCTCAATCCTTGCGGATTGTTACATTCAGGCTCAAGGAGCCGGCCACTGGTTACAATAAGATAACTACAGACTTAAAGATAGAACCAGAGCTCGACTCTTTCTCGATATCTCACCAACTATCTGACTAGCTAGCTAGCTGGCTATCCATCTAACTATCTAACCCTTCATAATACAAAATACATGCTTAAATAGGTGGCCCGAAGGTCTCATCGTGATACAAAACTGTGGGCCTATCCCAACAGTAACCCAAAACCCTAACTGTGACAGTCGGCCTTTCTGTACTTTGTACTGCCGCTTTACCGGTCACACCGCAACTTTTTGTAGTCTTCCATGATTTTCGGCGCTGATCGTGGGTATGGGCGCCGCTTCCTCGGTCGCTCCCCTTCTGTCCTTTGATTTTAATACCTCGGCCCATTACTCCTTCTTCCTTTATGAGGGTAGCTGAGCCCTCCTGTCGTCGCCGCTACTTTAAATGCAATGGTTGAGCTCTCTTCTCGGCCGCTTCAAGTACTATTTCCCTTTGACTTTCTTGTTCCAACCGCTGTGATTTCCGGCCCGCGATCCGCGGTGGGAAATGCACTACAACATCGTACCTTTATCGCATCGCCAAAACTGTCTTTCCTCCAAAAATTGTCCATCTTCTAAAAATAGCATCTTTTCCTATAGTTGCGGGACCCTGCTCCAACAGTCCCCTAACACTTACTTGTGGCTCGTCCTCGAGCCACTGTCATTGATTTCTTTTGCTGTAGCGTCTCCTTGGATTCCTACGAAGTCTTTGTAAATCTCTCATTGAGTCCTGCAATATCTTTGCCCATATTTTCGACACAGTCTTGTGCCGCTTCAAGCATGACTTGAGTAATCCCGGGGTCTTCTGTGTTATCAATTTCACTCTTGCTTGCAGTGAACTCCTTAACCTTCTGCTCAACCGCATCGACCAGCTCTGCGATTTGTTCCTGATACGGTTGAAGCATATTATTGAATTGTATGTCTTTTTCTCGCAACCGCTGCGCTTCCTGTTGCAAACGGTTCATCTCTGTCATCTTCTTCATCTTTGCAAGAGCTCCTAAGCTCTTGAATTCTTCCTTTATTGCTGCTATTGCATTCTCCATGTTTTGGATGCTCTGCTGCAAATCCAGTCTATCTGGGAGCTCTTCTAGCTCTGACCATGTCTTCGTTGCATCAGCTAGCAATGACTCTGCATCATCTATATGACACTTCATCTGCGTTGAAGTGAGTCTAAAGGTCTACGCCCTTGCTTCCTTTTCTGCCTCAGGCGTGCTTGGTGCTCGAGCCTCAAGCTCAACAATCTGCGCCTTGTGGTCTTCCTCCATTTTGGCCATTGTCTCTTCCAGAGCCTTTGCTCTATCTACAATTCTTCTTACTTTCTGCGTTAGAGGCAAGGAAAATTCTATGTCACACCGGGGTAACTCCAATGCGATGTTCTGCAGGACTTGACTGAGATCCTATTCTCTTTCTTCATATACTCTTAACTCATCTGCCTTTGTCTGAAAGCCTGCGGTGAGCTCTGCATTCTGTTGTCTCAGCTGAGTGTTCTGGTTATAAGTCGCAAGCTCTCTATCCCCGAGCTCTGCGGCTATCTGTTGCTGGATCACCTATAGTTGATCAACAGGAAATTGTGCCAGATTAACCTCAACAGGTTGTCTAACCTGTATCTGCACATCAATCATCGAAGCAGGGAATTGGATGCTCCTTGATGGTATCAGAACTGTATTGGTGCGATCCTCTGAAAGACTTCCTCGTGGGAAATCGATGGTTGTGAGCTTTCTCCTGCTGTCGCCTTGACTGGCTGAGTTTGCATCATAGCAGTCTTCTCAGTTAGTGCTTTCAACTCCAGAAGTTTCTTATCTATCGTGCTTTGCAGCTTGTCCTGCGATGTCTGCATCGCCTGAAATGAGTCCTGCATCTCTTCCTTCAATCTCACTGTGATGAGATCATAGTCATCCTTTGTTAGTGCGGTCTCTGTAGTTGGCTTTGAGGCTTTGAATTTTTTTCTCTTTGGTGCCGGTGGTGGCATGTCTACTGCATCTTTTCTCTTTTGTGCCGTTGGTGGCACTTCTACTACATCTTTCCTCTTGACACCCGCCTGACCTTTTCCTTTGTCTAGTGGATCTATCGGTGCGGTGTCTGCTGGTAGATTTCTTGCTGTGGCATCTTCTAATGCCTTGTTCCACGCTTCATCAAAATCTTTGATGACATCTTCTACGTCCTGCGCTGTCATCCTGAACAATCCAATAGCCAAGTCATCCATTCTAAACCCTTTAGGCCTCAGATAGATTGTATGCCTGTCTGCAATGAAATCAAGCCGATTATTATACATGTCAACAACCTCTGTGTTGATCCGCGGTGTTTCTTGGATGACTCGCTTCAACAGCTTATAGTATTCATAGAATACTATCATATTGAGCTTTTTCTTGGCTGGGCTCTTCAATTTGTTCAAAACTGGTGATAGAACCATTTGTTGGTCTTCTCTGGGAAGACCCGGATTTACTTTATTGTACCAACAAAACCCCTAGCTCACTGGCCCTTTTGACGACAGACCGCAGAATGGCCTGAAGTCTCACCCGAAGTGATCTTAGATGGGGTGGCTGAGGAATCAGGTTTCCTCAACCAGGTTCTGCAGCATCCTAGGTTGTTTCCTCAACCAGGTTCTGCAGCATCTCTTAGCAAGGGTTGTTTCTCTCTTTCTAGCTAACTCTGCTATGGGACTGACTCTTATCACGTCGTAGCTTCTAGGGTGCTGCGCGAACCTTCCCTTTTTCCCAACTCTTAACCTGCAATATCCCACACCGCAGCCCCCCCGACAGTGCCATATCGCCCTTCTTACGCTACGATATTTCCTACAGTAAGACTCAATATACTCATCAACTCTCAAGGTCTAGAGGCTTCCTTTCTGGGTATAATAGCTCAGTTAACATTCATTAAGGTGTTAAACAGCCTCACTTAAGCTTATGCAGTTTAACATGCTTAACATTAATTACACTCAACTCGCTGAACTAAACATACAAAAGTCACTTAACACAGTAGCTGCTACTGTCGTGAGTCAAGCACTGATAAACTCATATACAGAGTACTCGACACATTCAACTTGCATTTGACCTTCTATGTTACTGTAAACTGAAGGATGACATGCATACATTCATTAACTGATAAGCAAAGTACATGTAACAGATAACAGATAGAAAATAAGTAGAGCACAATCACATGAAACAGTCGTACAACACACGGATGTACATGGTTCACTTCCAGGGGGGAAGCTACGTCTACGGGAACTGTGTTTATATTATATCTTGAGAGAGTAACACAGTTCCGCTGCAACCTCTTATTGAACTTGAGATCTTCTGGGAAAATCCACGCACACAGCTGGGAGCCCTTCTCTCTTAGATCTTTTCTCTTCCTATATTGTTTTCTTCTTACAATATACTCTTTCTCTCTCACTCTCTCAATCCCTACGGATTGTTACATTCAAGCTCAAGGAGCCGGCCATTGGTTACAGTAAGATAACTACAGACTTAAAGATAGAACCAGAGCTTGACTCTTCCTCGATATCTCACCAACTATCTGACTAGCTAGCTAGCTGGCTATCCATCTAACTATCTAACCCTTCATAATAAAAAATACATGCTTAAATAGGTGGCCGAAGGTCTCACCGTGATACAAAACCGTGGGCCTATCCCAACAGTAACCAAAAACCCTAACTTTGACATTCGGCCTTTCTGTACTTTGTACTGCCGCTTTACTGGTCACACCACAGCTTTCTGTAATCTTCCACGATTTTTGGCACTGATCGTGGGTATGGGCGCTGCTTCTTCGGTTGCTCCCCTTCTGTCCTTTGTCTTTAATACCTCGGCCCGTTGCTCCTTCTTCCTTTATGAGGGTAGCTGAGCCCTCCTGTCGTCGCCGCTGCCTTAAATGTAGTGGTTGAGCTCTCTTCTCGGCCGCTTCAAGTACTATTTCCCTTTGACTTTCTTGTTCCAACCGCCGCGATTTCCGGCCCGCGATCCGTGGCGGGAAATGCACTACGGCGTCGTACCTTTATCACATTGCCAAAACTGTCTTTCCTCCAAAGATTGTCCATCTTCTAAAAATAGCAGCTTTTCCTGTAGTTGCAGGACCCTGCTCCAATAGTCCCCTAACACTTACTTGTGGCTCATCCCCGAGCCACTGGCATCTGATTTATTTTGCTGTAGTGTCTCCTTGGCTTCCTGCAAAGTCTTTGCAAATCTCTCCTTGAGTCCTGCAATATCTTTTCCCATATTTTCGACACAGTCTTGTGCCGCTTCAAGCATGAGAGTAATCCTGGGGTCTTCTGTGTTATCAATTTCACTCTTGCTTGCAGTGAACTCCTTGACCTTCTGCTCAACCGCATCGACCAGCTTTGCGATTTCTTCTTGATACAGTTGAAGCATATTATTGAATTGTATGTCTTTTTCTCGCAACCGCTGCGCTTCCTATTGCAAACGGTTCATCTCTGTCATCTTCTTCATCTTTGCAAGAGCTCCTAAGCTCTTGACTTCTTCCTTTATTGCTGCTATTGCATTCTCCATGTTCTGGATGCTCTGCTGCAAATCCAGTCTATCTGTGAGCTCTTCTAGCTCCGACCATGTCTTCGTTGCATCAGCTAGCAATGACTCTGCATCATCTATACGAGACTTCATCTGCGTTGAAGTGAGTCTAAAGGCCTGCGCCCTTGCTTCCTTGTCTGCCTCAGGCGTGCCTGGTGCTCGAGCCTCAAGCTCAGCAATCTGCGCCTTGTGGTCTTCCTCCATTTTGGCCATTGTCTCTTCCAGAGCCTTTGCTCTATCTGCAATTCTTCTTACTTTCTGCATTAGAGGCAAGGAAAATTCTATGTCACACTAGGGTAACTCCAATGCGATGTTCTACAGGATCTGACTGAGATCTTGTTCTCTTTCTTCATATACTCTTAACTCCTTCGCCTTTTTCTGAAAGCCTGCAGTGAGCTCTGCATTCTGTTGTCTCAGCTGAGTGTTATGGTTATAAGTCGCAAGCTCTCTATCCCTGAGCTCTGCAGCTATCTGCTGCTGGATCATCTATAGTTGAACAAGAGGGAATTGTGCCAGATTAACCTCGACAGGTTGTCTAACCTGTATCTGCACATCAATCATCGAAGCAGGGAATCAGATGCTCCCTGACGGTATCAGAACTATATTGGTGAGATCCTCTGCAAAGAATTCCTCGCGGGAAATCGATGTTTGTGAGCTTTCTCATGCTGTTGCCTTGACTGGCTGAGTCTGCATCATAGCAGTCTTCTCAGTCAGTTCTTTCAACTCCAGAAGCTGCTTATCTATCATGCTCTGCAGCTTGTCCTGCGATGTCTGCATCGCCTGAAATGAGTCCCGCATCTCTTCCTGTATTCTCGCTGCGAGGATATCATAGTCATACTCTGTTAGTGCGGTCTTTGTATTTGGCTTTGAGGCTTTGAATTTTTTCCTCTTTGGTGCCGGTGGTGGCACGTCTACTGCATCTTTCCTCTTTTGTGCCGCTGGTGGCACTTCTACTACATCTTTTCTCTTGACACCCGCCTGACCTTTTCCTTTTTCTAGTGGATCTATCGGTGCGGTGTCTGTTGGTAGATTTCCTGTTGTGGCATCTTCTAATGCCTTATTCCACGCTTCATCAAAATCTTTGATGACATCTTCTACGTCCTGCGCTGTCATCTTGAACAATCCAATAGCCAAGTCATCCGTTCTAAACCCTTTAGGCCTCAGATAGATTGTATGCCTATCCACAATGAAATCAAGCCGATTATTATACATGTCAACAACCTCTGTGTTGATCCGCGGTGTCTCCTGGATGACTCTCTTCAACAGCTTATAGTATTCATAGAATACTATCATATTGAGATTTTTCTTGGCTGGGCTCTTCAATTTGTTCAAAACTGGCGACGGAACCATTTGTTGGTTTTCTCTGGGTAGACTCGGGTTTACTTTATTGTACCAACAAAACCCCTAGCTCACTGGCCCTTTCGGTGACAGACCGCAAAACGGCCTGAAGTCTCACCCGAAGTGATCTTAGATGGGGTTGCTGAGGAATCAGGTTTCCTCAACCAGGTTCTGCAGCATCCTAGGTTCTCTGACTCTACTTAACCAACTGAATCTCTTAGCAAGGGCTATTTCTCTCTTTCTAGCTAACTCTTCTATGGGACTGACTCTTATCGCGTCGCAGCTTCTAGGGCGCTGCGCGAACCTTCCCTTCTGCCCAACTCTTAACCTGCGATATCCCACACCGCAGCTCCCCTGACAGTGCGATATTGCCCTTCCTACGCTACGATATTTCCTACAGTAAGACTCAATATACTCATCAACTCTCAAGGTCCAGAGGCTTCCTTTCTGGGTATAATATCTCAGTTAACCTTCATTAAGGTGTTAAAAAACCTCACTTAAGCTTCTACAATTTAACATGCTTAACATCAATTACACTCAACTCACTGAACTAAACATATAGAAGTCACTTAACACAGTAGCTGCTACTGTCGTGAGTCAAGCACTGATAAACTCATATACAGAGTACTCGACACATTCAACTTGCATTTGACCTTCTATGTTACTGTAAACTGAAGGATGACATACATACATTCATTAACTGATAAGCAAAGTGCATGTAACAGATAACATATAGCAAATAAGTAGAGCACAATCACATGAAACAGTCGCACAACACACGGATGTACGTGGTTCACTTCCAGGGGGGAAGCTACGTCCACAGGAACTGTGTTTATATTATATCTTGAGAGAGTAACACAGTTCCGCTGCAACCTCTTATGCAGCTTGAGATCTTCTAAGAAACTCCACGCAAACAGCTGGGAGCCCTTCTCTCTTAGATCTCTTCTCTTCCTATATTGCTTTCTTCTTACAATATACTCTTTTTCTCTCTCTCTCTCAATCCCTGCGGATTGTTACATTCAGGCTCAAGGAGCCGGCCACTGGTTACAGTAAGATAACTATAGACTTAAAGACAAAACCAGAGCTCGACTCTTCCTTGATATCTCACCAACTATCTGACTAGCTAGCTAGCTGGCTATCCATCCAACTATCCAACCCTTCATAATACAAAATACATGCTTAAATAGGTGGCCCGAAGGTCTCACCGTGATTAAAAACTGTGGGCCTATCCCAACAGAAACCCAAAACCCTAACTGTGACAGTCGGCCTTTTTGTACTTTGTACTGCCGCTTTACCGGTCACATCGCAGCTTTCTGCAGTCTTCCACGATTTTTGACGCTGATCGTGGGTATGGGTGTCGCTTCCTCGGTCGCTCCCCTTCTGTCCTTTGTCTTTAATACCTTGACCCTTTTCTCCTTCTTCCTTTATGAGGGTAGCTGAGCCATCCTGTCGTCGCCGCTACCTTAAATGCAGTGGTTGAGCTCTCTTCTTGGCTGCTTCAAGTACTATTTCCCTTTGACTTTCTTGTTCCAACCACCGCGATTTCCAGCTCGTGATCTGCAGCGGGAAATGCACTACAGTGTCGTACCTTTATCGCATCACCAAAACTGTCTTTCCTCCAAAAATTGTCCATCTTCTAAAAATAGCAGCTTTTCTTGTAGCTGCGGGACCCTGCTCCGACAATAATGAATATGAAGGGTGAAAGGGGATTTCCTTGACTAACTCCCTAAGTGGAAGAGAATTTCGAAGAGGGAGAACCATTGACAAGAATGGAGAAGAAAGCAGATGAGGTTAGGGACATGATCCAACGTACCTAATGTGGGGAGAAACCAAAGGAAATAAGAGTTTTTTCCATGTATCTCTAGGATATCTTGTCAAAATATTTTGATGAGCATACCATAGTTGTTTGAGGTTTTGAGCATGTGGATTGGCTCATAGGAGGTCAATATTCCATCCAAAATTTTCCTCCCTTCCACATAACCCGATTGTTCCATTGAGATTACAGAAGGTAGAATGGGATTAAATCTTTTTGCAATAACTTTGGTAAGGATTTTATACACAACATTGCAAAGAGAGATGGGTTTGAATTTACCCAGATGCATTGGATTTTCCTCCTTTGGAGTGAGGGTTATGAAAGTGACATTGAGTTTTGTAGGGACATCCAACCTATTTCGAGATTCTTATATGCCTCCTAGACTTCTTGTTGCACTATTTTTCTACAGTGATGGTAGAAGTCTATTGTAAATCCATCTAGGCAAGGGGCCTTACACGCAAGCATGCCCTTGATCACTTCAGAGACCTACTCCATGGATGTGGGACAAATGATACTATCATTCTTTTCAGCTGAGACTAGGGATGGGATATTACGAAGAATGGTGTTCATAGCTCTTTGTCAATGTTATCTTCTATGAGAAAACTATTGTAGAAGTGGATCAATTCCTCTGCAATTTCATTTTGCTTTGTTAATTTTTGTGCTTGTTGAAAGTGTAAAAAGGATATTTAATTGTAAGCTCTACACTGCACCATGGAGTCGTGGAATAATTTTGAATTCCTCTCTCTCTCTCTCTCTCCTTCAACCACCTTTCATGTGATTTCTGTCTCCATAGAATTTCTTCCTGGTCCATTCTTTGATTTATCTCTTTATGAAGTTGTTTTTCCTTTTGTAAGAGAACTTTAGTATAGCCCATGGATATGGTTTCTTGTTGAACAATGGCCATTTATTCTTCTAGCTTCTTCCTTGCTTCAAATATGTTTCCAAAGACCTCCTTGTTCTAGATTTTAAATTTTCCTTTATCCATTTTAACTTCTATTGAAGTTTGAATATCTTGGAGCCTTGTGATGCAAGAGGATTCTCCACCAAGTGGAAATAGTTTCCATAAATTCAGGATGATCCATTCAAACCTTTTCAAACCTAAAGGGGCGATTGCAGGTTTTTTTTGTGTTTATCAATTTCAAGGCTAATTAACCAGTGATAGGATCCAACACCTAGAAGAAAGAAGGAGTCCAACTACCTCAAAGTATAATAAGTTATGCAAAATTGGTCACCAGCTACCTGGACGTAATCAAGGGTAGTGGTGGTGTCACTAACATATATTTAAACATATGCTAGTTGAATGGATGTAATGGTGTGCGGTAAATCGAGGCAATGGGGAAAACACCCTCTCCTAAATATCTTGGTAATGAAATAAATGTCCTCTATGGGTTGAAATATTGGAACATTAATTTTTTTTTATTTCATTTGTGCATTGAATGTACATAGATGCATTGATAGCGGTGCACCAATATATACAAAGCATTGACCTTGTTGATTTTTTTTTCACTACACGGTGCTCTTTATATGTACCAATGCACCAAAAATGGCGTGTCAATATATTTAAATAGAACCACTTTTTCAAAAATTGTTTTATGGTTTCATTGGTAGTGCATTTAGTACATCAAAATGCACCACATACCTAAAGTTGATGTGGGTTGTACGATGATATTGATATATAAAGCCACACCATTTTCAGTGCATCTATATATTTATAGAGCACTACGCTTTTTTTAATGTTTATGGTTTCACGGCGGTCATGGAAATTTTTTTTACTAAGCAGTTGTCTGTAAATATATTAAAGCATTACGGTGATGGTGCATTTATATATTTAGAAAGCACCGTGGTTTTCAAAATATTGTTTATGGTTTTTAAGTGGTGCCTTTCGTTTACTAAAAGGCACCTTGGACCTTAATTTTTTTGTTTACCAACCAGTGAAAACATTATTTTTTTGAATGTTTTCAATGGCAATGTGTTTTGTTTCCTCCAACGCATTCAATAAACAATGCTCTTTCAATATTTGTGGTGTGCCCTTATATTTACAGTGCATTGCATGTTTTTAAAAACTGATTTCTATTGTTTTTATTTCTGTGAGTTACATTTTCGGTAAAGCAACGGGTATGGTGCGCAAAGTTTGAAATTTGGCACCCATTTCTAGTGTACTCTGTGTTTACACAGTGCACCGACAACATGGTGCGAGCCAATATTACAAAATGCAGAATGCAATTTTTTTAATTGTTTGGTTTAAAAATGAAAAATTTAAGTTTTTACTTTGCTTAGTTTTTACTCTGTTTTAGTGGCATGCTAGTCTGTCTTGTATAGTGGCACATTGGTGAACTTCTCATTATAGAGATTTGTATAGTGGCACATTGGTGAACTTCTCATTATAGAGATCACCATCATGTATTTTTATTTTTACAAATTGAAAATAGATTATGTTTTCTTATATTAGGTGCATTATAGTTAGTAGCGCATTGGTGCATCTCTGAATTTATAACACATTACGGTCCTCATTGAAAATTTTGAAAATAGTTTTTTTTTCAATCAATGGCGAGATTTCCTTGACATAAAGTGGTGTGTGTTATTGAGCAACACTGGTGCATTAGTATCATTCCCACACATGACACAAGTTTACCATGAAAAATAAAATGAACATATTTTTACAAGTTTCATCAAGTTATTTTGACATCAGTGCTTTGTTTCATTAGGCACACTAGTGTGGCTAGGTAGATTTGGAGAACCATTTTTTTCTTTTAAAAATAATTAGGATTTATGTTTTTATGTTTTTTAAATGGTGTGTTTGACTCTTTAATGCACTAGTGCATCTATTTCCTTAACATGCACCACTGAGTTAAGTCGAGAAGTGAATATTATATAGTTTTTTGAAATGGAACCAAGATTATTTTACTTTGGTGTGCTTCCTAATTAGACGTACTAGCTTTTTCGTACTTTTAGTAATTCGGTGCATTGTTGTGTTCGATTGTTAAGTACATTGATGCAAGTAGTATGTTTATGTGCATATAAAGAAACCTTTGCCCACCTGCTTTCACTAGCATCCTCTACTATAAATGGATAAATGGGATCTTTTTTGTGAAGGGCCCGCAAAACGCTCCACTAGAAGGTGTTTTCCTTGTACTAGTGTATTAGTTGTGTTAACTCTCATAGTTAAATATGTGGACTTTGATTTAAATATCGTAGTCTAAAAATAAGGAGAATTATCAAATGGTGCCTTATATCTACCAATAAATGTGGTCGATAGAATATCAATGATAACTTATAGTCAAAGTATAGGAAGGCTATGATAGATCCAATATATTGTGCAAATTCAAACAAATATTTACAACAAACCATTACTTATTAATGTAAAAGATGAAATTGTTAGAATATGTAATGATGACTTATGTTGTATATTGGTAAAATATCATTTAAAGGCATAAAATAACTCTAATATTATAAAATAGAGTTATCCCACATGCATCATTGTAATTATATCCTTTGTAACCATTCTCTATATAAAGAGGTGGAAATTCATTTATCCCACATGTGTTATGAGATGTATTGTAATCCAAATCTCTTGGTATATAAGAGAGGTGAATGAGACCCTTTTGGGTATGTGTTGATTGTAATTCATCACACATCACATGTTGTGCATGTTATTTGTACACACATGATTGGGTGATGGAGCTTGATGTGATGATAACATGTAATCTTGGAGATCTATTTTCAGAATAATGGAAGATTCAACCCTTCCCATGGACATAGCCCATATTAGGTGAACCACGTATATCGATGTTCTCTTGTTGTTCTCTTTTCTCCAATTTTATTTCATGCTTTATGTTGCTTGGTAGATAGAAAGATAGACTAGTAATGGTTTCCATATTTTATATTTTGTTATGATATTATTTCATATGTTCACAATATTCTGACATGGTATTAGAGCAGGTTGCTATGCTCTACCTTCTTCGGTAATTTTTATTTTTATTTTTTATTTTCAAGCAACATATGTTAATGATTTTACTTGGGATTTTCATTTTTTTTGTGTGGTTTGGTGACCCGATCTATAATACCCATGTGGTATTTTTTTATATTTGGGCTTTATTCTACACATTTGAATTTTGTATTTTAAACCCTAACCCTTGTGGAGAAGTGTTTAATGTAAAATTGGGCGATGAATTTTAGATCTTTTTTTAACACTTGATGTTTAGTTTTTTTAAGAAACAAATTGCATATTTGAGTTCATCTCGCAAAAATACTCAATTTAAAAAAAAAAAACGTTTGATTTCGTGTTCGGAAAGTGACGATATCGTTGATTTAAAATCAATTATTTTTCAGAAATTTTCCATACGGACGAAAATATTGTAGAGAGAATATCTTTTGATTGAGTGCCTAGATTTTTGTTATGTTCGAATTGGTGCATGCAGAATGAATTCTCTAGTTCCGAAAACAGGTTATATTGAAAATTCCAGGGAATATTGACCAAGTTATGGTCATTTTAACTTTTCTGTCTTTTTTGCTTTCGGTTTTTTGCTGCAAAGTGACATATCTATCTTTTAGCAGCTGTTGGGATTTGTATTTGGTGAGAAAATTAAGTTTTTATTCATATCTTATCTTGAAATTCTTGTCATGAGCTTCTTGATCTCTTTGTATTAGGGTTTCTGTTCTTATTCATCATGTTTATAGAGGTTGTCTTATTCTTGTTTATATATATAACCTTCTTTGTGTGGAAGATGTTTTGACATTTTCAGGGGCATGGATCTCTAGTATGGTAATGGTGACATCAAGAAATGAACCTATGCTTAGGACTTAGTTGTTTAATGACTATATTTTCATATTTATAAGTGATATCATTATTTTATTTGATCATTTTTTTCTTTTTTGCTCAATATTCTAACATGGTCTCACTCTTCTAATAATGATAATGATGCTTCTAGATGTGTTATCTTGTGATCATTATTTGCTTTATTTATATGCTATTGCTAACCTTTGTGTAAAATCAGTTTCATAGTTTTTATAAGCAATCTCTTTATGATCATTATATGCTCTTGCTAATTGATTTCTTGCGTAAAATTATGTTGTTGAATCTATGTGGTATCATGGGTTGATCATAATTTGCTATATGTTGATCATGTTAAACATTTTGATTTATTTTCATATATATCATTTCATGTTTATTTCGATAATCTTTTACTTGATGTTTATATGGCTTTGAATAATCTTATAATCTTGAAATCTTTGTGATGAGCACCTTGTTTTTGTTGCATTGATATTTATATTCTTTTGATTGCAGAGGTTGTGTTGTACCTACTTGTCTCTAACGTTCCTATATGGAAGCATTGACATGTGTTTCTTGTCTCTAACGTACCTATATGGAAGCATTGACATTTTTAGGGCATTCATCTCTTGCATATTAACATGGTGTTAACAAGAAACGAACCTGTTCCTAAGATTAGTTGCTTGATGACTATATGTTTTCATTATTCTATATTGGTATCTATTATGCTCACTCATGTTTATGCTCCTCTATTTATTATATCACATCATGTCTTTTTTCTTGATAATATTTTTCTCAGAATTTATATGGTCTTGAATAGAAGCAATTCCTATTATTTATATGTTCTTGAGCAATGTCGTTTTATCATCTTTTATGATTTTTGGGCTTGTCATGTTTATTATATGCTTTACTCTTGGAATTTCTTTTGTGCAGATTAGCTATATATGTTGTGGGATAGTTTTCTTTTGATATTCCTTTCTAGTTTAAGCATATGATGGTTGCGGATCTATGGTTTTTCAGCATTGTTCCTCTTTTCAACTTATCCTTGACTGCAACAAAGATGGTTGATATTAAGAATGAATGTAATGTTGAATTTTATCATATTATATCACAATATTCTAATAATGTTGTATGATGGACATCCATATTCTACTGTTCATGCATCTTTCATCTGTGTTGGGAAGACTGTCTGCTTAGCTCATGTTTCGATGGAAATACCATTCAGGTCTTGTATTCACAATGTAATCTTTAGTAAGATCTCTTTGAAGACTATTTCGATGTATGGATCCAGGGTTCTTGTCTTCGTCATACGGTCTATTGCAAAGTTCTTTTAGCTATAAGTTGAGTTATAGGTTGTGATGATTTTGCATCCACATGTTCTGTTGTATTGGCCATACACTGTTGTGTTATGCAAACATTCATCATACAACTTGGTTCGGATGCAGTTCCATGAGAAGTGGATGTTGTCTTCATCAAGTCCATGAGGCGAAGTGTGTTTTTTAGTCGCATCGTATGGAGCATTCTAGAAGTTGTCATCAAGGGGGATGTTGGTGTGTTTCCACCTTCCTTGCATTTGTATTATTTCTCCCAGTCATCATTAAGGGGGAGTGTTAGAATATGTAATGATGACTTATGCGGTATATTGGTAAAATATTATTTAAAGGCATAAAATAAATCTAATATTATAAAACAGATTTATCCCACATGCATCATTGTAATTATATCCTTTGTAACCATTCTCTATATAAAGAGGTGGAAATTCATTTATCCCACATGTGTTATGTGATGTATTGTTATCCAGATCTCTTGGTATATAAGAGAGGTGAAGGAGACCCTTTTGGGTATGTGTTGATTGTAGTTCATCACACATCACATGTTGTGTATGTTATTTGTACACACATGATTGTGAAATGATTGGGTGACGGAGCTTGATGTGATGCATATGTGAGGATGCCATGTAATCTTGGAGATATATTTTCAGAATAATGGAAGATGCAACCCTTCCCGTGGACGTATCCCATATTGGGTGAACCATGTATATCGGTGTTCTCTTGTTATTCTCTTTTCTCCAATTTTATTTCATGCTTTATGTTGCTTGGTATATAGAAAGATAGGCTAGTAATGCTTTCCATACTTTATATTGTGTTATGATATTATTTCATATGTTCACAATATTCTAACAGAAATGTGCCTACAATTAGAGAGTGTTTTCTCCTCCTCAATTTGCTTCTCCTTAGAGTAAATGGATAAATGAATAAATGTATAAATATATTGTTACACACACACACGCACATTGTAAAAACACTTGTAATGTGAATACATAGTCCAACAAAACATTTGTAATACAACCGACATGCAGTGTCTTTATTTATTTATTATTTTTTTTTTACTAAGTCAACACATAAGTGTTACCCATATACATATGTGATAACCTATTGTCATGTTGGACTATAGACCACATCTTAGTACAATAGAACTGATACATTCAATTGAAATCAATATAATAACTATATATATAATCAACAATTGATGATTCATTTCATTATTTTTAGGTTCTCTATGTTCAATAGGTTTATCAATTTTATCAAATATTATAACTACTACTCAATGGAGTTAATGAGGAAATTTTTGTATGGTCTAAAAGTGGGCATTGGAAATAAAATCTATTTTCATAATTGACTCAACTCACTTGCATGAAACAATTTAGAAATACAGACACTCAATTTTATTATTATTCCCACTTCATAGGATTAAACAAATACCTTTTGGGACTTGGTATGATCAAATCGAAGTAAAATTCATTCACACATGAAAAAGTACATTTTTTTGAAGGAAAATTGAATTCAGGAAATGACAACAATGATTTAGTCTCAAATTTTCTTTGATTTATAAAGATCAAGGAAGAAAATCGAATCCTTAAGATATGGTCCTTTCAAAATATTGGAGAAGGTAGGAAACAATACCTACAATCTCAATATTCCACCTTATATGTCCATTTATTCATTAGTAAGTGTAAAGAACTTTAAACTTTACATACCATCCATGCTCATTAAGGATGAATAGGGCCAAGTCACACCTTCCATAGGAAAAATTACCAAAGGATGCAATACTGCAAAAGAAGATCACAATGAAATTAAGGGTCCAAAAGGAGTTTTGGAAAGTGGGATTTAAGGGTCAACAATCGACTAAAGAAAAATGGAATCCATGGAGAAACTCAAGGAATTGTTTCCTCATCTCCTTCAAATCCTAAAATTTTTGGGACTAAAAGCCTCATAAAATAGGGAGGGATAATACAAAATGGATCTACATATGTACGATGTGAATTTAATGATATTACAGATGGGTGATATTAAATTTTGGGACATGTTAGATATTGTGACTGTTAAATTTTGATCATCATCTTTTCACACATTTTTGGGGTCCTAAACCTTTTTTTAGGGCTAGGTGTTGAATGAGGGTCGTTATATACTTTCCTCTTCCAAGGTGGGAATTGTTCTTCTCATTAAGATATTTCCAATGAGTTCTAGTTCATCTAAAACAAAATTTATAGGAAAAATCTATCTCCTTGGGAATCCACTATAGCCTTCTAGAAGCATTATAGAGGTTCCATGAGGATTTCAAAACCCTAAATCTAGCCCTAAATTATAACTATCAAAAAGCTATAAGACTAGGGAAAATGTACGTTTTAAACCTGTAAAGAAATATTGCATATATATTCTAAAGCAAAATAGATATTACACAATGGCACATATACAGTACAATAATATTTACCTTGGAAACCCTTAACGGGAAAAACCAACAAATATTCGAGTTGTGCCTCTATCTTTCTCATTGGATTTATTAACCATTCACAATACAATATTTAGTTATTTTGCAGCATCCAAAATATGAATTTTTTAAATTGGATTAGATTAGACCCCTAATCCCTTGATTAGGATCAAATTACATATTTTCAGGAAAAACCCAAAAATAGCCCAAAATGTTTCCCTTACCTTCAACTCGTAATCGTAAGGGGTTATCTCCCATTTCCATTGTCCTCTTGGTGGAGTAGGGGAGGAACTAGTTTGGAACCACATACAACCCCCCCCGCCTCCCAGGAAAGTTCCATGTGCAACATTCGATGCATACAACATATCTCTAGTTTGTTCTAGTTGTAGGTGATGCAACCCACATGCAAATAATATAACACATACCCAATGTTCTCCCACTTTTATTTTCTATACAATATAGTGGGCCAAATACTGATAGGTTCATAAGTTCAAGGAAACAATTACCATATATTCTCTACACCAAAATAACTTTTCAATACTAACAAACTTCATCAATGAGTCTACAACATTATTCAAGGTGTCAGTCTTTTCCAACACCACCTTATTGTATTCAATCATATCTCTCATAAAGTGGTACTGCACATCAATATGCTGTGTTTTAGTATGATAAGCATGGTTCTTTCCTAAGAGATTTCACTTTAAATTTCACAATATAACCTTATAACTTTTTGTACAAACCCAATACCTGAACATAATATTTGAAACCATATAGATTCTTTACTTATATGAGTGGCTCCCATGTGTTCAACTTCTAAAGTTGAGAGTGCGCCTATCTCTTGCTCATCCAACTAATATCTCCTCCAAATAGGTTAAATACATAACCACTTGTATATCTTCTATGATCAATATCTCCATCCTAGTCTCCATCAACAAATCCATGCATGTCTATTACGATCTCCATTCTAGGTATTCCTTGGTAGCATATTGTATAATCTATGGTGCCACATAAATATTTGAAGACCCTGTTTACAACTGGTCAATGTTGATTTCCTTGTTTTGACATTTATCTACTCAAAATTCCCACTACATGAGAAATGTCCATTCTCATACATACCATTGCATACATAAAACTGCCAACAACACTGGCATAGGGAACTCGTGACATGTATTCTTCCTCTTTCTATGTCTCGGGACATTGATCTATAGATAAATTTACACCTATAGGAATATGGACCTTGATTGGATTAATTTCATGCATGCTAAATATCTATAGTATTGTTTCAACATATTTTCTCTAATTCAACAAGAGTTTCATGTTTGCATGATATTTTTTAATCTCCACTCCCAATATGAAGTTTGCAGCACTGAGATCGTTCATGTTAAATTTGGAGGATATATGTGATTTAATATCCCTTATAAAATTAATGTTGTTTCCAATCAACAAAATGTCATCAACATACAACATATTAATGAAGTGATCACCAAACTTCTTGGAATATACACCATGATCATCCTTGCTTCTCACAAACCCCATTCCAAGGACGTATGTGTCGAACTTTTGGTAACACATCCTTGGATATTTTTTTAGACCATAACGAGTCTTCTTTAGCTCACATAATAACTCTTTCCTTCCTTTTAATCTAAAACCTTCTGGTTGTTTCATGTAGATCTCTTCTTCAAGATCCCCATATAGGAATGTTGTGTTCATATCCATATAGACTAATTCAATATCAAAAGCAAAAACAATAGAAAGATAGAATCTTATAGAAGTTGACTTATAAACTAGAGAAAAAAATTCACCAAAATTAATCCCCTCTACTTCGGAATATCCCTTAGGTGCTAAGTGGGATTTATACTTCTCCACTTTACCCTATGTAGTCAACTTCTTCTTAAAAAAGCATTTTATACCAATTATTTTTCTTCTATCTAGTAACTCAACTAGATCCCAAGATTCATTTTTATCCAATTCATCCACTTATTCAACCATGGCCTTCTTCTCTAGATAACTATCCTCTAAATCAATAGATTCCTTCACATTTCTATGATTATCATTAGTAATAAATAAATCAAAACAAGATAAAAAATAAGGAGGAGAATACCTTTATGGTTTCATTTTTTCTCAAGATGATCTCCTCAAAACTAGGGTATGAGGTTCTTATTCTTTTGATTAAAATTATTCATTGAGTCATATTCTTCATTCTCTAACTCTAACTCTCTTTGGTTCCTTTTCCATTGGAGTGATTTTTTGTGGGAAATTTTTTCACCTCTCTAAAATGACATCTCGGCTGTAAACATTTTTCTTAATTACTAAATTCCAAAGTTTAAAACCTTTCACACCATACTTATAACTAATAAAGACACATTTTTTAGATTTATTATACAACTTACCCCTTTTTTCCTTTGGAATATGTACAGAAGTATCACTCCCAATTTTTTTAAGATGTTTAATAGAGGGTTTCTTACCAATCCATACCTAATGCAGAGTTTTGTCAACCAATACCGATGTGGGTGACCAATTTACCAAGGAAAATGTAGTATCCACTTCCTATGTTTGGAATTCTTGTCCTATCGTGACACCACTAAGTATGCTCCTTGCCTTTTCCATCAACATCCTATTCATTCTGTCTGAAAATCCATTATGTTGAGGTGTGTATGGCGTAGTTTTTTGCCTTTTTACCATACACTTCTTACATAATTCCTTGAATTCATTCCTATAGAACTCCCCACAATTGTATGTCCTCAACATGTTTATTTTTTTTGGGTCTAATTCTCTATAAGAACCTTAAATTCTTTAAATTTAGAAAATAATTCATATTTATTTGGAAGGAAATAAATCCATGAGTTCCTTGAGAAATCATCTATAACTAAAACATAATACAGAGATATACCTAATGATGGAACACGCATTGATCCAAACACATCACTATGTATTAACTCTAAAATTCCCTTTGCTCTTGTAGCATCAGACGAAAATGCTACCCAACTCTGTTTTCCATATATGAAATTTTCATATGAGTTGAAATATAGTGTGTAATCAAACATACTTTCAATATACCTTTACATTGTAATGATCAAAATCCCTTCTCTCCAATATTCCCCATTCTTTGATGCCATGTCATTGTCTTTACTCTAGAGACAATAAGTATTCGTCTTCCTTACCTCCTCTCTCGTGTACAATAGAACTATTACACCCACCAGTGATTATGCTTCCCAATAGTTTGTATAGTGTTCCATTATGAACTCCCTTCATCAAGACTATTGATCTTCAATCCATTTTGCATGTTTCTTTTGCAAACACAGTCTGTACACCTGCATCACCCATCTTTCCGATGGATATCAAGTTTCTAGCTACATATGGAATGTGTAAAACCCCAAGGAGATTTATAATCATTCCATCCTTGAGCTATGACTTAACTCTTACACGTTCGATGTTTTGGTTATTGAATCATATCTTAAGAAATCATCTCCTTCATTGCACTTTTCATATTCATTAAACCACTCCCTATGATGAGTCATATGAAAATACACGCATGAGTCAATTAGATATACCTCACAATTGGAATGGGTACCTGTTCCAAGGAGCATCATCATACCCCTTCACATTTTCAACATTTTTAGATCTATAATCCTTCTTATAGAGCCCATTTTTACCACATTTCCATCATTTCCTCAAATATTTTCCTGGACATTTAGACCTACGCTTAGATAGATACCCCCCCTAAACCTTATTTTATTTCTCTCTTTAGGATGACCTCTCACAAACAAGGCATCCATACTATCATTATCCATTGTTTTCCGCCTCATTTCCTTTGATAGTAGGGACACCACTATTTCCTCAAATTTACTTTAAGGTGGATTAACTAGCACTACCTATTGCTACAATCAAATTATCCCAAGAATCTAAAAAATAACATGATAATGTAATGCATTTATCTTCTTTCTCCATTTTAATATCGACAGAGGTGATTGAATTACCAGAATATTGTAGACATTTAGATGATCCATCACTTTGTCGTTGTCATCCATCTTGAGGTGATACATCTTATTTTGAAGAAACCACTTTTTTACAAGTAATTTGATTGATACAAACTCTCTAGCTTATTCCATAGTTTCAACACTATTTTTTCCAAATACATTCAACAATATTGAATCTGATAGGAAAAGTCAAATTGTACTCCTCACCCTTATTTATAGCTTATTCCCATTTTTTTTGTTGACTCAGTAGGTTGTGTACCTACATCCAAATCAATCCACTATCATTGATCTACAAGAAGATCTTCCATAGATCAAAGTTTTGACCATTTCGATTCTCAAACTACTTGTCAATATTTTTCAACACATGAATCACTATTGCAAAGCTCCCATGGACCTAGGTTTACCAAATTCCTAAGATCTATCAAACACATTGAACCCTCAACAACAAAGGCACCCCTCTGAAACCAATAATCAAGCTCTGATACCACACAGATGTTTTAAACCTATGAAGTGAAATAATGAATACAAATTATTAAGCAAAATAGATATTTCACATTGGCACACACACAATACACATAGATTTATCATGAAACCCCTTAATGGGAAAAACCAACAAAACTTAGAGCCACACCTCTATCTTTCTCATTATGTTTCTTGACCATTAACAATACAATATATAAGTATTATACAACATCAAAAAACCTAATCCGTTGACCCAAATTAGATTACACTCCTAATACCTTAACTGAAATTAAATTACATATTTTCAGGGAAAAAACCCCTAAATTTTTTGCCTTGCCTTCGGCTTGTAACGGTAAGGAACAATATACCCTTGTCATTGTCCTCTTCATGAAGTAGGGGGGAGGTGTCAACACGCCCCCCCTTGTCCTACGACACCCCTTGAGCTAGCACCATGTGCAACACAAAATGCATATGAAAAAGCACTATACTCTTCTAAAATTCATAGGTCCCACATGCAAAGAATATAATACATGCCCAACAAAAAAAGGGATGATTTTTTTCACTCGTCATCAACTATTACATAGTATTAGCATGAGTGTGGAGGAGATGCTGATAAAAAAAAGAGACATAGGTATATTGTAGAGAACTATAGAAGTTCTGCTAGAAAAAATAAATCACGAAGTAATAACAATAAACAAGACACAAATATTAAACACATAAATATGTTACAAGAGAGACACCAATGTAACGTGGTTCACCCAATATAAGCTACATCCACACAGAAATTGGTAGTCCTTTTATTATTATACCATCCAACAAAATGAAGGGATACAACCTGCAACAAACCCATTGCACTTCATCTTCACTCTCTCACATAATCACATAGATCATTTTACAATACTACAATACATTACATGGTCGTATTACAATGTTTTCCTTTCTTAGGGGAATTTCCATTGGAAAATACCACGGGTCACCCAATTCCATGGGCCTGTAAACTATTGGCCAAAAAAATCCCAAAAATTTATTTCGGGGGCTTTGCCCTTGAATCCATGTTGGGATGAGTGGAAAGTAAAATTGGGGTACAAACATGGCTGAACAATAACATCTCTAAATTTGGAAGATTAGGCTCCACAACTAACAATATCCCACTTGGATATTGATCACAACAACTCCACCGCTACTGCACTTGCTAGACTATGATCTAAACCTTGGACCTATAAAATTTCTCATCTTCACCTTCATGCTTAAAGGCCAACAGAAACCGAGCAGGAAATCTGTTTCTCTATGGTTACTACCTTTGTCAACATGTCTACAGGATTATGGCTAGTGTGTATCTTTTCCAACTTCAACACTTCATCTTCCAGAATAGATCATATGAAATGGTACTTGACCTGTATATATTTAGTATTAGAATGGAAGGTTGAGTTCTTGTCAATCTTAATGGAACTCTAGTTGTCACTGTACAACCTTCTATTGTCCCACTTCTTACCCAATTCCTCCCTGAACCTCTGCAACCAAATCATCTCTTTATTAGCCTCTGTATCTGCAACATACTCTGCTTTTGTTTTTGAAAGCGCAACAACCTTTTTCAGTTTCAAAATCCAACTTACTGCTGTTCCACCTACTATAAAAACATACCATGTGGTGCTCCTCCTGCTGTCTTTATCACCTGTCATATATTTATCATCATATCCTTTTAGAACAGTGCATGAACCTCCAAAACATAATGCATGAGAAGTGGTACCTCTCAAATACTTGGGAATCCATTGTACTTCCCTCTAATTCTCATTACCTAGATTGTTTATATACCTTCTCACAACTCTCACTGGATGTGCAATATCTGGTCTTATGCACACCATGGCATACATCAAGTAGCCAACTACTAATGAATAGGGAACCTTGGACATGTATTCTATCTCCTCCCGTGTCTTGGGACACATATCCTTACTTAGTTTGAAATGGTTGGCCAAAGGTGTACTAACTAGTATTGCATTTTTCATTCTAAACCTCTCTATGTACTCACCTTGAGATAATGTCAATTTGTGAATTTTCATGTCTCTTGTTATTCTCATACCAAGTATTTTATTTGCAGTACCCAAATCCTTCATCACAAATGAATTAGCTAGTTTCATTTTGAGCACATTTATATCCCGCACGTTAGACCCTGCAACAAACATGTCATCCACATACAATAACAAGATAATATATTTTTCATTATCTAGCCTATTGAAATAAACACAGTGGTTAGAATCAAATCTACTATAACCATGTTCTATCATAAACCTATCAAATTTCAAATACCACTACCTTAGAGCTTGGTTCATGCCATACAATTTCTTATTCAACCTGTAAACCAAATTCTCCTTCCTTTTGACCTCATACCCCTATGGGTGTTGCATATAAATATCTTCCTTCAAATCCCCATGGAGAAAGGATGTTTTTACATCTAACTGCTCAAGATGAAAATATCCTACCACCATTAGAATTAAAATAGTTATAATTGAATTCATTTTAACAACAATATAAAATATTTCATCAAAATTTATACCTTTCTTTTGTGCAAACATATTTACCACAAGTCTATCCTTATACCGCTTATTGCCTCCTTCTTCCTCCAACTTGTAAACCTTTTTATTCTGCAATGCTCTTTTAGCTGCAGGAAACTGAACCAAATACCAAGTCTGGTTTCTTACCAATGCATCCATCTCCTCATTCATGCCTTTCTCCCACTTCTTTCTAGTTTTCACTTGCATTGCCTCTTCATAACATTCTTGCTCACCAGAATCAATCATCATTAAATAATACGGTGAAGGAGAGAATCGTTTAGGGGGTATACTTAACCTGGTAGATATTCTTACACTTGTAGGAGTTTGAGGTATATGTTGTTGTTCTTGATTTTTCAGTACCTTTGGAACTTCATTTTCTTTGATTTCATCAAGAACTGTGTACTCTTTGTTTTCCTTTTCCTCTTTCTTTCGTTGCAACTGATCTTTTTACATAACCTTTTCATTGAATACTACATCTCCACTCCTAATGATTTTTTTATTTTGATAATCCCATAAGCAATAACCAAAATCATCAACCCTGTATCCAATAATGGTGCATTTCTTGGATTTAGTCTCAAGCTATGTTCCATTTTCTTTGTCACTATGAAAAAATGCTTCACAACCAAAAGTTCTCATAAATGAGTAGTTTACATTTTTACTTGTCCATGCCTCCTATGGTTTTCCACCATCCATAGCACTTGAACTACCTCTATTTATTAAGTAAACAAAATTATATACAACATCAGCCCAAAAATGTAAGGGAAACCCTAGATACAATCTCATACACCTAGCATGCTCCATGATTGTCAAATTCATCATTTCTGACACACAATTTTCTTGTGGTGTTCCTGGGACTGTCTTCTCTCTACGAATCCCATGGTATACACAATAACTATTAAACTCCTTACTGCAGTAATCACATCCATTTTTAGATATAACACACTTGAATCTTTTCCCTGTCTCATTCTCAACCAAATATTTCCACTTCTTAAAAGTAGCAAACACATCATATTTATGTCTTGTAATAAACCCAATTTTTTCTAGTTGCATCATCAATAAAAGTAACACAATAACAAGAGCCACCAAGATATTGTACCTTATTCATTCGCCATACATCTGTATGCATAAGCTCTAACTTTTCACTCTTCTTTTGTTTCCCAACCTCGAGAAATCTAACTCTCTTATGTTTTCCATAAACTCAGTTCTCACAGAATTCCAGAATTACCTTCTTTAGATCTGGAAGCAATCTCCTTGAGTAAAGAATTTGCATCCCCTTCTCACTCATGTTTCCAATCCTATGATTCCATCTCGTTGCACCTATTTATGTTGAGGCTATAGATATAGAATATCCAGTATTATGAGGACATATACAATGTACCTATCCTATCTCCTTTTTCTATTACCAGTGCTCCTTTAGTGATACTCCACCACGTTTTTTCGAACATAGACAAACAACCGCTATCTCCCAACTTCCTTGTTGAGATCAGAATTATTTTCATAGCAGGAATATGCCTTACATATTTTAGTAGCCATTCATTTCCATTATTTAACTTAATCAGTACCTTACCCATTCCAACAATTTTACATGGTTCATCATCCCCCAATAAAACATGTCCAAAATCACCTAGAACATAATTATGAAAGAATTTCCTATGGGATGTAGCATGACATGAAGCCCATGAATCTACTACCCAGTAATCATCGGTATTATATAATGCAAGAATCAAAGAATCTTGTAACACATCACTTGTTACATTAGATTCTTGAGTAGTCACCTGCTTCTCGTTTCCTTTCTTCTTTGGAGATCTATAGTCTTTCTTCAGTTGTCCTCTCTTACCATAGTTCCAACACTTATTTTTTCTAGTATTGACTTGGATCTGCCATTTCTAAATTTACTGTGACTACCTATGCTCTTTCCTCTCTTCCTTTGTCTTCCTATACTCTCCATGGTCAATGCATTACCTAATGTATCACCTGTGCTTTTTATTCACATTTCCTAGATAAGAATAACACCAACAACATCATCAAATTTAAGAGTGCTTGAACCAGAGATAGGGTTACTTACAACCATGACCAAGCCATTCCATCTTTTTTACAACGAGCACAAGATACTAAGATCCCTAACCTCATCATCAAACTCCACTCCTATAGAACTTAGATCATTAGTAACCAAATTAAATTCATTTAAATGGTCAACAACAGATCCACCTGCTGACCTATTACATAAATGCTTCATTAGAAATGCCTTGTTGGAAACCGATGGTTTTTCATAGAGCTTAGCAAATGCGCTCATCACACCCTCCATTGTATTTTCTTTTGAAATATTGAAAGCCACCAACGAAGCGAGGAACAACCATATTGTTCCTAGTTCCTTTCTGTCAAGAAACTCCCATTATTCATCCTTCATAGTCACTATCTATTTCGTTTTTCCGCCCAACGGTAGGAACAAATTATTCTAGTACAGATATTCCTCCATTTTCATCTTCCATGAATGGTAGTTTTATCCGTTAAATTTCTCGACCCTATAATTGTCTTCTTCCTCCATTTCTCCCACTCGAACCAAGAACCCTTCTTTCCTATGAGTTTACCAGCCAAATAGACATTTTGGCTCTAATACCAATTTTTTTGAAAAGCGGATCGCAAAGCAATAACAATAAACAATATGAAAATATTAAACACATTACAAGAAGGACACCAATATAACGTAGCTCACCCAATATGGGATATGTCCACATAGAAATTTCTATTCCTTTTATTATTATACCGTCCAACAAAATGAATGGATATAACCTGCAACAAATCCACTGCACTTCCTCTTCACTCTCTCACAGTCTATCTCACACAATCACAGAGATCGTTTTACAATGCTACAATACAATACACAGTCGTATTACAATGCTTTCCTTGTATAGGGGAATTGCCATGGAAAATACCACGGGCCCCTATTGGACCACGATGGGGGGACGATGTTCCCCCGCACCCATCGTCCCCCTGCACCCCTTGTTGGGATTAGTGTACAGTAAATATGGGGTACAAACATGATTGAAAAATAACATCTCTAAATATGGAAGATCAAGCTCCATAAATAACAAGGTCATAGTGTATCTAAGCTTCATAGTAAGCTTGGAAAATTTTGTAATATGCATAATATAAGAATACGACATGCATGGGATTTCAATGAATGATTGTTTCCCATTTAAGTNAGGAAAGAGGATGATATGGATGGGGGGAAGGAGGGGGAGGAGAAGGGTGGAGGAGGGAGAAGGACAAAGATGAGGGATGGGCGAGGAGGGGGGTAGGAGGAGAAGGGAGGAGATGGAACTATGAATTATTCAAAAATAAGGAGAGCAATATTAAATTGTGAAATGTTATATGATAGAGTGAAATATATATAAAACAAAATATACTTCCATCACTACATGATAACTTCAATGCATTACTTTTGGATAATTATAACTCTTCACATTAATTTAGTTTTTGGTCATATTTATGAAATCATATTGTGATGTAGGTAATAGAAATGTAGCTAATATTAATGGAAGTTATGTATAATGATAATTGAAACCATGACAAAATATGTGGACAAAATTAAACATAAATGAACAAAATTACATTGTTAATCATTTATCTTTATCATAGTTTATAGAAACAACACAACACATTTTCTTGGGCCATGGTTTTATAAACATAGTACTTGATTTGATATCTTACTTTTTTGGCCAATGGACGCCATTTATATAGAGAGATTCCACAAGGTTTCCTTTTGCACTTGGAAAAATCACAATTTGACACGCTGTATTTTAACAAAATATATAATCTAAATTTCAATAAATTAAACAAAATATATAATCTATATTTCAATAAATTATAGAGATTTCACAATGTTTCCTTTTGCATAGTGAATAGTAAAATTCATCACACATGAAAAAAATGGTTTTTCATTGGGAAATTTCAAGTCAAGAAATAATAACAACAATTTAGTCTCAATTTTTCTCTGATTTGTAAAGACCAAGGAAGAAAATTAAAGCCTGAAGATATGGGAATTTCAAAATATTGGAGAAGGTAGGAAACACTTCCCGCTAACTCAATCTTCCATCTTATATGTCTATTTTCTCATTAGTAAATGTAAATAACTTGAAACTTTACATGCCATCCATACTCATTGAGGATGAAGAGGGCCAAGTCTTACCTTCCATTAAATATTTGGCTCCATATGCATAGGAAAAATTACCAAAGGGTGGAATACTACAAAAAAATATCACAATGAAATCAAGGGGCCAAGAGGATATCTAGCAAGTGGGATTGAAGTGTCAACTATAGACTAAGACCAAACAAAACTCAAAGGATAAACTGAAGGAATTGTTTCCTCATCTCCTTCAAATATCAAAATTATGGGGACTAAAAGACCCACAAAATGGGGAGGGATGATCCAAAATGGATC
This sequence comes from Pseudotsuga menziesii, assembly GCA_001517045.1. Lineage (NCBI taxonomy): Eukaryota > Viridiplantae > Streptophyta > Pinopsida > Pinales > Pinaceae > Pseudotsuga > Pseudotsuga menziesii. The sequence continues at coordinate 652,915 of LPNX010868938.1, read as the reverse complement.
TACATATGTACCATGTGAATTTAATGATGTTACAGATGGGGGATATTAATTTTTGGGTCATCTTAGAGACAGTGATTGGTAAATTTTGATCATCAACTTTTCACGCATTTTTGGGGCCTTAAACAATTTTTTGGGGCCTGGTGTTGAATGAAGGTTGCGATATACTTGCCTCTTCCAAGGTGGGAATTATTCTTCTCATTAATATATTTCCAATGAAGTGAAATAATGCATACAAATTCTTAATCAAAATAGATATTACACATTGACACACACACAATACACATAGATTTGTCATGGAACGCCTTAATAGGAAAAGCAAAAAAAACTTAGACCAACAACTATATCTCTCTCATTGTGTTTCTTGACCATTCATAATACAATATATAAGTATTATACCCCATCCAAAAACCCAATCTGGTAACCCAAATTAGATTACACCCCTAATACCTTAACCAAAATTAAATTTACATATTTTCAGAAAAAAATAGCCCAAATGTTTTGTCGCACCTTTGGCTTGTAATGACATTGGACGATAGCCCCTTTTTGTTGTCCACTTTGTAGATAAAGGAGGAAGTGTTGAAATCCCCCCCACCCTATAACACCCCTAAAGTTAGCACCACGTGCAACACTCAACGCATATGACAAAGCCCTATAATGTTGTAATCGTATGTCCCACATGCAAAGAATTTAACACATGCCCAACATAAAAAGGGTTGATTTTTTTGACTAGCCATCAACTATTACATATTATGAACATGAGTGTGGAGGAGATGTTGATAAACAAGAGAGACATAGGTATATTGTAGAGAACTATAGAGGTCCATAGTGTCTATGAGATTCATAGTAAGCTTGGAAAGTTTTGTAATATGCATTATATAAGAAGACGATGTGCATGGTCTTTCAATGAATGCTTGTTTCCTGTATAAGTTTCTAGGGTAAATGTTTGTTTTCTATTATGTGCGTATTTTCTATTGTATTCAATTTCATATGTCGTAGTAGTTAAATAATTTGAATGGTGGTTTAATCTTCTAAAACACAAAAGAGTATGGCACAATATAGTATAGGCTCATTGTCGTCCTTGTAAGTTTAGATCCATTTTGGGATCCAATCATTAAAATATTCAAACTAGTTTATAGATCAAGTAACCTCCATTTCCCATAGGACCACCCATAACAAATGGGTCCACACACACACATGGAATGACTAATAAGTTGAGTCAATTTGCTTGGATGAACACATTGTGGAAGATGATGTAGAGTTGCAATAATCCAATAAAAAACTCCCCACCTTCTTAAAAGATATGGAGGAGGTTGAGGCCTTGAGATAGATTCTTAGGGTGTGTATGTGAAGGAGCATTCAACTACATCGTTATATAATGATAATTTCTGGAAAATTATTGCCACATATCTTTACTAATGCATGCACATGCACGTGTTGATGGGTAGGTAGTGTAAATACCATTGATTTCAACATATTGCCCTCATTTTTGGCTAGTCATTAATAATTGGTTAACGATGGAATTTGTGACGGGGCGTTCTACAAGTATTTCCTTGCAAATTATTGATTTCCATCTTCAATTTTCCTATAGAAAAATGATTTTTTGGTAATATGGGATACAAATTGAGAATTGTTGATTTCCATTTTCATTTTCATGTTTTCCATACTTGTTATGATTATTTAAAAGAATTATTGTCCTCCTTTTCTTCTTCTTCAGTCGCATGTTTTATTTTCTACCACATTAACCCCAACATTCCTCACAATCTCCTCAATTGCAAACCACTGAACATTAACATTATTAGTACTCCAATTGAAGTGACAGAAAATAATGTGCGCCTCAATTTCCAAGATAGAAAGCACATAGGATCAAATTGATACAATGTTGTGCTAATGCTCATAAATTGTGTACTTCATAGGTTTTCCAAAATATTAATGATTTATTTTTAACTAGGTAATCACTATTACGAATAACCCCGTACTAGACCAAACTTCATTGGTTAACAAGAAATTTTATAGTAACTAAGAAAGGGGATAGATGACAACATACCTCTAGATATTTGAACTTCATGAATTGAAAAAATGGCGGCAAGCCAATACAAATATATTTGACCTAGAACTACCTATACACTAGTTGGTCCCCATCCAACTAATTCTAGAGCACCAACAATGTGAATGGAATTATACTGTTATCTTAGATATAAAAGGAATTCAAGGATCTTACTTTATAAACAATAGATCTTTTGGGTATTAAACTCTTTTAAGAGGTTGATCTAATTTCTTGCAAAATATCATGCATCCTTATGAACATTAGCGATGCTATGATGAATTCATGCTCATAGGGATGTGGTGTGGATGTAGTTAAAGACAAAGTCATGCACATCGGAATTTGGCATGGAATTAATGGAAAATTAAGGCTAGGGTGATGAGATTCCCACATAGATAATGCTAATAAATAGTCCATGATTGCTAATAAAAAGTAGCAATCCAATTACCAATTACAATAACAAACCATGTTTACAAATGTAAGTAATAGAAATGTAGCTAATAATAATAGAAATGATGTATAAGGATAATTACACCCATGACAAAATATATGGTAAAATTTAAACCAAAATGAACAAAATTACACTATTAACTATTTATCTTTATCATAGTTTATAGAAACAATGCAACACATTTTCCCTCCATGATTTTTATAAATATATTTATTGCTTTTAGACCTTCTTGTTTTTGGTGATGAACACCATTTATATAGAGGGATTCCAAAATGTTTATTTTTATACTTGAAAAACAACACATTTTGACAAGCTATATTTTAACAAAAATGTATAATCTAAATTTCAATAAATTATAACAAAAATATATAATTTATATTTCACTAATTAGAGATTCTATAATGTTTCCATTTACACTCGGGGAAAAGCACAATTTGACACAACTTATGTGGAGAAATATATAATATAGATTTATATATATAAGTTTCTTTCTATTTTTCTTGCTTAGCTGTTGCTTTATGTTGTTTCCTTTTTAAGCTTTTGTAAACTTCAGATTGAATTTCTTTATGTTGTTTAAGTTTTGTACATTTTGATTGAATTGGGAATGGAGAGAACCAACGATGGCAGGAGGGCGAGAACTTTTGTATGCTATTTTTTTTAAAACGACCATTATTTGCTTGGGCGCTCTCTATATCTTTTTCCATCTGCAATTTCCTCTCCTCTTTCCATGGCCATGAAAATTTTGTTGGTTCGTCTTTCAAGATGGATCATATCTTCTAGTTTGATGCCCCAATTATTTAGAAGATACGGTAACACAATCGATATATGGTGTGGTGTGTATTTCTTGAGTCTGGATGTCGATGTTTGCGTCTTGAGAGTAGGCATCCTTGCATGCATCTATTTGTGATAGAGAACAGTGGTCGCGTTTGTTTGAGGGAAAATGGATTTTGAAGGACATATTCTCGAACGCTCTGCTCTGGTAAGGACATCTGATAGAGAACGTGTCTGGTATGATGTTATCTTCTTTGATTTGTCCTCCTAATTTAGTATTTGTCTTTCTATGATATGAAATCTCATTAGAAATATGTTAACGACCTGTATATGGCATTCACTACAGATACAAAAGAATAAAGAATGTATGAGGAAAGAAAATCCATGCTACTCCACTCCACATATGTATGCATCTTTGTCTCCTCATGTCTCTGCATTTTTATTTTTTGTTTTTCCAAATCAAATATAATCTAGAAATGAGTTTCTACCAACCTCTCTATTTTTGGTCAATTTTCAACCCACAAAACCCTGTAGCTTTTGTCATTTTTTCAGCCATATATACTCTATTATTAACCCTTCCCTATGTCATTTCGGATGTAATGGTATAATCGGATGATCTCATTTCCCATTTTGGAAGTAATGGCATAATCAAATCATCTCATTTCTTTTTTGTACTTCTCCTTTTGGCCATGGGAATCGATGGTTTTTGTAATAGATGACTTGTTCTAAGGGTTTTCCGCTTGCACTTGAGCTTTAAGTGGACACCATGTTGTCCATGTTTTGGATTGGGCGTTTATGGGATTTAGTTTGGTTGAATCAAATATTTCACTAAAAGGGCTATGAATCATACTAATTTCAAGGTAAATAATACATTGCAAAGAACTATTATGGCTGAGTGAAGCCATATGCTTGTGTATTATGGTTTTATTGTATCGTTTGATGCAGATACAATAACATAGTCATCTTGTTTTTTTTCTTCCTCTTTTGCTGGAGGAGAAACATCATCATCATGAATATGAGTAGGATGCAACCCCTTCCTCCTCCTTCTTGATTGTTGCAGGTTTGGTCTCAGAGTCCATGTCCAAAGCAGGCTATAGCAATGTCCAAATCTATATACTCGTTTTGGAGGTCAGCTCAGTTGGATGATCATCAATCATTATCAGAAATCTCTATGAAAACATGCAAAATGCACGCGAAGGGTAAGGGTATCTAGTCTCACCAATGGTTACTATTACTTTATAGTCTACATTACATATTACAATAGAGTGCTATTTCCATACTTTTTACTAGGATTTTACTAAATGAGATACATTTTTGAGACATGTTTATTTCTTCTCCCACATGTACAATATATATTACTGTTGTGCTTTGTAACCTCTGATAGGTCATTTTGAAATTTTCCATATGATATGTCCTCTCTACATTAAGTGGTACCTTTTTTTTGGGTTTCAAGTGTAGGTTCATTTTTTTTATGCATCAACACAGTTTACAAAACCCCTTCCTTCTTTCTTGGTGTTTTGTCCCAAGTTCCTTTTCTGATTCTTTGTTAACCCCCTATTTGCAAATTAACCCACCCTAAGGACTCACGATTTTAGGGTAATTATGGACTTAATCTTGTAAGTGGGAAGTAGGGGCAGAGTACCAGATTTCCTTGGATATTTGTTAGGGTCGATGGTAATCAAAATGAGAGTACTCTTGGGATTGATCTCTGTGTTAATAATTTAAATTTGACATGGTAAACAGTCCAATCCTTTTAAGACATAATAACAGATTTCTTCACCATGTGCAAAGGTGCGCCCCTGCAGCCATAATAATTACATTGTTGGGTGAATTATATTTACATTATGACAGAGTATTAAATGTTGTGTGATGTGGTGTATAAGTTATTGGATCTGAAACACAAACATTTAGATGCTAGTGTTTTCATTTTTATTTGAAATGTTTTAAAAACCTTGCATTTTTAAAATTTGAATACTAGTCTGAAGTAAACTGAACTAATGGGACAAAAAGAAAAACTTGATGTATGCTTTGATTTAGTAAAAGAAAAATTAAATGGAAATCCACAATATATGTAATTAGTCTTTATATATTTTTCATAAAGAGATTTGAATTAAATTGCATACATTTATAGATATTAATATAAAATGGCAGGCAACGCAATTTTGGTCTAATCATGTAAACTTGCAAGATGTTTTGTCAATAGTGCAGGAAATTTTAATGCGATGTGATTGTCGAAAGTGCAGGTGTATGTTGGGAATTGACAGTGTTAAAGCTATGAGATATTTTGTCAAATGTTGAACATTCACCTATGCTATGCTACAGGTACAAATATCTGTGTGTGTGTTTGTTGTTTTTAAGCTGATAGGTATTATGAGACATTATTACTACGTTTTTTTTTTCGGTTAAGCACTTAGACAACCAAAAATTACATTACATTATGTGACATTTAAAAATAATATATTGTTCCTTTTTCCGTTGAAGAAAGTGAACCTACATATATCTTTACTATTACAAAAATTCAAAACATTTTCCTCCTGCTCCTCTATCTAGTCTGAGTCCTGAGTCTGTGTACTCATTAGATTCTATATGGGATAGAGGAGGAGCTTGTATTTCATTGATCTGCTGGAGGTTTTAGAAATATAGTCTGCTCCGCCTTGAAGACAAAGGTAACCAATCATAATTTTCCCTTAGTAGTGGATGCTAAGTAGTGTATTCACCTAGCATGTTTGTCTGGGTATGATTTCTGTCATGCTTGATTTGTCATGGTTCATACAAATACATTGAAGGTAAGAAGGTTAACCTCCCAATAATATCATGTCACATATATATATTTTTTAAATGCACTCATTTGCACAATCACCTCCTATCACAAAGAACCTAAAAGTGATTGGAATTCCAATCCATGCCCATTTCCCTAACTACTTTTATTTCATTATTTACTTGTTTCTCATGGATTTTATCCTCTTCAACATGCACAATTGTTGATACCATCAGATTTTTGTGATACTTATTATTATCAAGACTAACCCTTTCTTGGCCAACTAGAGAATAAACTACAAAACCTATTGATAGCCTAACAAATGTAATATATTTTCTAGATAAACTATATTGCATTAGTTGAAGAAATTAGAACTTTGAATATATGTTCTAGTTGGTAGATACTTAGAACCCAAAGAATTTGGTGAAATGAAAAGTGGTATTCAACATCCTTAGTTTCATATTCAACACTATGGACAAAAGCATAAACATCTAACCGATTATTGTCATCTTCTGCAACATGTAGTTCTTCAAATTATCTAATCTAATGATCTACTTTTACCTTGAAATATGATTCATCAAAGTTAAATTGAGACCCCCAAGAATTTACTTGTCTCTATGTGCATGAAAAATTATGTCAAGCTATTCAACCTAAATAATAGTAGGAAAACAACAATCAATTATACAACCTTAAGTGCATGAACTTCAATGGTCTCTCAACATGTTAAGACTGTGCAAGGAAATTTAGAGATGAATCCATTTCTATTTTTCAGCTTCTTGATAGAAACTAAAAGTGAAGATGCAAGAGGAATTGAAAAAATGTTAAGTGCCAAGGGAAAAAATGTTACCAGGTTTATGAATGGAATTCTAGAAGTATCCTAAAAAAATCTCCCCACATTTTAGATTCCATCCATGAAATGAAGCTAATAATCTAAAGGCTAAAAGCAAATCTAATGGAAATTTATTTGTATGGTTGAAAATGTCAAGTTTTGAACCATGAACCATGATTAGTAGATCAAGAAACCAATAACTAGATTTTGCAAGAACAAGCACCTCAATCTCAAATGGCATTTGGCAGGTGAACTCTCTCAAGGATTAATTCCTTACCTTGATCAAAATCTTGAAGGAAATGGAGTAAAAATTGGTATGTACCCACTTTTATTGATAATTTGTACATGTTGTTTGAACTTTGTGATTGGGAGTTTGATTAAACCAACTCCATAATGAACCGTTATGAATCTAAAGGAAATTTTAATTATATATTATTGGACCATTACAAGACGTATTGAACAGGTTTAGGCATATTGCGTTATTTTCATTAGGTTGTTGAAGGCTATGTTGGTTAGTATAAGTTAATATAGATGAATTGTAATCTATTATTTTTGTATTATACATATATTTTATCCAGCAACAAGAAACACACTCTCAAATAATATGGTCATTATGTCTACCTGCCTAGCATGGCCATGGACACAACCATAGTTGTAGACAAATTTACTTCAGTTGTTTGATATTCATTGTTCAATAAGAGATGTTTGTTTCAGTAAACACTCAATTTCATGAATACAACAAGAAACACACTCTCAAATACTATGGTCATTATGTCCACCTACCTAGCATGACCATGGACACAACCACAGCTGCAGACAAATGTATATCAGTTGTTTGAGATTCATTGTGCAATAAGAGATGTTTGTTTCAATAAACACTCAATTTCATGAATTGTGATATGGAATTTTATATACAAGGATACCATAGAATGGGATATTTTCTATTTCAAAACATTTGTTTAGTAAGAGATGTTTGTTTAAGTAAAAAATTAGTTTCATGAATGTTTGTTTCAGTAAAAACTAGGTTTCATGAATCATGATAATGGAATTTTCTATAAAAGGATGCTAGAGATAAGTGTTGCTCACATTAATGTAAATGGAAGTCAGTTGGAGAATGCAATAATTTTTGTTCATGGGTATAGGTTATATACCTTAATGAATATTTCTTCAAGAACATAGGGCTTAATATATTTGTCTATTAACACGGTATTTTTACATTAAAACAATTCATATATTTTTCTATTATTTTTAGTATGTCAAATGGTTGTATATATTTTTAATCTTTTTGTAAAATATGTCAAGAGTGTAGGCCAAAAGCTTGTATTTTTTTTAATTCTTTTTAAAGTATGCCAAAAAATAAATTCTATATTTTTCACTATAAAGTATGTCAAAAGTTTTAATTATTTTAATTTAATCCTACAAACATAAAGATGAAAATACAACTTAATATCCAATTTTTTTTATTGCATATATTGGTAATATAGTTATATGTTTTATTAATCATTTCTAAATATATAAATATTAGAGATATATAGTTTTTAAATGTATATTTTATTTTTTCAAAAGAAAATGTATAAGTTTTATTAGTATTTAACCTTTTGAAGTTTTAGGTTAATTTGTTTTTAACTTATTTTCTTTGCAATAAAGTACTAATATTTAACTAGTGATCATAATAA
>LPNX010868938.1:455180-644172 GCA_001517045.1 Pseudotsuga menziesii | reverse complement strand
AGGAGGGGAAGGGATGGGGGAGAGGAGGGAGGGGGAAGAGGAGGAAGAGAAGGGAGAGGGAGGTAGGGGAAGGAGGAGAGAGGGAGGTAGGGGAAGGAGGAGAGAGGGAGGTAGGGGAAGGAGGAGAGAGGGAGGAGAGGAGGAGGAGAAGGGAGAGGGGAAGAGTAGGGATGAGAGGAGGAGGAGAGTAGGGAGGATGAAGAGGCAATGGGGGGAGATGAGAGAGGAGGATGGAGGGAGGAAGAGGAAGAGGAGAGAGGAGGAGTATGGAGGAGGAGGAGGAAAAGGGTGGGGTTGGAGAGAGAGGGAGGCAGTGGAGAAGTGAGGAGGAGTAAGAGAGAAAAGGAGAAGGGAGGGGGTGGAGAGAAGGGGAAGGGAGAGGGGTGGAGGGAGGAGGATGAGGGGAAGGGCTGGGGGAGAGGAGGAGGGAAGGTGGAGGAGAGAGCAAGGATAAGGAAGATAGTGGAGGAAGAGGAGGGGAAGTGAGATGGGTGGAGGAGGGAGAAGGAGGAGGAAAGAGGAAAGAGANGTAGAGGAGAAGGATGAGGGAGGAGAGGAAGGGAAGAGGAGGAGGAGGGAGGAGAGGAAGGGAAGAGGAGGAGGAGGGAGGAGAGGAAGGGAAGAGGAGGAGGAGAAGGGATGAGAAGGGAAAATTGGAGGGGATGAGGGAACATGAGGATGTAGAGAGAGGGAGGAAGAAGAGGAAGGGGAAAAGGGAGGAGAGGAAAGGGGGAGGTGGAGGATAATTTTTTATTGTGAAGCACTCATGTAGTCTTTGCAAATTCTAGTGTCTCATTGAAATCCACCTACCTATCCCAAATTTTTTGGAGGGTTGGATTTATACCTATTTTCTAATGTATCCAAGGTTAGTATTGTTGATTCATGTTACAAATCCTCTCACTACTTCTAACTAGAAACTCTCTTGGAATGCAATGTAAAATCCAAATAGTAGGACTTGAGATAGGCTAATATCACATTTGAATCTTTCAAATTATAAAGTTTTATATTTCCCTATTTCTTCTCTAAGGTTTAGGTAGTTTCTCTACATAGGAATTCTAGTTTGATTCATATTTATATTATTTCCATGAGAAGACTTAAACCTCATTTTAGATGCTACTTTTTAAAAAGTAGTTAAATGAGGTTGTGTGAAACACATGATATGTATTGTGTAAAATCATGACATATTTTATTATTTGTTGAAGCTATCTTCATAAAAACAATTATGTCCCTTAAGATAACCTCATATCTATAATCCACTTACAATTATATTTATAACCACTAACCACTATAGTACATAGCCCATATCAACACCAAGTGAGTTCACCCACTATACACTATAGAAAAATAGTTCCCTAACACTTTAGGAAAGTAATTGGATTGCTTGCTTTTTCATACTTGCACCCAGGAAGTAAGGAGCCAGGGTAGGTCTTCAAGTGGGAGCTCCTGATGATGATTCATACGTCCTGCTGCTGGTTGTTGGTCTGGAGCAGGCGGTATAACTCTCAGAAAGTCTCAATAAACAACTTCAGAATCCCCATAATTTTTATAGCAATTCATTTTCCTTATATATAAATTATATCAACTCCTAACATATATAATTACTTATTCACTAACCCTATAAACCTAACTATTATAATCAATAATCATAAGTGTAACCACTATAATTAAACACCTAACTCATATATCCCATGTAAACCCTAATGTGTAAACCATTTAGCCCCTATCAACCCCTTACACTTATAAACTCTAATATAACCCCCCTAATATGTATAACCTCTAAAATTGATCACTACTTATCCCTAACACTTAAATCCTAGAAATATTAACACATAACCCTTATAAACTCTTTTACTTGACCATCTTAAACTCTTATTCCCTAAAACCCTTAACTAATATGACTCATAATAGATAACATTTCTAACCCCTATTTCCCCTAACCCATCAACATCATAATATATAATTCTTATAGCAATATGTTACATAGAATTTTCGTCGTCGCCATGATCACGAACCTTGCACACCTTTTCCTTCCCTTGATCGTTTAAGTGTTTGGCCAAAACTCTCTGGAAGATGAGTTTTGAGGTTTTTTCCCTTTGAAAAAAAACTTTTCCTTTGAAAAAACATGTTTTGAGAGGGTGACGCCCTTTGCTCTCTAACAATGTGTGTCGCCCCCCCCATTGACGCACTTTGCATCACTGTAGGGTGTGTTACTGATGCACTTTGCTTGTGTATAGGGTGCGCCAGTTCCTATACAAAGAGAAATAGAGAAGTCGCAAGAAGTCTCTCAAAGGAGACCCTCATGGAGTTTTATCCCTTCCTTATAGGGTGGATCTCACTTGCCTCCCAACTTAGTAGGATCCCACCTCATCCTTCTCCCTTCCTCATCTCTTTTGTCCTATTCCTTTCATGGGATAGGGGTTGAGAGTGAGTGTAGACAAATTATTAAGAAATTAGGCCATATTTTTTTTTCTTTGTGGATCTTCTTCCAGGCAATATCTGTTGGAAAAGGATCTCAACACCAAGGCTTAGTTGTAATCTTTCCTTCATTCTATTAATGAAATATGTTTTCCTTTCCCATAATCATTGTGTAATTAATTGTTTATTATATTTCTCCTTGGTCATTGATATAGATATGTTTGATTATCTTATATGCTTCCTTGTTTCTTGTTGGCTATGATCTGTGCGGGTTCTTCAATGTCAACTAAGTAAATATTTCTAGCTTGCAGGGACAACCTTCCAAAAAAGGTAAGGTTTCATTCCAATCAAGTAATCCTATTAGATCTAGGGAAAGGTTTTCATTGTTGTTTCTGCTTTGGTCAAGTTATATACCATATAGACTAGGGAAACGGTTTCTGTTTGCATTGACCGCATATTTCCAGTAACAAAATTGGTGACTCCACTTGGGAGCTCCTTAGATATGTTAGTTTTTAATAGATATGATTTTTTTGGTGTTTGGATATATCTCCCTTTTTTTCCTCTTAGTTGAGTTAGATATGGTTAATTTCAACCAGTAGATCAATCCTAGTTTTTTTTTTTTTGACTAGGGGAATCGGCAACTGGGGTCAGGCTGGTACTCGCATGACATAGGGTCCAGGGATCCATTCCCACTACCACTATAACCCTAGGTTCCCCACACCCATTACACGACATGGGACACAGGTAAACCTGGGTGGGATTGATCTCGTGACCTCCAATTTACAACAAGTGACTTCATAACAACAGAACCGCCAATGAGTCACACCCGTGCGGGATCAGTAGATCAATCCTAGTTGATAGATCTGTCATTTTCAAATTCTATTCTGCAATTTTAGACCTTTAGAATTTGGTTTTTGACTTGAGATCTATTTTTTTGAGTATTTGGTTTCACCGATGCACTTATCCTATTTTCATAATGCTAACCTATCAGACTGTTGCCTTCCCTATTCTGGAAGAGAGTGTCACTGACTCCCTTACCCTTTGTACACAGACCATCACTAACACCTTCTCTATTCTAATATAGAGCATCACATACGCCTTCTTTCTATTTTCAAGGAGTGTCATCCTGGTCTCGACACCTAAGGTTATACCTACACCACATGTCATCCTTTGAACCAAGTTTGGTTTCAACCTCATATCTGTTACAGCCTTGTAATCTAGTTTGTCATTGTGATTCACATTGTTTCATCTTTTAGATCTATTTCTTCAACCGTTAATTTGGAAATTTCTTGATTTGTTGTGGAAATTTTGGTTTTACATCTTAATGATTGAATTTATAGGAATTATATATTTCTTTCATTAGATATGATTTGTTTTCTAATAAGAAGATCTGAAAATTTTGGGTGATCCATATATTTTCATGTTTTCTTGTCTTGAATAGAATAGTTGTAGTGTTATGTTGAATAATTTTACATTTGATTTCATATCCAAAAGATGTGAATGTTAGAATTTTTTTTTGGCATTATCATTCACTGAAGGAAAAGGAAACGTTTTCTTTTTCATTTGGATGATTTTTGTGCATATATACGAAACCTCTTTCTCTCTTCTAAATTAGATATCCATCAAAAGGAATAGCTTGTTTTATCATTCATTTTGCATGGTTTTATGTTAGGTATACAATTCCATATGTACACTTAACCCTTAAATTTAAAATTCAAGCACAATCCTCAGTTTAAATTTTTTAGCAAGATTGTGATCTAGGCTAGAGACATGTTTCGACATCGTAAAGAGTAGAAATTGTGTTTTATTACTTGCACTGCATCTCGAGGACTATGTGGTTCTTCCACGTACTTGTTGGTATACAGACATGCCTTTCACATACTCTTGTAGTATATCGAAAGGTTATCTCACATAGTGGTATATAGGAATTCCCTTTCGAACGGTTGTGCATTAGGAAGCACTACTACAGACTTGAGCTCCCACATACCTTGCATATATTGAGAGGCCCTCATAATATCCTAAAACCATTTGAGTTATCCATTTGGTCGTCTTGTTTTCTCAATACACCGAGAACAACACTTGGGGATATTACTACGCACGTACTGTCCAAGTATCTGGGTATATAGGAAAGGGTATAGTCCCAATCGTCCTTGTCACATATCACTGTTTGACCCTACGATATATATATATTTTTGATGCTTGAAAATCGTATGAGGATCTGAATTTTAAACCTACCTTTTCACATTGTTTTCTTGTGGCTTTAGATTGAGTAGCGTGACCGAATTGTTTAACTGTGGTGATTAGGAAATTTTGTAGAATGCAAGGTTTAAATCTTGAAAATTATGAACCTGTAATATGACCTGATTCACCAAACTATTCATACCATACAAGTTTTAATACATATAGAGCTTCGATGGAAAGTTCTCTTGATCCCGAATTTGATGGTAGGATAGGAACCACACAAGATCCAAAAAAAAACTTCCTAGCACAAGTTATAACTTTCTAGAAATACTTTCGATCCTTTTGCACATTTAATGTCGACGATTTTTTTAGATTACATTCTTGCTCAACGACATCCAAAACAATCATCTCACCAAGGAACCTTAGGCATGCTTAATTTTCTAAGTTTTTCATTTCCTGTGACACATGCATCTTCTATTGTTACTAATCCCACTTCAGGAAAAAATTTCACTTTTAATTTAAATACAACACCAATTCCCCAATTACATCCATTCTTGAACCCTCCTGTTCAAGTTCATTCTGGTTGGGAATAAATCCCACCAGTACCTAATTCAGCTGCTTTGGAAACCATCTCTAGTCATTTAGTTGTTATGAGTCCTACTCCTATGAGTGGGGTGAACATGTTAAATACTTATATTCCATTTACTGCAAGACAAATAGGGTTTGGGGGTAAATCCTCCATTACTATGAAAATACCTAATTGGACTGTTTACCTGTAATGGGTTCCGTCTTGCTATATACCCATCCCTTCTACGACTGGTACTACACCCCTACATCCTGGATTGCCTAATGTTTCTGGGACTACAAATTTTTTTAGGACTCAAACTAATGTGATGGGTCCATTCCATCTAGAAATCAATCCCTTAACTTTTTGGTACTCTCAATTTTAGGATGTAGGTGTGACCCCACAGTATTCTCAACCCCAGTATACATGTAAGTTTTCACACCAACATGTTGCTCATGTACAATCCCAACCTCAATATATGGGCATAAATAAACAACCTCCATATATGGGAGGACCTGCTAATGGTCTTGTTGGTAATCTGATGCATCATAATCCTTACTATTATCCTCAACCTAACCGAATTTTACCATTTTTTACTACTCTATATTTACCATATTTTTCATGTTTGATCAATGATCCTATTCAACATTCACCCCTTTCTCCTGGTATTTCAGTAAAACTCCCATCGGACATTATGAAGTTTAACAGGAAACCGGGTGAGGAACCTAACAATCATGTTATGTCCTTTCATTTATGGTTCTCCTCAAACTCATTTATGGATGACTATATTAGGGATTTATCCCTTGCTACGTGCAAAAGAACATACCCTATATCAACCATATCATAGGTTAGAGTTCATGGTGCGAGGGATTTCTCAACCTCGTCTTGCAATAATAAGCAGTAATAACAACAAAAATAATATTTTTATGATTTTTTATATGCTTTTTCTAACTAATGAAAAACAATAACAATCATACCTTCCAATAACATGGGCCACTGTAATAGCCCATGGGGGGAAAAGCAAGTGGTAAAGTGGAATTGTTTGTAAATGGAAGGTCTCGTGTTCAAATGCCCCCAAAATTTACCCGTGCGCCATGGTTCGAGCCCTGTGGTTGCACCTAGGGTTATAGTGGTAGCAGGATGGATCCCTGGACCTTGTGTCATGTGAGTACTAGCTCGTCCCTAGTTGTCGATTCCCCTAGTCCAAAAAAAAAAAAAAACATGGGCCACTGCAACCGTTTGAGGAAATGGTCGACCGGCTCCACGGTTTGGTTCTCCAGTCGTCTCCACTAATGGTTTTCAAAAAAGGGGGAATGGATCCAAGAGGGTATGGAGAAATCTCAACATACACCATGGAAAGTGATATGGAAAAAGTATTGGAATGATGAAAAAAGGTTCCACCAATTAAGGGTTCAAGGAATGAAAAAGTTGACCAAATTTTTTTTTTGGGAGACCTGCACAATATATTTATAGGATGATCCAAGGTTTTTTTACCCATGGTATTTTATTGTGCATGTTATTTATCCATGGTTTTTGACCCATTCTCATTTTATTTTATTTTTGTCCTTTTTGGAGAGTGGGGTTATGTCACAATAAATGCTCAACTTCCCTGTATTTATGGGGGAATGAATAATAATGTCTTGGAGCAATTTTGGTGGAATTTAATTGGGATTATGATGTATAATTATAGTTTGCACCATAGAGAGTTAGGTGAAATTTTTTTGGTTTTAACATATTTCCCCCTGATCTGTGAGGGAAAGAGCTCATCGTATGATTGATATACATCATAGGATCAAGGGAGCAATGGTGACAACAATGGAGAAACCAGAGGGAACCATGAAGGAGTCAGAGTTTCCTCATTCGAGTTGCAATGGATTTTGGTTTGTATTAGTTCTAAAAAATGGATCAGGTACATATAATCTTAGACATATACATGGATGAGGCGTCCATACCCATGCTCGTATCAATGTCTCAATATACAAATGGGGATCAAGGCTCAAATCATGGGAGCCGAGAAATACATATATACAACTGGTAGTACATAATGGTGGCCTCAATGGGAGGATGAATACAAATAATGATATGAAGAACTGGTACATAAGAACAATGGAATTCTCCTATAATACGATATCATAACAACTGATACTATGCTAGATATGGAGGTGTACACAACTGTATGGACTTAGTGATTGAGATTCATAATCTATGAGGTACAATAAGAAACATCAAGTAATGTAGATACATGGAAGCATGAAATTGAGGGGCTTATGAACACTGTCGCCAATGCATCCCAAAAATCATGAGGGACATGAAATTGTATGGGTCCCCAAAATAGACTCACCATTGTGCTAGATTCAAGTGACAACCTAGGTCTTCGACAAAATAATGAATGAACCAATACCCTGTATGAATATTAACGGTGCGATAGTGGAGTTGAAGTTGAGCACGTGAGACACAACCAACCCAAAAGGCACTAAGGAATCCTTTCAAGTAGTCCAAGGAACTCATCAACGAGGTGGATGAAATTAAGATATAGGGGCCTCTAGGTATATCCTCTAGAATAGATGTGTTGGAGTTGACAGAGGGAGACCTACAACTACCAAGGAAATGAGGCTTCCTTGATGGAAGTGTGAGGGGGACAACAAGAGGCATGGAAAAATAATGGGGATTGAGACATTGAATGGGGAACAGGGGTAGGGGACTACGGGGGACTCAAAATTCCTTTGTTCAAAGTATGACAGCATGGATAACCTGACAGCACATGATACAAACTCATGGGAAGGAGATCATATCTATGTAACCGGGAAAATGACTACAATGGGAAATACTTGGGGAAGTAATTGGACAAGTGATATTAAGGGGATCCAAGGGAGATTCATCACAGAGTACTCTGAATAGAGGAGACCCAATTGAGGAATGCCTCCATATTGTGATACTATATGTGGGAACTGAAAGGAACCATTTGGGTCTTCTTCATAGTTTAAGGAGCATGAAGAAGGGATAGAAGTATATTCGATATGATACTATCTTGTGGATTTTTGTCGAGCCTGAGACGATAAATGTTTGATGGTGTTTTCATGTTTAGAGATCCTGAAAATAGGAAGAAGAATCCAATGGGTCTATTTTTCATACAGTAGTCTCCTAAGTTCAAAAAAGGATAAAAGTGTACAAAGGAGAGCTCTCTCATCTGAAAGGGGCAGAGGGAATTCTTTTCCATAGGTAGTCCAACCAGGCTGAAAAAGGTTAAACCTATAATGATTGGATGATCATTCAAATAATTTCATGCGCATAAATGAAACCAAGTTTTCTCAACGATCTTTTCTATATGAGAGGGCTGGAAAAGATCTTAAATACAAACCATAAATGAGTTTTTTCGTAGAATACAGTCCCAATTTCTGACAAAGCATAAAAGGATACAAAGGGAAGTGTTCCTAGTTGGAAGGTGCTAGGGATGTATTTTTCTTTAATTAGTATATGTAGTCCAAAAAAGGGGATAAATGAGGCCACATAAATTCCCTTTCAAATACTTTAACGAGTGTGAAAGAAAGCAATCATGTTCAACAATCTTTTCATTCTTTAAGGAGGCAGAAAATAACTTAACATAAACATTGTAATGGTTAGTCAAGCAAGGAGGAAGTGTTTGATGTACCAAAATGGTTGATGTTGTGAACATGGCTAATATGCATAAATAGCAGTGGAACATTGATGGGGCCTCCTTGCGGGACGATGAATGGCGGTAAATTAAGGCCAAGTTGTAGTATGGATGGAGTGGATGTCTCATGAACATGTCAATACATACGGGTTTTGATTTTCCTGGTGGCACATAAATCGAGGTAATTCCAGGAAATGTTCGAAAAAAATGATAGGGAGAGAACAAGATGTGGGTCTCATAAGTAGAAAAATGATGGAAAACCGAACCCGACAGTGCAAATGACGTGAAAAATAGGCATCAGATGACTCTGTGGTGCATGGAATAAAACGTTGACCACATGGAGGCCTACAAACAAGGGGGACCACATGACGCATGTCATTTTCATTGTGCAGTGTTGAGTTGGAGTGGAGGGCCATAGAGAAAAGCTGTTGATTTCTTCCAATTGGACCGGTGGTTTTTCAAGTTGTAAGTTGTAGGTAAGATCTCGCACCTATCCCGTCAATTTTAGTGGTGTAGTTTTTGGTTTTTATGATTTTGAGGGTCTCAACTGAACCTGAAAGGTTCACGGGGACATGTCACACTTTTCAAGGGAAAAGGAACGACCCATTTTGCAGCTATCGGGAATACAGGCGCGACCTGGTCACACCTATAAAGGAGACATGTGTTACCTGGTTCGCACATGTTCAGGAGAAAGGAGCGACCCAGGTCGCACTTGTCAAGCATTTTTGCATGAATTGGGTCGCACAAAAATGCTCGACAAGAGAGACCTAGCACATAATGGAATTTTTTGTGAAACTAGGTATGGTAGGGAATTTTTGGATGTGCAGGAATCCTTGAGTCATATAGCAAGAGAGAGACATCTGAGACCTCAGAGATGAGGTAGAGGAGGATGGATCAGTGCAAGATACACTTTCTCGATGTGGGCTGTTGAATTTCTTCCAGATCCCCTTGATGCATTCATCAAAGTTACTGTTGAACAAGCTGGTGATATTTTGGGATAGATACTTAGAGTGCTTCGTCATACAGGGCAAGCGAATGGAGATCACGCTCCGAGACATGTAATTTATGACTTTCCTCCCATGATTAGTTGTGATCGGCGTTATCTCATCGAAGCTCCTGAGGGGGATGTTGATGGATGACCTGTGCACCAGGAATTGTTATGCCTCAGCTTATATGCATGCATTGTTCATATTGGTGTGAGACATCGAGAAGCTAGAGACTTGGGTTGTGGCATCGATGGTGTTGTGGATACTAGGATCGAAATGTCTGCACAAGATCTCAGGCGACCAACTACTGATGGTCGAGAGTGTGCTTAGGGGCACCTATTATGGGTGGACCCATATGTACTTGATAGTGGTTCGACATGGGATGAACCAGGCTAGCTTGGCAGACAGGGATTTCTATTTAGCCTCCTTTTTGTGCTCTTTCTTCTTTAAGCAACTACCAACACTACGACAACATCTGGCGGTGCGAGATGGGGGACCTTGTGAGCCTCACATGAGGCGATGGTGATCAAGGACCTTGTGAGCCTTGCATGAGGTGATGATGATCTAGGAGGGAGGTGACTTGGTGGGTTGTTTCTTCACCTAAGAGATTTTTTCATAGCAGCGGCAACTTCCTATCCTCATAGAGGACTATCCATATGCAGGGATGGACCACTGGGGAGACATGGATATGCCTCAACCTACATAATAGGTCTAGGGACCTGATGGTATGTATACATTACTATTTTTTATTTAAGTCATATATAGTTTACTAGCATAGTGGTAGCTAGATCATGTGTGTGATATATACTGATGACATATTGTGTGCATGTGCAGACATGGGACCCCACCCTCCAGCGACGCTGGGGCAGGGTGGAGGGGTTAGATCCACCCACTCATGGAAAGAGAAGGTAGTGAAGTGCGACATTGGACTCACTGCAGCTGGATATGGAGTGGATATTAAAGGGGGTCACCGACAATGTGTGGAAGTACCTAGATGAAAATTTGATCACCATGTGCTACAGAGATCCTTCGAAGTGGATCTCTCTAATGAGGAGGATCGCAATTCTTGTTGAGTATGTTAGAGTGGCGACACATGGTCATGCTATGATGGAGGAGGATAACTATGATGACAAGGAGGACTCTGAGGAAGACACACAGTCCTAGAAGGATAACTCTGAATACCAACTTGTGATGCTACCCCGAATGCATTTGAGCATGGGGATTTTTGTATGATATATATGACAAGAAATCCCGTGGTGCTTCTCTTTTTGTATCAAACATGATATTTATTATATGAATTCACGTGGATGCATATTTTTGTATTTTTATGGGTTTTCATGAGTCTCCTATTGATGATTATGCCTATATAATGTATATGACACATGTATGTATTACTATATGATGATTCCTGATGTGGTTTATTTTCTATATGTGATGATTGATGTGCCACTCTAGAACGTCAATATCCATTTCAGATGCTACACTATTGAGAATTATGGGAACATGCATGAATGACATGGATTTGAAATGTCCAACCAAGTGTCTAGTGTGTAGGAACTTTCTAAAGAGACAGGGATCGTGTACCCGGTAGCAGTTATTCAAATGGGAGACAAGCAACTGGGAGTTTAGGAAGACATCAAGGCGTCGAATACCCAAGTGAAGGGTGGCGGTCATGATACCAATGACACCATCATACTCAGCATGGTTGTTGTTAGCAATACTAACACACATTTCATCTATATGGATCAAATCATGTGACGAGGAATAAATGACCCACGTAGCCGAGGAAAAATTAGGAGACCATCTACTTGCACCGTCAATGAAATCGACATAGGAAGGCAAGGTAGGATCCATATGGAGCAACCAAGGAAACAAAATATGAGACTTGTTGTAAAAATGATGCAAAACAAGAAAGAAAAAACTATGATATAAGGGCATGTGGGGCTGTCAACTTAGGCGTAGAATCTCTTGAGGTAGAGCCCATTGTGAGGATTCTTTAAGAGGCGACCATCAGAGTTAGGAAGGAGATATTCCCCCTTATCGAGACATATATAGATGACATAAGGGCCATACCACATGGATTCAAACTTCCCTTTCTTATTCTTATCATGGGCTTGGTTGTAAACGAGGACTAGGCCCCCCTCACTAAATGTGTGTGGGTGGACGTGGGAGTCATAATGGGAATTAGACCGGGTCTTAGCCACTTCGATCATTTGGAGAGAAACATGATGGTAATCATAGATTTGTTCAAGCATAAGTAGGTGTTTTTCTAACGGTGAAGTATCAGGAAGAGATGGCAAGGTAGAGTGACAAAATCTAGTATTCAATCGGAAGAACCGACTCCACACCATGGACTAAGTGAAATGGGGTAAGACTGGTGGTGGTTTCTAGGATATCTCTGTCATCGTGAAAGTGGGGTCAAGATAGATCAAGGGGATCTTCCACGATTGATGATGGGGAAGGACTAATGGAAGTAGAGATCGTATAAATGGTGTTAGTGGTGTTTAGGGAATATATCAGAGGGTGGATATCCTCAATGACAGTGATTTTGTACTCATGGGAGTGCTTGTGAAGGTCACTGAGGAGCTACTGATACTTGGGAAATTTTGGGAAATGTTGTGAATAATGACCATATAGGACACAAACTGTATATGGATTTTTAGTTTGTAGCGATTTGTTTTTAACCGCAGGTATGGTTGGTACATTGACAACTGGAGCATCATCGATCTCGATTACTGTGTGCATATGGGTGTGAAGGATTAGAAAATTGAGATAATTCAGTATCACATGGCCTTGGGAATCGTATAAATAACATGTAGGAGGAGGACGTGGTTTTGACGGGGTTTTGGTTGCCTTTCCCCCAGCCTTCGTGGGAGCATGAGGGGAAGAAGTAGCGGGATAAACAATCATTTATGTACCAAGAGGTGGATGTGACACCACCTCAATAGGTTGGATAGGAGTCAGTACAATCTATGGGGATAAAAGTACCACATGGGAATACCCAAAGTGAAACCCGAAAGGTTGAGAGTAGCCATGATTGGATTACTCACAATGCCATAAGGTGGGAAAAGAAAGGGGATCATGTGTGCAGGGAATGAACCCCAATAATTCCCCAGGGTCTATGGTTGGGGTTGCAACTGAGGTTGCAAAGAGGTCAAAAAATTACTGGATGTGATAGTGCACAAATTCGATATGTTAGTCGGCAAAGGAGGAGGTGGTAGGGAAAAAAAGGTGTCCGTCAAAGGAGCATTGGAAAATAGGCCTAGACCAATGGAATACATGGAAGGATAGAGACGTTGTTGATGGTAGTGTCGATAGTAGAGAGGATGTGTTCCGGGGTGGCTGGTCCTTTAGGATCATAATACGTCAGTTGGTTGATGGTCACGATATTCCCATAATGGGGGAACATTAAGATTCGAAATATGGTAGAGGCAATGACTCGCATTCCATACATATAACTACGTCCAAGGAGGAGGTTGTAATCAAGTTGGACATTAACAACCTCAATGTCAATCAACATAGTTTTACCGTCCAACTCAACAAGGACATTCATGATAACACCTTATGGTTGAGTAGCACGACCATTGTAAGCACAAACAGCGGTGGTGGAAGGTTGAAGGGTTGGGGATCCAATTTTCTTCCAAACAAAGGTTGACATAATGCAGGTGGAATCCCCCTCATCGATGAATGACCAAATTTTAGAGAGTGACTGGAACCTGGAAGGATATGGATGATGGCATATAGGGTTCTCCTTGATCCAATTCGAAGGTAATTAACATGGAATCAAAGGGATCAATGACAACTAAAGAGGAGAAAAATATTTCCATTGCAAAGGAAAAGTTTTGAGGACTTCCATAGCAGACATGTTTGAGGGAGACTATGACAACTCATCAATAATACTATAATTAAAAGTGGCTCTGGCAGTACGATTCTTTGTGAAGCAATGCAAAGGGAATTACGGGACTTTGGAAGTCTCATCCGTGGGGGCTCTTGGAAAATGTAAGGACATATTGAGAGCAGTGGAAGTAGATGTTGTGGATGGATTAACAATTTTCATGGTGGAGCTATAATGGTTTCGTTGATTCTGTAGGTTGATATCAAAAGATAATGTCAGAAGTTGATGGACACCAAGATCAATGGGTTGACCCGCAAAAGTGCTTGTGATATTTTATGGCATAAAGGTTTGGGTTGCAACCATCCCTTGATTTGGTAATGGGTTCTGCAGCACCATATTCGGGGGACCTTGTGGTGTTGGCTTTGGCTGTGCCAAAGCGACTACATTAGAGTCACGCTAATTGTCAACTTGTAACAAGTGGCAGACACAGTTCATATGGGGGAAATGATGTGTATAATGGCCATAAGTGTCACAAATGGTGCACGGATGGTTATTTGGAAATTTAGGGTTCTTCCCAGGTTGAGGTGGATGTTGGGGATTCTGTGCAAGGGGATTTTCTCTATTTTTACTCGGAGGGTCAGGTTGTTGGAAAACTCCTTGAGGTTGGTCGTTTCCTTGGTTCCTACCTCTAGGTCATATTCCCTGCCCTTGTTGGTTATTGGGGGAGGGTTGATTAGGGAGGTTATGCTGAGCATAGAACTATCCTTGAGGAACATGAGGAGTCAGGACCAGAGAAGGTGTAGGTTGCACAAGTGGTGGGTAATAGGAAAGAGCAGCTTGATGGGATGCAAAACCTACTGTCTGGCCATTACATGTTGGTGCCAAGTAGTTCATTCTGTGAACATGAGAAATTGGCGTGGGATATGCATATGAAGGTGTGGATCCAAACTAAGCCTCTACACATGAAAAATCAGGGGTGTAGCCAGGTTGGGAAACACTAGGGGTGTTACCGAAATGAGGTGGAATCACAGGAGAGGTTGTGTATAGGTGGGGATGTAGGGTAATAGAACCAATGACTCCATCAATAGCATGGGATGCCCCCAGCATATCTTAATGTGAGGACCCAACACAAGGAGCATCAGGTATGATGGTATACAAATAACCTATTTGGGAATATATGAGATCAAAATGTTGTGCCTTGAGGATGGCTTCTTCCTCATTTTATGGGCGCTCGGATGCAACATCCTTGGCAATAGGGGGAGTAAGGTTTTGAGAAACCGATCCTGGAAAATCCTATCATCTAACTAGATTTTACACAAGCTACAATGACGATGACACTCATGGATATGATCTCTACTATGAAAAGTCATGTTTTTTCTACAGGATAAAAGGATTTACACACCCTCATCTTAACAGATGGGTGACTAAAAGTACTTGAGAAAAATTGAAGATAACGAGGAAAAGTATGGGTAAGTGGCATGAGGTAGTTCGATATACCATTTGGTAGCAACACTTGTGAGTGTGCACTAGAAAATCCGTAATCAGATAGAATCAACCACTATGTTGTTAGAGGAACACCATAAGTGGAATGACATGATGTGGTTTTGAGGGTATTTTCCTACCTTTCCCTCAAACTTAAGGATGTATGATGGGAGTTTGGTAGGCATGGGAGGCCATAATGGGTCCTGAAGGATGGGTTCATTTTCCAACCATGCCAAATCAGGCAGGTTAATACTAGCCATAAATGGCAGACTAGTACCTAGAGTAAATCAAGGAGGACCAACGATGGTGTTGGGACCGACAGGAATATATTTGTCGTGTGCAAACAGGGGTTTGTATGGCCGAGTTATGACAATAGGAGTATTCACTATAATGGTATGAATATCTAGAATGGTGGGAGAAGTGCTAATGCCCCCATGCATAAATAAATGGACAATATTAACCATGGTGGATGGAGTGGGGCCACCACTAGTGGGTATCATACCAGGAGCAGTGTGTGTGGTGGCGAGAGGACCACTAGGGTCAGGACCTATGAGGCCAACATAATGGATACCTGATATGATGGGTGGGGTGGTCATGGGTCTACTATTGACCATCCCCCTGAAAGGGGTTAGGAGGTGCACCAACCATGCGGCTATATGGGGCAGTGAACAAAGTAGGTTCGGATTGATAGGAATCTGAATCAGAATCAGATGTAGTGTATGGCTTTGAAGGTGGTGAATGGCGTAAAATATGGATCTGTAAGTGACGGTTTAAGGAACCGAACTGGGGGGTGTTCCCCCTAAGTATATGGGAGTAGCATGGTGGAGAAATGATGACACAATGGTGTGTTTTGTAATGAATAGAGGCACAAGAGTTTTGAATGTAGTCTCAAAAACCCAACTACAACTGAGTGAGCAGAAGGAGAGTGAAAAAATGGTGGCTCACGAGCCAAAAATAAAGCTCTAAAACCTAACTGCAACAGTGTGTCACAACAGGCGAGTATACAAAAATTGGCCATAAATCCAACAAGCAACACTACTTAGAAATAAAATGACGCACTAACCTATGGGGTATAAGTGCAAGCAAACTCCTAGCTACAAGATGGAAGCCCCTCACAAATCATATCCTCTGTTGTGTGATAAAATCCCGGTTAAACAGTACGAAATGGAAGAACAATAGGCTAAGATAATACCACTACTGAGAGGGACCTCGAGTACAAGATCCCTAAAATACTAGAAACTAGGCTACCTTGTTCATGACATGTCCGAAGTGTTTTCTTGGCACTTCAGCCCTTTGGTCCTCAGCATGCACAAGGTGGAATATGAAGGGTTATCCTTCGGTACATAATGGAGTGCGATATTCCACCCTGGCTTTCGGAACTCCTTCATTGTGGCTTAATCCCACAAAGCGAGCAGCCCTCCGACAGACTAGTCGTGACTGTGTCAAAAAGTACTAGAGGATTTTGGTACCCTAGAGGAAAACAACTGCATCTCAGATGTAAGTGACAAAGGGGTGTTATTTGGATTCCTATTACTAATGTCCTAAATTAACTACAATATTGTTTTGTTCCTTAAATGAGGTTACAATGTTGGTTGAGTTAAATTAAATTTTAGGCTCAGCTTGGGGTCATGAACCAATCATTTAACTTTAGGTTATGAGATGTGTGCACACGCGATATGTAATTTATAAACCCCAATGATCTCATGTAAAAGACATAAATGTAGATAAATAACAATAAATAACAGTAAATATCGTGCAAAACAACTAATTCTTCCAGAAAATAAAATGTACACAAGTAAATGAGTGCATAAGGAACTTAACAGGTTGAAACACACAAGGGGTCTCAACTACCAAGCTCGGCTAAGGGGGATCACATACAAGGAAAATAGGACCACAACACAAACCAAGGGGTTGTAAGTAATCAATTGGGAAGAAAACAATCAAGGAAGGGGTAGAACACAGATAGGGGGTCTGGAAAAGGGTCTCAAACACCAAAAAGGACAAAATAAACTGCAGGCTGCACCTATCGACGGAACAGGTGCGATCAAGGTTGCACAAAACTGTAAAATAGTCATGATCAGAACAAAAAATCATTAAACAGACTTAGGTTGCACAAAAAAAAGGTTTATGCACAACAGGTCACATAAAGATGGGTCACATTAGCGATCGGGATCACTTTGGAATACTATACAAGTGCGAAAACGAGTTTTGGCCTAAGTCACACTTATCGGGGCAGAAGGCATGACCTAGGTCGCGCTTATTGGCCCAAAAGGTGTGACATAGGTCATAGTGTTTGTTGTGCAGCCTAATATTCCAGATCCAGAGATATTTTTCAGTCATGTTTGTAACCCAGGTGTACTGTACACTCATTCCCCCTGCCTTGCGGACCCATGGTATTGGATTAACCCTAGAATTTTCCCATTGTATTTCCCCTATAAAAGAAAGCATTGTAAAACAATTGAGGATGGTATTGTATTGTATTCGAAGAGAGATTTTGAGGGCATGAAGAGGAAGTGCAGTGGTTTTGCTACAGGTTGTATCGCTTCACCTTTCTAGATTGTAATAAAAGGACTGGCAATTTCTTTGTGGACGTAGCCCATCGTTTGGGTGAACCATGTTATATCTGTGTCTCTCTTTAATGTTTTAATGTGTTTTGAATCTTGTTAACGATTTAACTGTATATCTATTATTGCTCTACGGTCCTGTTTTCTAACAATTGGTATCAGTGCCAAAAGGTCTATTTGGTTGGTAAACTTGCAGGAAAGAAGGGTTCCTGTTTCGAGTGGGAGCAATGGTGGAAGAAGGAAAGTTTAGGGTTGAGAAATTTAATGGCCAAAACTATCAGTTATGGAAGATGCAAATGGAGGACTATCTGTACCCGAAGGATCTGTACCTGCCGTTGGGCAAAAAATAAAAATAGTTGGCGACTATGAAGGATGAAGAATGGGAGGTTCTTGACACAAAGGCACTGGGAACAATACGGCTGTGCCTGGATTTTTCGATGGCCTTCAATATTTCGAAAGAAAAAAAAATAGAGGGTGTGATGAGCGCTTTGAGTAAGCTCTATGAAAAACCCTCGGATTCTAACAAGTTATTTTTAATGAAGCGTTTATTTAATATGAAGATATCAAAAGGTGGATCTGTTGTTGACCATTTAAATGAATTTAATACACTTACTAGTCAGTTAAGTTCTGTAAAAGTGACTTTGATGATGAGGTTAGGGCTCTTCTAATCTTGTGCTCATTACCATAAAGCTGGAATAGCTTGGTCATGGCTGTAAGTAACTTTGTCCCTAGTTAAAACACTTTTAAGTTTGATGATGTTGTTGGTGTTATTCTTAGTGAGGAAATGCGAAGAAAAATCACAGGTGAGACATCAGGTAATGCATTGACCATGGAGAGCAGAGGGAGACAAAGCGAGACAGGAAGGAGCCCAAGAAATTGTGGCAAGTATAAAAAGGGAAGATCAAAGTCCAGATTCAAAAAAATAGAGTGCTGGAACTGTGGTAAGAAAGGACACCTGAAGAAAGACTACAGAGCACCAAAGAAGAAAGGTGAGAGGCAGCAAGAGACTACCCAGGAAGCTAATGTAGCAGGTGACGTGTTACAAGATGCTTTGATTCTTGCATTAGATAATACTAATGATTATTGGGTAGTAGATTCAGGGGCTTCATGTCATACTACACCCCATAGGAAATTCTTTCATGATTATGTTCAAGGTGATTTTGGGCATGTGTTATTGGGGGATGATGAACCATGTAAAATTGTTGGAAAGGGTAAGGTAAGGATTAAGTTAAATAATGGAAATGACTGGTTTCTAAAGGATCTAAGGCACATTCCTTCTATGAAAAGAAATCTGATCTCAACAGGGAAGTTGGGAGATGGAAACTGTTTGTCTACGTTTGGAGAAACGTGGTGGAAGGTCACTAAAGGATCAATGGTAGTTGCAAAAGGAGATAGAAGAGGTACGTTATATTTATGTCCTAATAATACTGATTATTCTATCTCTCTAGATTCCACAGAAGCAGGTGTGATGTTGTGGCATCATAGGCTTGGCCACATGAGTGAGAAGGGGATGCAAATTCTCCACTCAAGGAAACTTCTTCCAGATCTGAAGCAGGTAAGTTTGGAATTCTGTGAGAACTGTGTTTATGGAAAATAGAAGAGAGTGATATTTCTTAGGGTTGGGAAAAAAAAGAAGAGTGAAAAGTTAGATCTTGTCCATACAGATGTATGGGGACCAGCTCAGGTACAATCTCTTGGTGGCTCTCATTATTATGTTACTTTGATTGATGATGCAACTAGAAAAACTTAGGTTTATTGCATTAGACAAAAATATGATGTGTTTGATACTTGTAAGAAGTGAAAATATTTGGCTGAGAATGAGATAGGAAAAAGGTTGAAATGTATTAGATCTGATAATGGAGGCAAGTACTACAGCAAGGAGTTTAACAGTTACTATTTACACAATGGGATTCATAGAGAGAAGATAGTCCCTGGAACACCACAAGAAAATGGTGTGTCAGAAAGGATGAACATAATGATCATGGAGCGTGCAAGGTGTCTAAGATTGCATGCTGGGTTGTGTTACGGAGAAAAATTCCTATGGCTTAGGGTACCACAACAGATAGAGTAACCACAGAAATCAATCATTTCCCATATGCAAGAGAAACCAAACGTCTAACAGTATCTCAAAACATACCTTATTTCGGATGGTTGATGTAGATGCCCGTTGAGCTTTTCCACTCTCACTTGTGTTAGCAATTTTCTATCTCAACATTCAGCAAACAAGAGAAGCATGCTATATAATTATGTTAGACCTACTCTAGCATATACAATAAATAACATATAAGCATTTAAAAGCATCCATGGATTCAATACTCATTTAAATACACATTATTGGGTAGGAAAAGATATTTCTATTAATATAAATCATAGATTACAGTAGTGACAACCTCTATCAACATGTCTGCGAATCGGAGAAACTGAGTCCTCCACCTAGGCCTCCACCACTTCAATCCTCCATCTCTTGATAGCAAGCTCACAAGCAAAAGGCAAGCTCGGGAAGAACACAAAGTGATCCAAGGGAAAAAGGGATGCAAACTCAAGTATAAGCTCCGGAAACAATGGAATATAGTTTTATTGCTCTTCAATTCCTCCCCTTTCAATGTATCCAAAGGGTTCCTTATATAGTGCTTCAATGGGGTAATGGAAGGTCAAATCTGAGCGATCTCAAGGCATATGGAAGGCCAAGAGACAAGTGACTCAGATCCACATCAAGGAAAACTCCAAAACTATTTGGCCTTTTGCACACATCCCGATGTATGCGGTTTTGAGGGTCATATCGACGTATATATGTGAGAATAGGTTTAAAAGTCATGTATAGCAAATAATGCATGTTTTTAGGGATGATATTGAAAACATAAAAGGTACAAAAATGGTCCATGGGGTCCAAAGAGTCTGCAGAGGGACAGGGAAGGCCATAAAGGTGTGATCCACCATGTGTGGTAAAATTAGTTGTAATAGATGCCCCCTAATGTGTGAGGTTAGAGGGGTGATACGATGGACGAAATACATTATATGTCCATCCCAGAAGTGGAGTGATGAAGAACCAGGTGGAAGAACCAGCAATCCAACAGTATAATAAAATAATCAAACTCTGTACATAACTGCAAGTAGATATAGCAGTCCCAAATACATAAGAGTACAATGGCCATGAATAGGCATGATACAAAATATGACATGTGTGGTCATCGCCACATACAATATAGATAGATCAAAATCTCCATGATGAAGATATACAAAGGATCATGATCCCCATGAAAGCTTAAGATATATAATAATGGATCTAGATCTTCATAATGGCTGAAGATATCTTACATACACTGGAATCAAGTCATGAGAGATGAAATCTCATGAACACTGGCATGATCAAGGAGGTAGCATATATGAAATGCCACCAATCTAAAAGGTCTTCTACACAACCCGCTAGGAGTACATGTCCTACTATGTGAATAGAGGTGTCGAGGTGAAACATACTAGTCCATCGTCTGATTACCGATCATTGATGTATATCGTTAACAGACGCGAGATCACCCATCGATAATGAAAATGGGAATCAAGGTACTAGAGTGCAAACTAACAAGTGTGGATAAATGTTTTGAGGTCAAATACTTGAAAGGATCCATCGATTAGGGGACATTGATGTATTCCCAAAACTGTTGATGGCAAGAGAACCTGCCACTGATGATTGCAAATCTCAAGGCACTCAAAAATGACTCTAGATTCCTATCCCAGAATAAATGATCTGAATTAGATGGGATGAAATCCATTGGAAGGAGGAAATTAATGCATCTCTCATCATCCAACATGAGGTACTCATAAAATCTATATAATGTGGAAGTACTCGATCATAATGTGCATGAACCAGTACCAGTACCGAGAATGGCCGACATGCAAAGTCAAGAGAACTGAGGAATGGATGACTCAAGTTTCAACTTACTTCCAACAAGAGAATAAAGGTGAATGGTGACTGAATGTAGGAAGCATAGACTCAATATACAAAACTGGGACATCTCTGCGACATAGGAGGCATCAACAGAGGCTCCGTAGGGACTGGAAGCTTAACCAGTCGGTGGAGATAAAATTAGAGAAACGAGTCCAGCTCCTAAAGTCAAACTATTAACCCAACCAATGGATGTGATATACAGTGCTCTGTTCAAAGGTGACACGACTCGAATGCTGCCAATGATAACATCTTTTCCTATCCAACTTCTTGGTTTTTTGATTTTTTTCGGACTTTTTCAAATATTTTGAAAAGCTTGAAAAAGAATAAAAGTGCTTTATAGTTACAGAATAGGAGGAGACAAGTGTCAAGGGGAAAACAAACTAGTTCCAAGCAGTGGAACATACCTATGCTCAATGCAAGGACACATGTGTAGGATAGTGACGCTCGGGGGAAAGTCCCCTCTCGGTAAAAAATGGGGAATCAAGCTGCAAAGGATATGTAAAATGGCTCTGTGTGGCTAAACATGAGACAAGCTTGGTCTATATAGCTGATAATCAAAGTCAAGGAAGCCGACATAAGGCTCAATAAGGCAAGAAAAACTCATAATAATGCAATTACAACTTGACATAAGGGAGTCTTGGGAAAAAAGGCCAGCAAAAAGATCAAGAGGAGTATGAAGCTCTTGCTCAAAGTCATGGCGGTACTATACAAAGGACTCCCAGACCTAAGACATGACTCACAACATGGGTACCAAATGCAAAGGGGAGCTAACTAGGACACCCATGTATAGGAAAGCTCTACCATTCACATAGTACCACTTCTAACAACAGCATGAAGGTTCCATGATACCATGGAATGGGTTCGTACCTAAGGTTAAAATGAAACAGTCATAAGGTCATGCAAAATTCAAGGGGATGTAAAATCCTAACCTATATTCCAGTCTAGACATGATACCTGTGATAGGAATGAACAGGTCGAAACCTCGAAGAGAGTGTACAAAAATTGGACCCTACATGACAATCATATTAGTCCAAAACAACCCAAAATAGTCAATAAAGAATCCAAACTATAGGGAATAGGGAGGAATGATCATGACAAATAAATTCAAAGGAAACAGTGCAGTGGACGATAGGCCATAAAAAAGAATGTAAATTGTAGAACCAATGTTCACGTATCCACTACCACCCCCATGAGGGTGACCACTGGTGTAAAGACCGAGCGAAGGGAATAAAAATCCTCCACAAATGGAGTAGAGGATGGAATATGACCATTCCCAAATCTATGAGCACGATAAGGGGCTGTGGTGCCCCCAAGTCTGACACTAGGGTCCATACTAGGACCAAGGATGGGTGATAGGATACCAGGCATGTCGAAAATAAAAGGACCCGAACTCAAGGGAGCATAAATATACTCAAGTAACCACAATCCCAAAGGCCAACTAGTGCACAAAGGGCACACTCCTAAGAAAATCTACAGTTAAAATACAAGAAAACCAAGGGGAGGATATGTGAGCTCCCGAGTGAAGTAGGTATGTATTTCCTAGGAGAGACTTGAGACTCCCATACATAACAAGCAGAGGTTCATAACCACTTATAGTGGCCCTTAGATTCAATGCATAAAGCGACTGTGTTGTCTGACCCCTACCTAGCCAGGACACCTGCAGAATAACCTCTGTGAAGTACCCCCTCAATAACCTAGGTAAGGAAACTAAGGTCACCTCAATATAATCAATGCTCAGGAAGATAGTCATAGGTGGTATTGACCGTATGGGTAGGATAGCAAAGCTCGAAACTCTTGAAAGAGTCCTCAGATACGAATACAATCCTGGAAATATCTCCAGTGCTACTGAGTTATGACCAGGGGTTGTCCCAATAATTAACCGCTCATGCTGCCTCATGCTTAACTCCCTTGTAAGAGGAGGATCCTGAGAAACACTAATTATATAAAGGAATTTCACACTCTCACCTGGACAGACACATAAATTTTTCGTTTAGTGGTCTTGGAGAATTTACTCACAATGAACTATTCCAAGACCCTAAAACCTAGTCTTGTTGGTGCACCCTAAAAAATAAAAGAGTGTAATTCATTTTATTATGCATTGATTTTAATTGGCTATAATTACTCAAAGGGAAATGGATGTGAAACTAGTGATATGAAGACTCATAAGTGAAATAAAAGTGCACACCATAACAAACATTGCTAAGTGCAATCTTTGTCAAATGAAAAACAGGGTATGCCACTACATGAGATGTATAAATATATATTCCTTTCTAAATGCCAATGCAATCCTTCCTATATGAAAGCCTAAACACAACTCTCATCCAAGAAATCCAATGTAAGTACCTCCTCAAATCCATATCTAAGATGCAACTAAGAGTGCAACTACTTTGTATTTTTCAATATCAAACAATGAAAAATGCAATAAAATTCATCTAAAACTCTCAGGCTTTGCATCAAGTATAAAACACAAGCCCAGCAAGACACCAAGACAAAAAAGAATAATGCACTAATGAAAAAACAAAAAGGATAAATGACTAACACTACTTTTAAAGAAAAATCAATGAAAAGATGGTCTCTAGTCACAAAAGAAGCATCCAACTGACAACATCAGAACCAAGGAAGACCCAACCACACTCACAACCAACCCAACAACTTCCCACAACATCAAACTCACCAAAAGGGAGGATGTACATGACTGTATAAAGAACAACTGCATATATACGTGACTTTTGGCCAAAAAGATGCATGTATAAGCGAATTTTGGCCAAAAAACTGCATGCATACACGACTTTTGGCCAAAAATCCGCGTATGTATGTGACTTTTGGCCAAAAACATGCATATACAGAGAAGATAGTGGTAAAAAGTAGGCCAAGGGTCAAACCAATAAAGGAGAGTGTTAATGGATGAACATACTATTATGGATAAAAACTTCCTATGGCTTGAGCTACCACAACAGACAAGGTAACCGCAGAAATCAATCCTTTCCTATATGCAAGAGAAACCAAACATCTAACACTAAAGAATCTTGAAACATACCTTATTCTAGACGGTTTATGTAGATCCTCATTGAGCTTTTCCGCTCTCACTTGTATTAATAATTTGCTCTCTCAACATTCAACAAACAAGACAAGCATGCTATATATAATTGTGTTAGACCTACTCTAGAATCTATAATCAATAACATATAAGCATTTAAAAGAATCCATGGATTCAATACTCATTTAAATACACATTATTGGATAGGAAAATATATTTCTATTAGTATAAATCAGAGATTACAATAGTGACAACCTCTGTCGGCATGTCTGCGAATAGAAGAAATTGAGTCTTCCACCTGGGCCTCCACCACTTCAATCCTTCATCTCTCGATAGCAAGCTAACAAGCAAAGGAAAGATTGTGAATAACCCAAAGTGCTCCAAGGGACAAAGGCATGCAGACTCAAGTATAAGCTCCAAAAACAATGGACTATAGTTTTCTTGCTCTTCAATTGCCCTCCTTTCAATGTATCCAAAAGGTTCCTTATATAGTGCTTCAATGGGGTAATGGAAGGTCAAATCCGAGTGATCTCAAGGCATATGGAAGGATAAGAGACAAGTGACTTGGATCCACATCAAGGAAAACTCCAAAACTATTTGGCCTTTTGCACACATCCCGATGTAAGTGGGTTTGAGGGTCAAATCCACATATATATGCGAGAATAGGTTTAAAAGTCACGTATAGAAAATAATGCATGTTTTTAGGGATGATCATGGAAATATCAAAGGTACAAAAATGGTCCATGGGGTCTAAAGATTCTACAGAGGGATAGGGAAGGCCATAAAGGTGTGATCCACCATGTGTGGTAAAATCAGTTGTAACAGATGCCCCTTAATGTGTGAGGTCAGAGGGGTCATACGATGGCCAAAATACATTATAAGTCCATCCCAGAAGTGGAGTGATGAAGAACCAGGTGGAAGAACCATCCATCCAACAGTATAATACGATGATAAAAATCTACACATAACTGCAAGTAGATATAGCAGTCTCAGATACATAAGAGTACAATGGCCATGAATAGGCATGATACAAAATATGACATGTGTGGCCATCACCACATACAATATAGATAGATGAGAATCTCCATGATGAAGATATACACAGGACCATGATCTCCATGAAAGCTAAAGATATATAATGGATCAAGATCTCCATAATGGCTGGAAACATTTGACATACACTAGAATCAAGTCACGAGAGCTGAAATCTCATGAACACTGGCACGATCAAGGAGGTAGCATATATGAAATGCCACCAATCTGGAAGGTCTTCTACACAATCCGCTATGAGTACATGTCCTACTATGTGAATAGAGGTGTCGAGGTTGAACATAGTAGTCCATCGTCTGATTACCGGTCATTGATGTATACTGTTAACATACGCGAGATCACCCACCGACAATGAAAATGGGAATCAAGGTACTAGAGTGAAAACTAACAAGTGTGAATAAATGTGTTGAGGTTGAACACTTGAGAGGATCCATCGATCAGGGGACATTGATGTATTCCCAAAACTGTCGATGGCAAGAGAACCTACCACTAATGATTGCAAGTCTCAAGGCACTCAAAAATGACTCTAGATTCCTATCCCAGAATAAATGATATGAAGTTGATGGGATGAAATCCGTTGGAAGGAGGGCATTAATGCATCCCTCATCATCCAACATGAGGTACTCAGCAAGGCTGTATAATGTGGAAGGACTCGATCATAAAGTGCACGAACCAGTATCAATACTGGGAATGGCCAACATGCAAAATCAAGAGAACTGAGGAATGGCCAACTCAGGTTTCAACTTCCTTTGAACAAGAGCATAAAGGTGAATAGTGACTGAATGTAGGCAGCATAGACTCGATACACAAAACTGGGACATCTCTGTGACATAGGAGGCATCGATAGAGGCTCCATAGGGACTGGAAGCTTAACCAGTCGATGGAGATAAAATCAGAGAAATGAGTACAGCTCCTAAATTCAAACTATTAACCCAACCAACGGATGTGATATACAGTGCTCTGTTCGAAGGCAACACAACTCGAATGCTACCAAAGATAACATCTTTTCTTATCTGGATTTTTATTTTTTTTATTTTTTTGGACTTTTTCAAATATTTTGAAAAGCTTGAAAAAGAATAAAAGTGATTTATAGTTATAGACTAGGAGGAGACGAGTGTCAATGAGCAAACAAACTAGTTCCAAGCAGCGGAACATACCTATTCTCAATGCAAGGACACATGTGTAGGATAACGACACTCGGGGGAAAGTCCCCTCCTGGTAAAAATGGGGAATCAAGCTACAAAGGATATATAAAATGGCTCTGCATGGCTAGACATGAGACAAGCCTAGGCTATATAGCTGATAATCAAAGTCAGGGAATCCAGCATAAGGATCAACGAGGCAGGAAAAACTCATGATAATGCAATTACAACTTGACATAAGGGAGTCCTGGGGAAAAGGCCAACAAACAAATCAAGAGGAGTATGAGGCTCTTGCACAAAGATATGGCGATACTATACAATGGACTCCCACACCCTAAAGGAAGAAAATATTGTCATGGGCACCAAATGCAAAAAAGGAGCTAAGTAGGGCACCCATGTATGGTCAAGCTCTACCATTCACATCATGTCACTTCTAAAACAACAAGAAGGTTCCGTGATAAGATAGAATGGGTTCGTACATAAGGTTATAATGAAATGTTCATAAGGTCATGCAAAGTGCGATGGACATGAAATCTAACCTATATGCCAGTTTAGACACAATAGATGAAAGCGGCACGAACGGGTCAAAACAATGGTCGAAACGACGCTCAAAATGGACTCCTACATCATCATATTAGTCCAAAATGGTCCAAAATGGTAAAAAATGGTTCAAAACTATAGAAAGGGGGTAAAAAATTTCAAAAATTTCAAATTTTTTCTATAAATAGTAAAAAATTCAAAAATTACATATCATTTGAAATTTTTACCCATTTGAGCTCAGAACTTCCAACGCGAATTTCGGGAGCTTCGTCGGGCGAAATTCAACACCGTTTGTTCCAAGTAACTTCTCATGTCCTACTCTTCCATTTTCATGCAATTTTTTTCAATTTCCATTGTCAAATTTGAGTTTTAGGCCAATATAAATTGGTCATTTCATCCCATGC
Source organism: Pseudotsuga menziesii (assembly GCA_001517045.1). Classification (NCBI taxonomy): domain Eukaryota; kingdom Viridiplantae; phylum Streptophyta; class Pinopsida; order Pinales; family Pinaceae; genus Pseudotsuga; species Pseudotsuga menziesii. The sequence goes on along the minus strand of LPNX010868938.1, from coordinate 616,376 downwards.
GGATATCAGGGCTTTTTCTGCGTATAGGGCTGGCTATACATGGAAAAACCACCCAAAAATATGTACATACGCGGATGTTTTGCAAACAATCGCGTATGCGGCCGCGCACAAGGTTTTTTAAGGTAAATTTTGACCAAAAACTACTTTTAATGTGCAGGATGGTTCTAGAATGGAGGGAGAGGGAACATGGAGATGTAGAAGAGGCTATTCAGGGTGATTTAATGGCTTAACAAGCTCTACGTGCATGTGGGCTATACAAGTTTTGGTGTCTTGGAAACCTGAGGGCCAAACCAAGACTCCTGCAGATGCTAGTAGACTACTAGGATCCAGTCTTAGAGTCCTTTCATATCAATGGGATGTCCCTCACTATAGAGGTGGAGGACATATATTTCATTACTGGATTGTCTTGACTGGGAGAGGTGGTGAACCTACGCTCTCACAGGCTCGGAGGTGGCCTCACCATTGATGAGTACATTGCAGGATATTGTTTACTAGACATGGAAAAGGTTGGGAGTCAAATCTTGTCAAAATCCATCCAGGTACTAGGACTGAAGGCCATACTATTGGCACTCGATAGGATAGTTGGTTTGGCATCACTCCACTAGGCCTCACGGCCATTGATGTTCTATGCAGTGGAGTGCATGAGACCCATAGTGTATGGTTGGAGCACTACGTTGTTGAGTAACATGAAGCAGCAACTCAGTGACTGCAAGATGGGTAGGGTACAAACTTCAGTTTCAGTAGCACACTGAACACGTTCTTCTTTGAGCACGTACCGGGGCTAAGCCCTAGAGTTGACATTCCTCCTCACAGGGCTCGAGATACGGTCCAATGGTGTTGGGAAGATGCTATGCACAGACTGGGTGGAGGTAGGGTGTCTAACCCCTACTCAGCTGACTTCTTTTTATGGTGGCGACGACAGATTGTTTCCATCGATGATTATCCCTATGCAGGAATAGATTTTCGAGGAGATTCAGACATTCCCCTACCACCAGGAGTAGCATATGGTGATATAGGTAACGAATCCCAAACCCTCTTTTTGAATTTTTTTGAATTTTTTTGTGTTTTTTGATATATTGACTCAAAAGACATGTTTTGGTGTGATGACACATAGTGACAATCTATCATGTGTATGCAGATGTTGGACCACGGCGGCCAGATGGTTTCCCTCGTCATAGACAAAGGGGAAGAGGAGATGATATCATGGGTCTGGATGCAGAGCGGACACTCCAAAACATCCACACAAACTTTGTATGCTTGACACATAGGGTACCCATGGCGCAAGTCGAGGACTTTCCTAAGTCCATGTAGCGTCAAGTGGTTGGTGTACCATGAGCATGGATTCGGTTATTTCGACGACTAGTTAGAGCCATGGTGTTCTACCATGATCAGAACCCCCCTCCTCCTCCATAGGCTTAGAGACCTGAGAGTGATTCATTTTTGTACTACCATGTATTATATTTTGGTGGCTTGGAAGCCCCATTTTTGTATTATGACGTCACATTTTGGATGTTTTAATGAAAAACTTTTATGATAATCTATTTTATTTATTTACATGTGTGTAAAAATGTATGGTTGTGATATGCTTATGGTATATGGAACAAATGCCAATCTAATACATAGTTAGGATATGAGTCATCAACTTAATTAAAAATTCTTGAAACATGTATGTATGTTATGTTGTCAAATTGCTATTCTAACAATCTCACACGTAAGAATCTTCGTAATAATGTCGGATCCCTAATACAATACAAGCCATTAAGCTGTGGCACTACTAACTATGAATCAAGATGTACCTCAAGAGAGAGAACACCATGTGAAATGGCATCCCGCAATAGCTCGATAACAACACTATACTTAGCAACTTTTTTCAAAGAAGGTCGTAAACACACGCCTCTTGAAGACAATACCTGACCCGTAGGAGTATAAATCACCCAAGCAGCAGAGGCTGAGTGTTGAGTGTGGCGGCTAGCACCATCAACAAATCCTATGTAAGTGGAAGACTCCATTGACATCTATGATAAGAAACAAAAGCTAATCAACAAACTTGATCACCATAAGAAAACCTAACTATGCAAAAAACTGTACAATAATATACAATAATCAGCCCTGGCTGAAGATCATGCATAGTATTTTTTAAGATAGAGTCCATTTCTAGGCTTCGCCAAGGTTGTCCCTTCATAATCCACTGGCTCATAGGTGCCCTTCTCTAACACACATTTGACTACGTAAGGACCATGCCACATGGGATTAAACTTCCCTGCCCCAAAGGGTTATTTAGCTTGATCCCACCTCCTCGGATAGACATACTTATCATATTGGACCTTAACGTGACGCTTATTTACTTCTAGAGCCACTAAGGAATCTCGATGCTGCTCATCAAGCTGCTCTAAGTGGACCAAACGTTCCTCCAATGTGGAAGTGTCTGGTAAAATCTCTATAGCTAGCTTCAATGAAGGGATTTCACATTCAATTGGAAAGACAGACTCCACTCCATGTACGAGTTATTATGGAGAAAAACCGGTGGCAGTCTTAACTGCGGTCCTATAGGCCCATAAAGCAGGATATAACATGACATGCCAATTTGTCTTGCATTGTGCGATGGTTCATTGGATAATGGACTTAAGTTATTTGTTCACTACTTCAACCTGTCCATTCACTTGAGGGTAATAAGAAGAGGAGTGCTCCTGCTTATACCCTAACTTTGAGGCCAACTCTTCCATCATTCTATTCTGAAAGTGCCTACCATGGTCAGTGACAAGATCTTTTGGAATACTGAACCAAGTAATAATTTGGTTGAATACAAAATGCACAGCTGTCTCACCGTCGAATTTAATCGTGGGCATAGCCTCAGCCCATTTCGTGAAATAATCAAGAGCCACTATAATATGATGATGCCCAACAGCCAAAGTTGGGTTGCAATCCATGAAGTGAAGCCCCCACTTGGTGAAGGGACCGACGGTGATAATTGGATGTAACAGGGCAAGATGTGAGTGCATATTGCATGCAAACACCTGGAAAGGGTGACACTTCTTGACCGCATTGACACAATATTTGAAGATCGACGACTAAAAATATCCCGCTCTCAATATTTTTGGGCTGTAGAAATCCCAGATAAATGACCACCACACGCCCCTCTATGGCAATCATTCAGCACAACCTCAGCCTCCTCATGGGTTAAACAACGATGTAAAATGGAATCTACCCCACGACGGTACAAAGTGTTATCCACTATAAGGTAGTTCTTAGATACGTGACGTAATCATTGTCACTCATCCCGTGAAAGGTGAGTAGGGACCTTCAACATTTGTCAATATATGATGATATCCCCATACCATGGATCCAAAGCTGAGATAAGGAAAATATGCTCATTGACAAACGTATCATCATAAACCTCCTCCTCCTCCTCACTTGGAAAATCAGAAATGAGCTCTGCAAAAATCAACGATTTCTTTGATTTTACCAAAACAAACTTGAGATCGAATTCTTGCAAAATAAAAATCCACTTATTATAATTTCCCCCGATCATCCTTCTAGTGAGGACGAACTGAAATGGATTGACATGAGCTATCACCAAGGTCTAGCGAAGGAGAATGTACTATCTCAATCTCTGAACCGCATGAACGGTAGCTAAGTAAAGTTTCTCCACATGGGAATAATGGATTTATGCATCTATAAGGTTTCAGCTCAAATATTATATCACATGCTCATGGAGGTCCTCATCCTCCTAAACCAAAACCATACCAATCGTCTCCATGGACATGGCCACATAAATAAAAAATTCACGGCTATAGTCGGGTGGACTAAGCATGAGGGCCGATGCTAAGGTTTGCTTAAGAGCATCAAAGGACTTCTAGGCTCACTCATCCTAGAAAACGGTAGTTTCCTTCTCTAAAAGACACATAAATCCTTTAGTCAAATTGGCAAAGTTAACCACGAATATCCATAAGAAATTTTCCATGCCTTGCAAATATTGAAGATGTCTAATATTTCGTAGGGGAGATAATTGAAGTATTGCCTCAACCTTTAAGGGATCGACTTTTATACCCTCCTTGGAAACAATGAACCCTAGCAAGAGACCAAACTTCACGCAAAAGATGCACGTATGAGGATTTAACCTAACCAAGTAGTCACGACATCTTTCAAATACTAATCTCAAATGGTACAAATGACGCATTCTCAATCGAGAATGAGCAGCAAGGTCATCCAAAAAGACTTCAATAATCGATTTGAGAACGTGAAAAATCAAGGTCATAGCCCGCTGAAATGTGGCTCCGGCATTTTTAAGACTGAAAGGCATCTTCCGATACACAAACGTACCCCAAGGACAAATAAATGTAGTTTTGTGTTGATCCCTAGGTTTGATATGAATTTGATTATATATAGAAAATCCATCCATAAAGGAAAATACCTCGCTTCCCGCACACTCATCCAAAATTTGATCAATAAATGGTGTGGGAAAATTATCCTTAAGACAAGCACGTTTTAAATCATGGAAATCAGTGCATATACAGATCGTTCCTTGCTTCTTATCAACCGGAACGGGGTTTGAAACCCACTATGTCAAGGGAATGGGATAGATAAAACCGACTTTTAACAGCTTCTCTATCTCAGCCTTAATAGCGGGTGCTTTTTTAGGATTCACCGCATGCAAACGTTGTTCAAAAGGCTTCACATTCAAATAGGTCTTAATTTCATGTTCGACAATACGAGGGTCGATACCTGGTATTTACTCGTATAACCAAGCAAATATGTCACAAAACTCTTTGAGCAGCTCAATATACTCTTGAATCTCATCATGGGAATAATCCGCCCCAATATAGACATTCTCAACTTTTCCAGGATCGCGAGAGATAATGATAGGAATAGTAGGTGATATATTCGCCATGTTCCCATCAGCCATAAGACCAGGAGAGCTCAATGGAACCACAGGACTACCAATCTTCTCGCTAGGAATCTCCCTAAATTCCTCACGCTCCAAACGGTTAAGATCGAGAAGAAAATACGATATATGATGTAACTCTTCCTAAGGTGGCTCAACCCCATACATGGCCTCAATAATAGCGTCATATGATGGAAAAACACTATCAAGGCAATCATGTGCGTGAGAGGACTCAACTGCCCATGCAAGCAGCACATACGGGTCCTCCGCGAACAGGAAGGACTAGGATCTGCAACACAATCAAGATTCACTTGATATGCTATCATTGCTGCAGGCAACGACACGTCCGTTTTGATAGGTCCATTAGAAGGACTCGGTGAAGGAAGAATCAAAGGATCTTCCATATGGGTAGTGAAAAAAGACAATGAATTCAATGAAGATGAAGCCCCACCAAAACTAGATCCGATCATAAGAACGGGTGTAGGACAACTAAAGGTTACCATAAGGGATGGATACATACCTACACCCACACTCCCAGTTGCCGGCTGAGAATGATCGATAATCGGGATAGAAGCTCCCAATGATGCATTAATACTCGGATTCTTGAATGATGTCTGATCAATTGTAACAATATTCCCATTAAATGGAAAGCATACTACTCGAAATATAGAAGATACTATGGCTTGCATACTATACATCCAATTTTGACCCGTTAAAATATTGTAATCAAGGGGCACATCAACCACCTCAACCTCGATCGCGACGGTCTTCCCTCCCAAATGGACCTTAAGAGAAGGAATAATTTGTGTGATCAAAATGATCTACCATCAAAGGTTTTCAATATGTTAGCACATTGAGACAACTCGGGAGAACCCAAACCCTTCCAACACAACAAAGACATCACGGAAGCAGCAACTCCTTCGTCAATCACAGTGCATTTGACGGTCATGTTAAGACATTCTACATGAATCAAGAGAGACATGTAGTAAGGAAAGCGAGGCTGTAGTCCCATGGTTTCAAATTTGATGATGGAAGAAGATCTATCATCATTCACCCCAAGAGCAGAAACCAAAGCTTTCCTTTGTGAAGTACAACTCTAAAGTACTTCAAGCGCAGACATTGCACAAGGAGTTTGGCCCAAATCCTTGACAACAGAATAATTCTAGGTGGCTTAGGCATTAAGATTGTGCTCCGAACGCTTTAGGACTCCCTTAGGAATGCAAGGTGAAATCTCAGGTTTATCCATAGGGTTTTCAATACGCAAAGGGCTCTCAGTTGGAGTGTGTTTCTTACCAAGGTCTGGTTGTGACGAACCATAGTATTTCGCACGAGTCACAACCTTAGTAGAATGCACCATGCTAGTGCAACCATGACCAGTACTAGTTTTCAACATATTTTGATCTCCACCCGATGCAAAATGAGGATCATGGGTCCTCGAGTTCATATTTTGATTATGGGGTAAAGGATTGGTCAGCACAGCTGGGCCCTATGCTATGAACCTTAAGGAATATTCCATATGAGGGCACAAGTGAGTGAGGTGGTCATCCTTACACAATTTTCAAGGAAACTTAACCTTATGTTTAGACTACTTGTCCCCCCTAGCATTACGGGCATTCTTGTCATTAAAATTGACATTTTTGTTCTTGTTCCCACCCTTACGATTGTTTTTACCCTTTTTCTTATTCCTTCTGGGCTACTGGTTGCCCTTATGGTTCGACGATTGCACGGAAAGTACACTCGCCATTTGGGTGGGTTGAGATGAAGTCGTGGCTTGTCATGAAGCAGATTGATTAATAGAAAATTGACTCACTTGTTTCACAACCGAATCCACAGGTGTGGTACTTGTACAACCCACAATGCCATCGGCATGTGGTACAGGCTTGATCTTGGGATCGAAACTAGAATGCAGAGCATTAGGTATGAACTCATATAATAGTCTAGATTGAGCATAAATCAAATCCAATTCCTATGCCCTAAAAATTGCTTGCTCCTTGTTCTGGACTCCAGATGTAGAAATATCCTTCGCGATGTAAGGTAGCAACGATTTAAGGAACCACTCAAGGAGAAACTCCAGTAGTATGAAAGCTTTAATCAACCTCTTCTGTCTACGCCACTCTTGGATATGGTCTGAGATATGTGTGGCTTTGTCCTGTCAAAATGTCGACAAGAGTTCTGTACCAACATCGTAACACACAGGTAGCTGGAAGTGATTGAGGAAAGTCATAGCAAGGTCATCGAACAAAAAGAATGCCCCCCTCGGTAACTCTATGTACCATTCGTTGCAGGCCTGGTGAGGGTGCATTGAAATAGTCTTAAATGGATTGAGTCATCATGTAAGGAATTGGAAGAGCACCAAAGGTGAAAGGTAGTAACATGCTGACTAGGAGCTTCTCCTGCTTTGCCCTCAAATTTTGGAATGTCTGAGGGAAGCTTGTCAAGGACAGCCAGCCAAGCTGAGTCATGAGATACTAGATCGTTCATTAGTCTCGACAAGTCAGGTAAATTTAACGTTGCGAGGAAAGGGAGCCTAGGTCAAGCGGGTCTATGCCATGCTCCCTGATATTTTTGGTTCATATAAGTTTGACTACTGTAAATACCATGGCCTTGGCCATAATATCCTCCTCTTGTTTGACCCGTGTAGGGTTGCATGGAAGCATTATGATGTGGTGTACCTTGACTATGTGGTGCTACAAATCCATAATTAGAGGAGTAAGTGGGTTGTTGATACCCATACCCATAAGGTTGATAGCTCTGTCCATACTACGGTCCATAATATTTTCCATGAGAAGCTCCATAAGATGTCCCATGGGATGTCCCATGAGAAGCTCCATAAGTAGGGATATGGGGAACTCCTTGCGATGGACCGTAAGATGATCCAGAAACAAGAATATGACCTCCTAAGAGAATAGGAGATACTTGACTCTGAGATACTTCTATGTGAGTAGTCGCAGTACGAACATGACTAGTAGAAACATTCCGAACCGAATGACCACGTGAATGAGGGGGAGGAAGGGTTGTCAAAAATGCATTCGAAGGAGTAGGAATTGAGGATGGAGGGACATGTGAAGGGATGTAAGTGGTATTCCCTATAGTCACTCTTCTTGGTTCTGGTATCCGGATATGACTACTAACACTAGGTCTAGGATGAGCATGTGAGGTAGCTCCCACCACCGATATGGAAGGTGTAATGTGACTAGTGCTCCCAAATATCTCCGCACGGTAAGGAATAGGAGTGCCCCCAGGTGTAGCGCTAGGTTCAATTTCTGACTCGGCATGATGTGTCGGATCATGTGCAGGGATATCAGGCATGCCATAACAAACATGACTAGTGCTTGTGGGTTCATGGTGAGTCTCATTGCCCAGAAACCAATACCAGCGACCTGTGAATGAGGGATCATAACCAGAATGTGAAGGTTTTTCTGGTGAAGGATCATATACTGGAGTAGGATCTTCCTCCCCAACCTCTTGAGGTGGAGAAGAAATCTCAAGAATCTCGTTCTCGCGATCTCCCATCATGTGTGAATCAATGTGAGAAGCAGTCCACCTAGACTGTCTATTTCTCTCTCCCAAAGGAAGAGGAGATGTGGAAGGTGGAAGTCCTACTAAATGACAAGAACGGCAAAGTGCCGCACTCAAATCCACAATGATTCAAAAAATGAAAAATACTTTCTAATTATGCAAACCCTAGGAAAACTAACATGCATAGAGCATACCCCTATACAATGTAAAGCCAAATCACAAGCAAACAAGGGTAGGATATGTGAGCTCCCAAATGAAGTAGTTATGTCTCGCCTAGGAGAGGCTTGAGACTCCCATACACAACAAGCAGAGGTCCGTAACCAATTGTAATGGCCCTCAGCTTCAACGCATATAACGACTGTGCTGTCCGACCCCTACCTGGCCAGGACACCTGTAGAATAACCTCTACAAAGTAACCCCTAGATAACCTAGGGAAGGAAACTAAGGCCACCTCAATATAATCAATGCTCAAGCAGATAGCCACAGGCGGGATTGACCGTATGGGCAGGGTAGAAAAGCCTGAAATTACTGAAAGAGCCCCCAGATACGAATACAATCCTGGAAATATCTTCGGTGCTACTTAGTTATGACCAGGGGGCATCCCAATCATTAACCACTCACACTGCCTCGTGCTTAACTCCCTTGTAAGAGGAGGATCCTGAGAAACACTAATTATACCAAGTAATTTCACACTCTCACCTGGAAAGACACATACATGTTTCGTTTAGTGGTCTTGGAGAATTTACTCACAATGAACTATTCCAAGACCCTAAAACCTAATCTTGTTGGTGCACCCTATAAAAGAAAATAATGTAATTTATTTTATTATGTGTTGATTTTAATTGGCTTATTAATCAAAAGGGCAAATGATCATGCAACTAATGGTGTTATGACACAACAAGAAGTAAAATGCACACTTAACAATCAATGCAAATGCACCATGTCGAATGAAAAATGGGGTATGCTACTACGTGAAATGAAAAATTTTCCTTCAAATTAAAATGCAATCATTCCTATATGAAAATCTGACTAATAATTCTCCAAGCAAACCTAGTGCAAGTACCATGCAAAATGCAAAATGCAATAATGCATAATGATGCAAAAAAAACAAATATTTTTGTATTTTTTGAATTAAAATGAGATAATAAAGCAAAAGAATGACTCTACCACCCCCAGACTCTGCAAGCATTATCAAACAACACCTACGCAAAGCACTAAGGTAAAAGAGATTTAATGCACTAATCCCAAAACAAAAAATAGAAAATGCAATGACAAGAACATTCTTAAAAATTTCAAACTAAAAAGCATCTCTGGTCAGAAATAGAGGTGTATACAGATTCTAGAAGCATCCAAAGAAACTCAACAATCATCAAAACTCACCCAGCAACACTTAATATTCCCCTCAAAGGAAAAACTCAGGGCATACACAATTGTGTGCAGAACACCCACGTATATACGTGGATATCCCAGTCAAAACAATGTGTACACGTGATTGTGAAGACAAAACTCGCCTACAGGAAGAAAAAGAGATAAAAAAGAAGGTAAACATACAAGCTGAGAAAAAATTTACTCCTATCAGACACTACCAAGAAAACATGCCCCTAGACCCAACTCAAAAACAGAGAAATTAGAGAAATTCAAGAACATTGAATGCCAATAAAAACCCCCAAAGGAAATGACTAGGAACTCCCCAGTATGGTCGCAAATTCTGTTACGGAGAAAAAATGCCTTTGGCTTGGGGTACCACAACAGATAGGGTAACCATAGAAATCAATCATTTCCTATATTCAAGAGAAACCAAACATCTAACACTAAAGGATCTCGAAACATACCTTATTCCGGATGGTTGATGTAGATCCCTATTGAGCTTTTTCACTCTCGCTTGTATTAATAATTGGCTCTCTCAACATTCAACAAACAAGACAAGCATGCTATATATAATTGTGTTAAACCTACTCTAGCATATATAATCAATAACATATAAGCATTTAAAAGCATCCATGGATTTAATACTCATTTAAATACACATTATTGGACAAGAAAAGATATTTCTATTAATATAAATCAGAGATTATAATAGTGACAACCTATGTTGGCACGTCTACTAATCGAAGAAACTGAGTCCTCCACCTGGGCCTCCACCACTTCAATCCTCCATCTCTCGATAGCAAGCTCACAAGAAAAGGAAATCTTGGGAAGAACCCAAAGTGCTCCAAGGGACAAAGGGATGCAGACTCAAGTATAAGCTTTGGCAACAATGGACTATAGTTTTCTTGCTCTTCAATTCCTCTCCTTTCAATGTATCCAAAGGGTTCCTTATATAGTGCTTCAATGGGGTAATGGAAGGTCGAATCTGAGCAATCTCAAGGCATATGGAAGGCCAAGAGACAAGTGACTCGGATTCACATCAAGGAAAACTCCAAAACTATTTGGCCTTTTGCACACATCCCGATGTACACGGGTTTGAGGGTCAAATCCACGTATATACGTGAGAATAGGTTTAAAAGTCATGTATAGAAAATAATGCATGTTTTTAGGGATGATCTTGAAAGCATCAAAGGTGAAAATTGGTCCATGGGATATAAAGAGTCTGCAAAGGGATAGGGAAGGCCATAAAGGTGTGATCCACCATGTGTGGTAAAATCAGCTGTAACAGGTTGCCCTTACAATTTTGGGCTGATGCTGTAAACACTGCTGTGTATTTAATAAACAGAGGGCCTTCAAGCACTTTGGATGGTGTCATTCCAGAGGAGGCATGGATAGGCAAACAGGTAAAATACTCATTTCTGAGAACTTTTGGTTGTGAAGCATTTGTCCATATTGATAAAGATGATAGAACAAAGCTTGAGGCTAAATCCAAGAAAATGTACCCTTATTGGATACGGGGTTGATGATTTTGGTTATCGCTTATGGGATCTTAAAAATTGCAAAATCTTTAGGAGTAGAGATGTAGTATTCCATTTAAATTTCATGTACAAAGATCAGTTGCAAGGAAGGAAAGAAGAAAAGGAAAACACAGTGTCACATACCCCAATTTTGTAAAATAATGTTAATTGTTTTAATTATATTCCTAAGACATTATGTTAAATTTAATGCTAAGTAGGAACTGATGACTTAGCAGAGTCAACAGAAGTGGAATGTAATTCAGAATATTTTATTATTAATAAATAAATTGTGGAGACAACAGCATGGGAGAGCTGTTAAAAAGAGGTTACTGGTCAAACTGGTGGATGGAACTAGGTGGAGGGCAAAAGACAAGTGGCAACATCCTCAAACACTTCCTAAGTTGCAGGTGGAAACTTCCCTATATTTGGGGTCATGATCCCCCAAGAAAGTGGGATCAGAGCAGGTGGCTCATTAAATGACAATTAACCCAAAAATACCTAGGCAATCTTTTAAAAGTACCCAATGAATAGAGCTGAGGCTGCTCAGATATTTTCCAGAGAAGAAACATTCAGGTGGAATGCTATTCAGGAAATTCATTTGGGGAAAAAGGGAAAACAGTAAGGAAGTTGTTATGAGAGGATTGTTGCAGTAACTTGGTTTATTACAGCTTGTTAGCTGGGTGAACTTACTGACAAGTTCTGGATTAATACTGAGTTAGAGGACTGGTATCTGACTATTGCTGCACCTAGTTCCAGCCAGGGAGACCAGAGCAAGCTTGGGGGTCCTGAGGAGTCGCTGTTTGAGCGCTCTCCAGGAATTGGTAGGGAGGAATGGCCTCCCATTGCTGTTGTTGTCCCAAGATCAACTAGGTTCTGTCACTTAACTGTCTTTGTTTAAATACTGTGAATGGTTGCATGTTATATTTGTAGTTTATAAAATAAGAGTTAACTGGTTTAGTGATGTAAATGTTTTAGTTATTTAGTAATGAAAACTTTTGATGAAAGATAAAGACCCACTTTGTTTTTCCACATCTGGGTTTTACCAGACCGTACTCCAGCACAGGGGTAAATTTGAATAAGAATAGCATGATGAGATTGCAGAGTAGTAGTTTCTTTATCTATTTTCAGAAAAGATACTTCATTGACAGTTGTATGAGTTTCTTAGTTAAAAAACTACTTCCTTGAACTGTATTTTGCTTTCAGTAATTTTATATTGTAAAGAATAAATAGGAGAGTAGATTTTAGACTAGATTTATTATTGTTTCACCCTACAGTTCTTTCTTCCAGATTAGAATAATTTCATTACTATATGTTTAATAATAAACTGAACGTAGGAATAGTTATATACTTATTAGATACTACTGTCAAATCAATCTAACCAATCTGGTCTAGATTTTCTGAATGTTTTGTGATGTTTTTCATTTCATTATTTTTCCTTCTTTTTATTGGGACTGAGCTCGAACAAGTTTCCAAAGCTGTTAATCTTTTTATTTAGAATATGAACAAAGGTTAATATTTGTGCTTATAAGAGAAACTCTGGATAGAGTTAATTAAATTCTGGATATATATATAAATAAACATCATAACTAAGAAAACAAATTAATTATAAAAGAACATAGATAGTATAAGTATAAATTACATAAGAGTTAATTAACAAGTACTACTTTCGATATACTTATAAAAATAAACTAAGGATATTAATATAGAGTCTATAGTAATCACAGAGAGATAATATAGTTATTATAATAGTAATTTATTTATGCAATACAAGAATATTATTACTATTATCATAAGTAGTATTCATATTACTGTAAGTATATCTTAGAACTATTTATACTGTCTGAGTTACAAGTACAGGTATACTGACAGTACTTAAATTTATTATAACAAGAAAGACATATAAAAACCCTATATTATTAAAAGGGTATAAACAATACATCAATAATTACAAATTCTTATTTATAAGAAAGGCAAATTATAAACAGGAATAGAAACCCTATTAATGATACTTTTTAACAGTAAACAAATCAAATGCATTTTGTATAGGAAGTAAACAACAGAAGTACAGGATACTCTTTTATCGAGCTTAATTACATACTAAAAATATAACTAGTAACCCTAATATTGCAGAAGCACTCTTCAACCTGGCAATAATTTAAAAGAAAAAGAACAGAGTTATTTTCTTCACTGTCAAATAGGGTTAAACCCTATAAAACCCAATTTATACAAGTAAAACAACAAACGGTTGAATTAACAGTATTTACTTACAGTCATGGTTTTAAAATTTAAACATAAGTAAGCATTTGAAACTTCAATAATATAAGCAAGGAGGAATGCAGAAAAGGATTACAGGAATTAATACTTGTATAATAACTTAGGGTAAAAACCCTATCATTCCGAATATACAAAAACAATGATTGTAAATCCCAGTGCTGTAATATTAACCCACGGCCATACTGAGAATTTACACAGGAAGGCTTACATCCTGTTCTTTTAATATAAACACAGTAATATTTACAAAACAAAAATTTACACTCACAGCCAAAGCCGGAGAGCCCTGCAATAGAGCTAGGGTCTTAATCAAACGGTGTTAAACGACAAACAAGCAACTAAAAGCCAGGAGGGTCTAACAAGCTGCAACGACCAATCCCTCATTACCCCATAAGGGTTTACACAAGGTGGATGAGCCATGGAGAAACCAGGGCTTACCATGGCCCCTTATCGCCGCGAACCATACTCCTTGTGCAGGCAGAGAAGAGAAGCAGATTGTATCTGCAAAACAAATGTACATCCAACTGTTAAAATTACATTAAAAGCAAAGAGGTGTATTTACAAGAATTTAGCAATATCATTAAAAGGAAATGAAATATTTCTTTTACCTTAGCAGTGGAAAGTCACAAACAGTAACGTAGCGACCAGCAACCAGAACGAGCAAGGAGTCTGCCATTCAATGGCAAGGAAACGGTATTACAACACTTTCGAAACACTGACAACAGGAAACCTTCGAGTCACACAAAACTGAAGGAGTATATAAACCCTAAAACTGAGCTATTACCCTTCCAACAACGCACAGTAATGGTGGAGCTTAAACCCTAACACTCCGAAAGGAGGAACCACTCTTGTTGGTTAGACTGAAGGAGATTGGTAAGGGCTGAAACAGTCACGGGCTCAAGTTTAAACAATGGAGGCAGCGAGAACACAAACAAGAGAACGAGTAACGCATGATGAGCAGAAGAACCTGAGACGGCCTTCACATTGGTGCAATGGGGCAGGTTAACCAAGGAGGAGGAGCCATAGACAGTCGCAGCCTACACAGGTGACAGAGCGGCCGGTTTTCTCTCATAGAACGATGGACCAGAGCCCGAAGGCGAGGGAGGATAATGAGCTAGGTCTTGGGAAAGACTCTTTTAAAACCTGCAATACACGGCCCAAACAAAGCCACGTCGCCATGCAAATAATTTGCCACAGTGGGTTTGTTTTCCATAGTTTCATTGAGCTAATCATGAGGATCCAGTGTTGACAATCTTCGGCTGTCTCCAAGGTTAAACCATAGTCCCAGCCGAGTCAACCTATGATTGGAACATTATAACAAGTGTTAGGTTAATAAGTAAACCTTGTCATGGAAACTTACCACCGATGCATGGTTTCACAAATCATTTACATACGTTATATTATATTGTCACCCATGCGATGAAATCATATGATAACACTAGGTTTATCGTGGGTACAGCCAACTATATGGCAAGGAACCTTGTAATATGATATTTTTTTATTTTAATAAATTTTGAAGTTAAGGAGCTTTATATCTAGAGTGGTAGGTGCATTAACATTCTCTTGTATACAAACTTGAATTGTCTAAGGTAAAAACTTTAAGAGTTATCTTTAGAATGATTCTATAAACTTAAAATGCCATGGACTTGATTATGACCTGTTCATCCAGGTGATTAACTACTTTGTCATTTGACACTTTACAGTCTTAATAGAATAAGTTTGTAACATGATTATAGGAGGGAGGTTTAGTACTTATGGTAAGTATGAATATTAATTTTAGTATTCTACCAACACTTATATTATATTTATAGAGTATACTAATGGTTGAATTTAAAGAGGTTATAGATTCAACCATAGTAACTATGGTGTTATAATGTTAACCGTTTTGGTCCTGCCATATTCATCCAAGTTTGAATGCTTACAAGAGGAAATAGCAACTAAATATTTTGATGAATGCATAAATGTCCTGAACTTAGAATTTATCACATACGGAGGTAAAGCCTTTTAAGAGAAAGTTTATCAACGTAATGGTTAGACCTTGAAACTTATTTGTTGTACATTCTTTTAATGGTTAGAATGTTAACTAGCTTACAGAAGGTTATCCATCAGACCTAAAATAAGCTTAATATGTGTTAAATCAGTGGTAATGTAAATAAGACCTGGTGCATCAGCATGAGTATATCCCTATCAGTGGATAGTTTGAATTTAGAAGCAGTAAATTGTAAACCCCTTATTCATACACTTTACGAAGTAAGAGTATTTGTGTTTTCTTAAACATAAACTTTTGATTTTCGGTTTTCTACTAGTAGACAATATTATTTAAAGATCTTTTGACACTGATGACTTTGACAGATATTAGATAGTTCAGTAATCTTAAGAACTGTAATTCTATTTGTACTAGAATGAAGAACAGATAATGGATTTTACCTCAGTAAGTATTGATATGAACATAGCCTTTAATGTCTTACTAAACTTTGAATTGCAAAACAAACTTGTACATAAGACTTTAGAAAATTATTTTACTTGCAACAACCAATCTTCTTACCTGTGATCAGTAAGGACAAAGAAACTTTCCGCATTAGCTCGAAAGCTAAGTAAGCCCAGTTTTTCATGACAACCCCACCTTATGTTCGTAAAAAGAAACAAGTCAGTAAACTGAAAAGATTTGTGCTATCAATCTGTGCAAATAACAAATGAATTCTAATAATAAGCTAATAACCTTAACTAACTAAATGATTAGTTAACTGTTTTTACATTAATATTATGTAATTTAAAAATTTTAAATTTTTCGGAAAATTTGGGGTTTTGACACATAGAGTACACAGTATTTGATGAAATCAAAGAAAATGAAGTTCCAAAGGCACCAGAAAATCAAGAGCAGTAGCAGGTACCTGAAACTCCTACAAATGTAAGAAAATCTACCAAGTTAAGTATACCCCCTAAACGATTCTCTCCTTCACTGTATTATTTATTGATGACTGATTCTGGTGAACCAAAATGTTTTGAAGAAGAAATGCAGGTAGAAACTAGAAAGAAGTGGGACCAAGGCATGGATGAGGAGATGGAATCATTGGTAAGAAACCAAACTTGGGACCTGGTTAAGTTGCCTACAGAAAAAAAGAGCATTGCAGAATAAATGGGTTTACAGGTTGAAGGAAGAAGATGGAGGAAAGAAGCTGTACAAGGCTAGACTTGTTGTAAAGGGGTTTGCACAAAAGAAAGGTATAGACTTTGATGAAATATTTTCTCCTGTTGTTAAAATGAATTCAATTAGAACTATTTTAAGTCTAGTGGCAGTAGAAGATTTGCATCTTGAACATTTAGATGTAAAAATAGCCTTTCTCCATGGGGATTTGGAGGAAGAGATTTATATGTAGCAGCCATAAGGGTATGAGGTCAAAGGGAAGGATAATTTGGTTTGCATGTTGAAGAAGAGCTTGTATGGCCTGAAACAAGCTCTAAGGCAATGGTATTTAAAATTTGATAAGTTTAAGACAGAACAAGGTTATGATAGATGTCATTCTAACCACTATGTTTATTTCAAGAGGCTATATAACGGAAGATATATTATCTTGTTATTTTATGTGGATGACATGCTTGTTACAGGGTCTAATATGCAGGATATAAATGTGCTCAAAAGAAAACTAGCTAATTCATTTGCGATGAAGGATGAGAATAACAAGAGACAGGAAAAATCGCAAATTGATGTTGTCTCAAGGTGAGTACATAGAAAAGGTGTTGCAAAGGTTTAGAATGCAGAATGCAAAACCAGTTAGGACACCTTTAGCCAGCCATTTCAAACTAAGTAAGGAGATGTGTCCAGAGACACAGGAAGAAATAGATTACATGTCCAGGATTCCCTATTCATCAATGGTTGGAAGCTTGATGTATGCCATGGTGTGCAGAAGACCATATATTGCACATGCAGTGGGAGTTATGAGCAGGTATATGAATAATCCAGGTAAAGAGCATTGGAAAGCAATACAGTGGATTCGCAGGTATTTGAGAGGTACCACTTCACATGCATTATGTTTTGGAGGTTCAGACACTATTCTACAGGGATATGTTGATGCAGATATGGCTGGTGATAAAGATAGTAGGAGGAGCACCACAGGTTATGTGTTTACTGTGGGTGGAACAACAGTAAGTTGGATTTCAAAACTGCAACAGGTTGTTGCACTTTCAACAACAGAAGCAGAGCATATTGCTGCTGCAGAGGCTAGTAAGGAGATGATTTGGTTGCAAAGGTTCATGGAAGAATTGGGTAAGAAGCAGGAGAATAGTAGGTTGTACAGTGACAGCCAGAGTGCCATTCATCTTGCAAATAACTCAGCCTTTCATTTGAGGACTAAACATATACAACTCAAGTACCGCTTCATAAGATCTGTTCTAGATGAAGAACTGTTAAAACTAGAAAAGATACATACTAGCCAGAATCTTGCAGACATGTTGACAAATGGAGTAATCAGAGAGAAACTGAGTTCCTGCTTGGTTTATGTTGGCCTTCAAGCATGAAGGTGAAAATAAGAAATTTTCCAAGTCCAAGGTCTAGAGCATAGTCCAAAAATTGCAGTAGCGGTGGAGTTGCTGTGATCAGTCTCCAAGTGGGAGATTGTTGATTGTGGAGCCTAATCTTCCAGATCCAGAGATATTATTCAGTCGTGTTTGTAACCCAAGTGTACTGTACACGCATTCCCCCTTCCTTGGGGTTCAAGGGCGGAGCCCCCGAGAACATTTTTTGGGATATGTGTTGGACAACAGTTTTGCGGACCCATGGTATAGGGTTAACCCTAGAATTGTCCCATTGTATTTCCCCTATAAAAGAAAGCATTGTAAAATGACTGAGGATGGTATTGTATTGTATTAGAAGAGAGACTGTGAGGGTGTGAAGAGAAAGTGCAGCAGTTTTGCTACAGGTTGTATCCCTTCACCTTTCTGGACTGTAATAAAAGGACTGGCGATTTCTTTGTGGACATAGCCCATCGTTTGGGTGAACCACATTATATTTGTGTCTCTATGTAAGGTTTTAATGTGTTTTTCATCTTGTTAATGATTTAACTGTATATCTGTTATTACTCTATGGTCCTGTTTTCTAACACACAACTTTCTACCATATAGGCGCGATCTGACCATAAGTAGGTGTTTTTTTAGAAAACAATTGTCGGTTTGGGACGTGGGGCAAGCACTGTGACGGGACTGGTTCGAATCTTCCATAAGGGGGATCATATATGTGACAAGTGAAGGTACCCAAGTAGAACAAATCAGTAAATACACCTGTAAAAAAAATAGAGATACAAGAGGATCGAGACAGTGGAGTCGCCAAAAATATAGTGGGGATATGTCCCCTAGTATGTGCAAAAGAAACTACCCTCGATCAACCGTATCATATGATAGAGTTCATGGTGCGAGGGATTTCTCAACCTCATCTTGGAATAATAAGTAGTAACAACAACAACAATATTTTTATGACTTTTTTATATATTTTTTCTAACTAATGAAAAACAAGAACAATCATACCTTTGAATAACATGGGCCACTGTAGCCGTTTGAGGAAACGGTCCACTCACTCCATGGTCGGGTTCTCCAGTCGTCTCCACTAATGGTTGTCAAAATAGGGGGAATGGATCCAAGAGGGCATGGATAAATCTCAGCATACACCATGTAAAGTGATATGGAAAAATTATGGGAATGATAAAAAAAGGTTCCACCAATTAAGGGTTCAAGGAATGCAAAAGTTTACCAAAAGTGTTTTTGGGGAGACCTTCACAATGTTTTATATGATGATCCAAGGTTTTTTGACACATGATATTTTATTGTGCATGGTATTTATCCATGGTTTTTTACCCATTCTCATTTTAGGGTTTTTTTTCCTTTTTGGAGAGAGTGGGGTTATGTCACAATAACTTCTCAATTTCCCTGTATTTATGGGGGAAGGAATTACAATGTTTTGGACCATTTTTGGTGGAATTTAATTGTGAATGTCAAAATGGAGGGAATAATGGTGGGATTGTGATGTATAATTATGGTTTCGACCATAGAGAGCTAGGTGAACAATTTTTGGTGTTAAAAAAGACTATTCATTTGAGTTTATTCCTAACGACTCTCACCGTTACCACTGCTGAGTGGTATATTGAATTACCATCAAACTTTTATGCTAATTTTGGCTCTCTGGATATGGAATTTTTCATGCATTTCTAGTTACCAATTAATTATGAAAATGGAATTGAATTGTTAACCTCTCTCTAACATTCCACCTCTACCCACATTTTGAATCATATTCATGGGTGGAGGAGGCAGCGCAAGTTAATTAAGGCACTAATCCCAGAACAATTGTTAGTTGATTGGTTTACCAAGTTGTTACTTCCACCCATTGCTAGAGATGTTTCTATGGGAGTCATTATTACTGAGGAGAAAGCTATCAATCATGCTCAATATTTGGATCTAGTGTATTCTCAATCCAACACGTTATATTATTTGATTATGGATGCTCCTCAACCTTCAAATGATCCTTCTCGACCTATTATGGAACCCTCAGTCGATGATTTAGTAGGTTCCATCAAACCCCAGTCTGTTTTGAATAAGACTAGAAAGAACACCAGATCAACTTCTTCTCCTGCCCCCATGTTTGAAGTGAACCAGGTACAATCCTCTTCAGCTTCATGTGGTAAGAATAAAAATACAAAATCTTCCAATAAGCAGGAGAAATCTCAAGACCAAACCAGTGAAACCAAATCATCTCGGAAGGCCAAGTATCCTTGGTTGATTTGTGATGAGGACCATTTCACTAAATACTATCCTCAATGCAAAGAGGTTATTAGGTATTTCAAAAATACCACCTTCCCTCCACAACAACAGAACTTGATTTAATATGAATAAACACCCCAACATGGGGGAAATGGAGATGACTCTCACCATGTAGAATCTTCCACTGCTTATGTCCTTATGATGAGTAGATCGGTAAATTTAACCACACAATATAATACATATGAAGCAACTCCACCTCATAATGGAAGTTCGATGGGGAATACTTCACTTGAAGAATCTTCTTCTACCCCTCCATCAAGCGGATCTATCAATAAAGAAGCTTGTTCCTGATCCAGTGTTACGATCACCCAAGGATACTATTCGAAAATCAATTTTCAATCTAAATTTTCATGATGCTCAATAATACAATATTGCAGAATATTTGGCACACGAACCTTGTGCAATGTCCGCAGTGGAATTTCTACACAATTGTCCTAATCAACGTAGAACTTTGTTATCATCTATTGGAGATGTAGACCCAGAAACTTCTAATACTATCATTTTCCGATTGGAGTGTTTTAAGCCAAGATTATCCCATCAATTGGATTTCCAAATTCATACAATTACTATTGGAAATAATGTACATCACTCTGTTTTGGATGAAGGAGCCTCAACTTCCATTATGTCATTGTCTTGTTGGCTGGATATTGTTTCTCCTACCATTAATCCATCTCCAACTACGTTGATGGATTTTGATGGTCGTGGCTTTAAAACTTATGGAATCTCACCTGCCTTATATATTGCTTTGGGAGGAAATACCATCTCTATTCCTATATAGGTAGTTGATGCACCATTGCACAAAAATATTATTCTTGGTTGGAATTGGTTTTATGAAATGACTGTCGTTGCATCCTCCGTATTTCAATTAGTACAATTTCCTCATCAAGGAAAGATCGTTACTATCGACCAACTCGAATTTTGCATCCCCAATGTCCTTTAAGGTACAGAGAATAGTATTCCTCTCTTGGGACAATCTACCCCTCAGTATGTGAACATAGGAGTAGGTTTGATTAAGGATTCTTCCCTCATGGGAGTATTTTCTTTACTTTCCCCATATCTTCCACATTCCACTACTTCAATAAATATGGTTTCATATGTGATATCCAAGTCTCCTTGGATCGTACTCGGTCCAGTGCAATTTGAGTCCAATTGATTGCCACCAAATGCATCACCTTATTTTCATCTTCCTATTTTCTTATTCTTCCACTTTTGGTGAACGTCTTTCCATTAGTAGTCCGAAGGTTAATATTGTGAAGAAAAAGAAGAGGCGAAAGAAACCCTTGAAGGACATAGCATTTTCTTCTAACCCTTATGTTGGGGGAAATATCTTTTGGACTTCATGTTTGGAAAAAACCTGTTAATGGGTGTCATCCTAAGTACCAACCTATGGGAATAATGTTGGGAAGGGACCCACCGAGCATAGTTTCTCTTGATTTCAACCTCTTTAAAAAATAAAATTCAGTCTCAAGAATAGTTCATTTTATGTTTCAAGATCGTTAAAAAATGAAGCATATTCCTTGAGCATAGTTCATTCTATGTTTCAAGATCATTAAAAAATGAACTCGAACATTTGAGCTTACTTTACTGCTTTTTTGTGCTCTAGATTCAAACATGAAGAACAATTCTGATTTATTTTTATATCATAGTCATGCTAAAAAACCAAGTACAAAGGTGTCAAATATACTTTTATCTCTTTTTCGGACTCGTAAAACCTTTATGAAAAAGGAACTCCGTGGAGTTGTCTTTAAGATATTTTCCAACTCTCTAAATAGGAAAAGATCGCCAAGCGAACTTGATTCTTTCATGCTTGTAAAAGTATTTGAAAGGTCGTATATCCAATGATAATTTACCCTTTTTTTGGACCATTTAGACTAATTTATGAAAAATGTATACTCTAGTTCATCATAACTAGAAGAGTTCTTCTGGGTATTATTTTATACTTTTCGGGCCTTGGGGACTAAATTCATGAAAAAGTTCTTTTTTGGATTTTCTTTTAGATTTTTTTAGAATCTCTAAACATGAAAAGCCACCAAGTTTTGTTTCTTTGGACTCATAAAATTACACATTTAAAGGCCCTTTTGGGACCGAAACCATTATTTCTCAGGTTCATAAAACATTTGAGATTGCACTCATCTACGATGAACTAGATCAAGTGTTTGTTACCCTCTTTCGAATCGTTAAAAAACAAAGAGACACTCATCCATCATGATGGGGAAATTAATGGAATGGAAAACATATTTAGTTTGTATTAATGGTAGCTCAAAGTCACCTTTGAACATGGAACTTGTCTCAAACATACCCCAGCTGCATGGAATTATTATGTAACATTATTGATGCAGATCCTTCAAATTATGAAGAAGTAGCTGATAAGAAAGTATGGAAGGATGCCATGATAGATGAATACCAATGCAGTATGAAGAATGATGTTTATGATGTGGTTCCGAGGCCGAAAGATAAGTCGTTGGTAACTTCCAAATGGACCTACGAGACAAAGCATGGAGTAGATGGAAGTGTTCAAAAGTAATGTCTCGTAATTATATATTCCTTCTTTCTGGAAGATGGCTCATGGTTTCTCCTAGAAAGAAGAAATAGATTATGAGAATACATTTTCTCTTGTGGTGATATAGACTTCAATTAAATCTATACTTGTGATAGCTGCAATGATGAAATAGAAGGTACATCATATGGACATGAAAACATATTTTTTGAATGGTGTAGTGGAAGAGGAAGTGTACGTGGAACAACCACAAGGATTCGATACACATGATAGGTAGACACATGTGTGCATATTGAAGAAGGCACCTAGCACGTGGTATGGTAGAATTGACAATTTTCTGATGAGCATGGGATTTACCAAGAGTAAAGTAGATTCCAGCCTTTACTACAAGGTTTTGGATGGTGGACGAAAGATATTGCTATTATATGTGGATGAACTATTTCTAACATGGGACAAGAAGCTCATTGTTGAGTGTAAGAGGAAGCTTGCTATAGATTTCGAAATGAAATACCTTGGTATGATGCATTGTTTCTTAGTTCTAGAGGTGTGGCAGAAACTGAACAAGATTTTCCTTAACTAAGGAAAATATGATGTAAATATCCTGAAGAGATTCACGATGATGGATTGTAAACCCATTCCTACAACAATGATAACAAACTTAAAGTTGTTGATTCATACTTCTTCAGAGACAGTGGATTCCACCATGTATAGACAAATGATTGGTTCATTGATTTATTTGACGAACACAAGGCCATATATATGCTTTGAAGTAAACACATTGAGTAAGTATATGGTTGAGCGAATATGTGTTCACTTGATTGCTAAAAATCACGTGTTGAGGTATCTGAAATGTACAGTTGACTATGGACTCATATATGTTTCAGATCATTAGATAAAACTACAAGGCTATGTTGATATTGCATTAGTAGTGTCACATATCAAAAAAGTACATCCATATGTTTCTTTATTTTGGGATCAACTATGATCTCGTGGCTCAGTAGGAAGTAGACTAGTGTGGCACTTATTACGGTCGAGGCAGATTATATAGCAGCATTTTCAGCTAGTAGATAATTTGTGTGGCTTTGAAATTTTATTGCATGGCATTTTGATCTAGAGTTGGAGGTGACTTGTATATTTTGGGACAACCACAGTTGCATAAAGTTGTTCGATAAGACCATGTTGCATGCCAATTACAAGCATATAAAGATCAAGTACCATTATATTTTATATGGTGCAGAAGGGAGCTATAAATCTCTATTATATTGAAACAAATGAGCATATACACAATGCGTTAACCAAACCTCTATCAAGGATAAATTTTTAGTATTTCAAGGACAATATTGGCATGGTTCAGAACGATTTCCCTCGTTGAGAGGGAGTGTTGAGTTAAATATGAAATTATAGTGGAAGTAGTATATAGAGTATGGAGACAATGGGTAGGAATTCACATCCACATTACCGACTGAGGCACAAGTCATCATGATATCACATAGGATCAGGATATCCAACCTTCGGGGATGGAATACCAAGTCATGTGGAATGACGTATGCCTATCTTTCAAATGTGGGTTGTAGGATTCCTATCCTTGGGATATATGGCTAGTGTGTGCACACTAGATTGCTTAACCGTTGTGGTTAGATGCTCAGTCACTGTGGATAGATTCCTGATGGTGCCAACCAAAAGGGATAACCTTCAGACTAGTTATCCAGATTCTATGTAAGTCGCACTTTGTGTGAGATAGATGCCTAGTTCAATATGATCTAGATTAAGTTCCATAGTGACATTAGGTCCAAAAGTATGTTGAGACCCATAAAGTATGAAAGGATGATGAGGGTGTACCTACTAGCAAAATTTTATGCATAATGTTGAGGCCCCATATGCATGGCATGGTTACAGAACTTCTAGTGATGGATAAATTTGTGAAGTCAACAAGTAAATGGTCAAAGAGTACATACGTGCAGAATCAATAGTGAAAATTGTTCCACAAGAATACCTTCCTTGCTAAAAGGAAGTTTATTTTATTTTATGTAGCTTCAGAATATATTATTATTGTATTTGATCAATTCAAAACCCTAAAAGGAACAATGCTAAATTATACTTGTAAAATGTGTAATGTCGGCTCAGAATATTGTAAAAGAAATAATAAATAAACAATACTATATTGCTTACCAGACAAGTTGGCCCAGTTAACTAAAGAAGTTGGCCCCGCACTGGAAAAGGTCACCCATAAAAATTATAAATAAATAATTCGACCACCTCATTTGGAAATCAAGGAAGTTTGCTCAATCCAATGAGACAAGTGCGCAAGAGGGAGAGACTAGAAATAGTTGGAGAAAGACTAATATGTTGGGGTTATCGTATCTTTGTATTTGGGGTATCTTTCTATGAGAGAGATTTATCTCCTCACTATATTGACATTGTAATTTGTTGAAGAATCTATATTGAAGAAGTTTTATTGGGTTTTCTTCCCCAAGAGGGTTTCCCAATATAAATATTTTTGTATGTTGTGGATTTTTTTCTTTTAGTTGTGAGAAAAAAATAGGATCATAGAGCAATAACAATAAACAAGATGCAAATATTAAACACATTACAAGAGAGACACCAATATAGCATGGTTCACCCAATATGGGATATGTCCACACATAAATTATTAGTCCTTTTATTATTATACCATCTAGCAAAATGAAGGGATACAACCTGCATTACAGCCACGAGTTTTCCTCTTCACTCTCGTACGATCTCTCTCACACGATCACAAACATATTTTTACAATGCTACAATATAATCCACAGTCGTATTAAAAATATTTCCTTTTATAGGGGAATTACCACGGGAAAGTACCATGGATCATTCAATACCATGGTCCCGTAAACTGTTGGCCAACAAACATTCAAAAAAATTCTTTTGGGGGAGTTGACCCTGAACCCCCACAAGGGGGCGATGTCCCCCCGCACACCCTTTTTGGGACGATTGTATAGTAAAAATGGGGTACAAACACAGTTAAACAATAACATCTCTGAATCAGGAAGATCAGGCTTCACAACGAACAATATTCCACTTTGAGAATGATCACAACAACTCTACTGCTACTGCACTTGTTGGACCATGATCAAACCTTGGACCTGGAAAATTTCCCATATTCACATTCATGCTTGAAGGAAAAAAAACCGAGCAGGAACTCAATTTCTCCCTGGTTACTACCTTTTTCAACATGTCTACGGGATTCTGGCCAGTATGTATCTTTTCCAACTTTAATGATTCATCTTAAAAGGTTGTTGAAAGTGCAACAACCTTTTGCAGTTTTGAAATCCAACTTATTGCTAATCCACCCACCGTAAATACATACCCTATGGTGCTCCTCCTGATATCTTTATCACCAACCATATTTGCATCAACATATCCCTATAGAATAGTGTCTGAACCTCCAAAACATAATGCATGAGAAGTGGTGCCTCTTAAATACCTAATAATCCACTATAGTGCCCTCCAATGCGCTTTACCTTGACTTTTCATATACCTTCTCACAACTCCCATTGCATGTGCAATATTTGGTCTTGCACACACAAAGGAGTACACCAAGCTGCCAATTGTTGTAGAATAGGGAACCTTTGACGTGTATTCTATCTGCCCATGTGTCTTGGGACACATCTCCTTTCTTAGTTTAAAATGGTTGGAAAATGGTGTACTAACTGGTTTTTCATTCTTCATTCTAAACCTCTCCAACACCTTTTCTATGTACTCACCTTGAGAAAATTTCAATTTGTGATTTTTCCTATCTCTTGTTATTCTCATACCAAGGACTTGCTTTGCAGCACCCAAATTCTTCATCGCAAATGAATTAGCTAGTTTCCTTTTGAGCACATTTATATCCTTAATGTTATACCCTACACCAAGCAAGTCATCCACATACAATAACAAGATGAAATGTCCTCCATTATATATCCTCTTGAAATAAACATAGTGGTCAGAATGACATCTACTATAACTTTGTTTTGTCATAAACTTATCAAATTTTAAATACCATTGTCTTGGATCTTGTTTCAGGAAATACAAGCTCTTTTTCAACCTGCAAACCAAATTCTCCTTCCCTTTGACCTCATACCCATGTGACTGTTGCATATAAGTCTCTTCCTCCAAATATGGAATAGCAATATGAGAAAATATTTCATCAAAGTGTATACCTTTCTTTTGTGCAAACCCATTTATAACAAGGTTATCCTTGTGCCACTTATTTCCTCCTCCTTCTTTCTTCAACCTATAAACCCATTTATTTGGAAATGCTCATTTACCAGCAAGAAAATCAACCAAATACTAAGTATAGTTTCTTACCAATTATTCCATCTCCTCATTCATGTCTTTCCCCCATTTCTTTCTATTTTCCATCTGCATTACTTCTTCATAACATTCTAGTTCACCAGAATTAGTCATCAATAAATAATACAATGAAGGAGAGAATCATTTAGGAAGTCTACTTAACCTGTTATATCTTCTTAGAATTGCAGGAGTTTGAGGTACTTGTTCTTCTTCTTGAAATTCTGATACATTTGGAACTTAATTTTCTTTGAATTTATCAAGCATTGTGTACTTTGTGTTTTCCTTTTCCTCTCTCTTTCCCTGCAACTAATTTTTGTACATAATATTTTCATTGAATACTACATCTCTACTTCAAATGATTTTTTTATTTTCATAATCCCATAAGCGATAACTAAAATCATCAACCATGTATCCAATAAAGGTGCATTTCTTGTATTTAGCATCAAGATTTGTTCTATTTTCTTTATGACTATGGACAAATGCTTCACAACCAAATGTTCTAAAAATTAGTAGTTTAACTTTTTACATATCCATGACTCCTCTGGAATCCCACCATCCAACGCGCTTGAAGGCCCTATGTTTATTAATTAAACATCAGTATAAACAACATCATCACAAAACTATAAGGGAAACCCTGCATGAAATCTCATATACCTTACACGCTCCATGATTGACATTTCATCCTTTCTGACACAATATTTTCTTGTGGTGCTCCTAGCACTGTCATCTCTCTACGAATGCCATGGTATGAATAGTAACTATCAAACTCCTTGTTGTAGTATTCACCTACATTATCAAATTTGAGACACTTCAATCTTTTCCCTGTCTCATTCTCAACCAAATATTTCCACACTTAAAAGTAGAAAACACATAATGTTATTTTCTAATGCAATAAACCCAAGTTTTTCTAGTTGCATCATCAATAAAAGTAACATAATAACGAGAGCCACCAATATATTTTACATAATCCAGTCCCTATACATATTAGTGCACAAGCACTAACTTTTCACTTTTCTTTTGTTTCCGAACCCTGATAAATTTAACTCTCTTTTGTTTTCCATAAACACAATTATCACATAATTCCAAACTTACTTGCTTTATATCTAGAAGCATTTTTCTTGAGTGAAGAATATGCCTCCCCTTCCCACTCATTTGGCCAAGCCCGTGATGCCACAATGTTGCACTTGTTTTCTGTGGAAGCTACAAAGATAGAATAATCAGTATTATGAGGAC
The DNA here is from genome assembly GCA_001517045.1 of Pseudotsuga menziesii. Lineage (NCBI taxonomy): Eukaryota > Viridiplantae > Streptophyta > Pinopsida > Pinales > Pinaceae > Pseudotsuga > Pseudotsuga menziesii. The sequence continues at coordinate 587,971 of LPNX010868938.1, read as the reverse complement.
ATCAATACAACGTACCTATGTTGTCTCCCTTTTCTATTATCAATGCTCCTTTAGTGATCTTCCACCACATTTTTCCAAACCTAGACAAACAACCACTATCTCCCAACTCCCCTATTGAGATCAAGTTTCTATTCATATCAAGAATATGCCTTGCATCTCTTAGCATCCATTCATTTCCATTATTTAACTTAATCTGTACCTTACCCATTCCAACAATTTTACATGGTTCATCATCCCACATTAAAACATGTCCAAAATCACCTAGAACATAATCATGAAAGAATTTCCTATGGGGTGTAGCATGACATGAAGCCCCTAAATATACTACGTAGTAATCATCTATATTATCTAATGAAAGAATCAAAGCATCTTGTAACATGCCACTTGCTACATTAGCTTCCTGAGTATTCTCTTGTTTCATGTCTACTTTTTTTTGGGAGCTCTGCAGACTTTCTTCAAATGTCCTCTCTTACCAAAAATCCAGCACTCTATTTTTCCAAGATTGGATCTTCCCTTTCTACACTTGTTATGATTACCTAGGCTATTTCCTCTCTCCCTTTGTATTCCCCTTCTCTCCATGGTCAACGCATTACCCGATGTCTCACCTGTGTTTTTTCTTCACATTTCCTCGCTAATAATAACACCAACAACATCATCAAATTTAAGAGTGTTTGAACTAGAGACAGAGTTACTTACAACCATGACCAAGGAGAGAGATCCGTAACCTCATCATCAAATCTCACTCCTATAGAACTTAACTAATTAGTAACTATACTAAATTGATTTAAATGGTCATCAACAGATCCACCTTCTGACATCTTCATATTAAATAAATTCTTCATTAGAAATACCTTTTTGGAAGTGAAGGGTTTCTCATACAGCTTATCCAATGCACTCATCACACCCTGCGTTGTCTTTTATTTTGAAATATTGAAGCCCATCGACTAAGCTAGGCACAACCGTATTGTTCCCAATTCCTTTCTGTCATGAACCTCCCATTCTTTGTCCTTTATAGTCCGATTTTTTTTCTTTTCTTCCCAACGGTAGTAACATATCCTTCTGGTACAGATAGTGCTCGATTTGCATCTTCCATAACTAGTAGTTTTGGCCATTAAATTTCTTGACCCTAAACTTCCCTTCTTCCTCCATTGCTTGCACTCAAACTAGGAACCCTTCTTTCCTACAAGTTTACCATCCAAATATACCTTTTGGCTCTGATACCAATTGTTAGAAAAAAACAGGACCGTAGAGAAATAACAATAAACAATATGTGAATATTAAACACATTACAAGAGAGACACAAATATAACATGGTTCACCCAATATGGGCTACGTCCACATAGAAATTGTCAATCCTTTTGTTTCTATACCATCCAACAAAATGAAGGGATACAACCTGCAACGCACCTGCTGCACTTCCTCTTCACTCTCTCATAGTCTCTCTCACACAATCAAAGAGATTGTTTTACAATGCTACAATAAAATCCTTAGTCATATTACAATGATTTCCTTTTATAGTGGAATTAGCATGGTAAAATACCATGGGCCCATAAACTATTGGCCAACAAACATCCCAAAAATTTCTTTCGAGGGCGTAATGTCCCCTTACACCCCCCTGCTAGGAAGAGTGTACAGTAAAAATGGGGTACAAACATGGTTGAACAATAACATATATGAGTCAGGAAGATCAGGATCCACAACCAATGTTAGTGATCTTTATGCATGTAGTTATTATGATATTGAATTAAAGTCTAAAGAATTCTTACTAACATAACTACTTAAGTAAAATTTCAACAGAATGTAGGGATTTGTTTAAAAAGGCATGATGCCTAACGTTTTGTGAACGGTTACAGGGGTGTAACAATAGAGTTACTAAGTCCTTCATATAAATATTTTATGGGGAAAAGGCTCAAGTAGGATACCTTGAGTGAGGGAATTCCTCGTACCTAGATAAAGGAGGAACACCATCACTTGCTAATGGAAGTGCAAAAATTCATAACTTGTGAGAGGATATATGTAGTTACCTTTCTTTAACATATGAGATTCTTACTATATTTTCAAAAGAAGAAAAAAATAAGATTGATCTTCCTTTATTCCTTTTAAAGATTTTAATTAAGATGTCCTATAGAGTTCAATCAAACTTTGTCAACAAAAAAGTAGGATTTTTCACCATGAGATTGTTAAATTGCTTATTCTTGATGAAGTGAAGAAGTATGACCCAACTTGGATTAATTTTATTTCTTTGAATGGGTTTAAGGATGAATTTAATATAGATGGAAATCATGAGTCATTAGGAGTATAAATATCTCTGTTGATTCCTCGGGTGTAATGTTGAAAATTTACAAGGAAACAATAGGAAGGAGAAATCCCAATCCGAAAGGCTTCAAACAACCCTACACAAGGATGGTTCTATCCCCAAATTGTTTGGTGTGAATAAATCCTATGGATATCAAGCCTCCGCTGGCACTATATTGTTAGATCCAAATGGATCTCTCTTCTAGTTGGGAATATCTAGAACATCTGTAGCGAATTGCAAATGATGTTAATTTTAAAACTAAACTACTTGAGTTATGCTAAACCTAGGAAATGTGATTGGAAATAGAAGAGCAATCAGATCTAAGGTGTTTGATAAATGTTATACCAATTGATAAACATATGAATTAGATCTAACATTACCAGCTTTTGAATAAAACAAGACAATGAAAAGTGAGTTATTTTATTTAAAGAATTGAAACATAAGACTGTTATGGAAATGATATGCCAATTAACAAATTAGCATTAAAATGAAGATGGTTGTTTAACAGTTGCATAAATAAATGATATGAATTAAATAAATAAATTTATTCAAAACATAACTTACACATAAACCAAGTGATGAGAAATCAACACCCGTATCAATGAATTTAATAAGAATACAACATGACACAGAGTTATCCAACGGTTAAAAGAGAAACCAGAACTCATCAAAGAAAGTTGACAAATATCACAAAAGAAAGGTCAAGAGAAATTGACTGAATTTTATTAAGATTGAAAAAATTACAGCTCCTCAAAACACAGAGCATATCCAATTCTCCCCTTTGGTGTTTTTATTCCCTTGTTGTCCCCCTTTCCATTGAGATCCCAATCACTTTAAATACTAATTACAAAAAAATACAAAGAGGCAAATCTCCCACAGAAGTAGGAGTTACAAAAAATTGTTTTAAGATTTTCCAAGAACATATTTCACTTGGTAAATATATCCAACAAATATTCAACATATTGATATTTTCAATGCTCGAGTTGTAATTGAGCCTTGGAAGTAAAATACTCGATCTCCATTTTCTTCACATTTCCCATTCACATAAAAAGAGATTAATCTTCATTCTGGAATTCATAGGTGACTCAATCAACTCCTTAATCTGTGCTATGTGTATGTGATCCAGCTGCTCAGTATGCTCCTTGTAATTTAATACTCCCCTTCAACCTGCTCAATCATAATCTTGGGTGCAAGAGAATTCTCAATCGGATCCATGATGGGGAAGTTCAACAAACTTAACAGGATGTTAGAGGCAAACCATATTTTTCTACAGACCTTATTCCCTTCTTGAATTGTGGATTCCACCCTGTCACATGCATTCTCCCAAGATTACAAAGAAGTTTTAATCCTCCTGAGCTTGATTTTTTCCAAGATAGGTACATCTTCAGGTTTGTCTTTTATATACTTTTGTCAATCTGTAACATCTTTAAAAGCTTTGGTTGCATAATTCCTTCTCTGATTATGATCATAGAGGACAACAAAATGACATTCAAAAGAATTGTAGGTATTATGAATCTGATTTAACCCTTTAAATAACTCAATCAACAACTTCTTATGATCATCATAAATCTTAAAAGCAAGCTCCTTAAATTCTTCCTTAGAAAACCTTGAGAAAGAAGAAGCAACAGAGAGGGATTGTGAAACCTTCAGTCATTGCTCAAGAGTTGTAACTTTTTCTGCATAGTTCACACTCATCCCTTGTGCTTCTTGGAGCTGTTGTTGGAGACCTTCATTCTTTGTTTGCATTTTTTGAATTGATTCCCCGAATCATGTTTCAACCTCTTCAGTTTGAATTGATGTTTCTCATTCATCTGAGACTGCTCTTGCTCGAGTTTTTTTATTTCTTTCTCTTTCACCTCAATTTCTTTATTCAGTGAGGAAACAGAATCATATTTTTCCCCTGCAAAATCCCCCATGGAAATAGTTGTCTCAAGACTTCCTGCTTCACATCAGTGGATGCCCTTTTCCATAACCTAATTTCAAATAGTGCCCTGCACTGGAGTCCCCTCTCTAGATATTTTAAAACCCTTTTATACCAAAACATTTTCTGATTTGTTCCAAAAATACTCTCCCAGAGAGACCACTCCATATTCACCAAAGTTTACTATTGCTTCCATAGTGGATGCTGAAATTTCTAAAGATGTGACCAAAGGCACAGGTTGGGAAACAACATGAGTTGGAATGGGAATGGTTATTTGAGGAATGGAAATGGATGGAATTGTAGCATCAGAGGTTCAAGATGTAGGAATGGATGTGGTGGATGAGGTGATTGGGTCTAAAGATGCAACAAAAGTTGGAATTACAGCTAGATCTGAAGGTATAGTAGAAAATTGAACTTGGGATGGCTGTGAAGATATAGTTTCAATAGGGGCAGCAGGTTGATCAGTTGTTGTAGAAGGTGGGAATATAACATCAGATAAGGTGACAGAAGGAATACTTGTAGGAATGGATAAGGGTATATAGGATGTCACAGTAGTAGAGCTGACTATTTCTAGGAAATGAATGTGAGTAAAAGATTCATCAACCACTAAACCCTCAAGTGGATCAAAAGAAGTCTAAGTAACTGAAGTAACCGCTGGTAAGCTAACATGAGTCGTAACTAGGCATGAGGAGTTGGAAAGGAGTGATTCCTCTTCAACATCAATGTCTTCTATATGAAGCATAGAAACCTATGGCACTGGACCTTCAACCTTTTTCTTCTTTACTGGAGGGGTTGAAGTTGTTGCTTGTGTTTCAACCACTAAGTTCATCAATTTTGGGCTCTTCCTCATTTATATAGTTGATTTCATGAGAGATTTGAGAGTAGCTAAGGGTTTAGGTTGTGGAAGATCCTAAACAATGGCTTTTCCATAGTCATCTGTTTAATAATTTGACATCAAAAGAGTGTTGGTTTGTGCTTTCTACACTTATTTCTCCACTAATTATTTACGAGTCCTTTCCTCAATTGATAATTCAAGCTTCCTGTAGTGTAGCACTTTGGTCTTGAGCTCTTGTTTATATTGGAAGATAAAATTCTTCTCTTCCATAGAATAGGTTATGTTCAATACTTTAGAGAAGGAATTAGCACCCTGATAAATGGAATCACCAGGAGCAGTTTGATGAACATAGGTACTCTTCACATGCTCCTGTGTGAAATGATTAGCTAAAAAATATTTTTGATCACGCATCCTCCTGGGAGCCTTTCCAAGCTTCAGAGTAGTAGTCATTTTCCCAAGCAAGCTTGCATGGGTAGAATTCTAAATCACCATAGATCCAAGGTTAAGGGGGGACTTGGGACACCCTTTCCTTTTAGCTCCAGTCAGTTTTGGGAATACACCATCAATCACAGTTTGGAAAGATATTTCTTCTAGCACCATTATATTAGGTACAATCTTGGGAAATAAGTGGGTTGTGTTGTTTCCCCAAATTCTGAAGTAGGAGAAATATTCTCCCACATATCTTGATCTCCCATTGTATAAATTAGTGCCTTAGCTTGGGTTGAAAAGGTAGGGGCATCCTCCTTGAAGATATTCTGATAGATGGAACCCGTGAAGTGATGACATATGTCATAAATAAGAGGTAATTAGTTATCCTCCCACAATGGAGAAAAATATATGTGGACTGGAGGTCCAACCTTTGTCCAATTACACCCCATGGAAGGAAAGGAAAATTTGAACAGAAGACATCCATAATATAAGTAGAGAGGTAAAATGTCATCTTCCTTGAAGAAAGATTCTTTTGGTGTTTCTCTATTGCTTCCTTCAATACCACTGACAAAATATGGGCCCAATTGAAAGACTCTCATGTGGTAAGAACATGATGGGCCAAGGGTTCCCATTCAACTTTGAATACTGTGCAATTCGATAGTCCATATATTCTACACAACATGGCTACCATCAAAGAGAAGGGATCCCTAAACCAATACATGGGGTAAATTTTATCATCTTTGGGTTAAAATATAGCAGGGTTTTCCATCTAAGATTTAAGCATTTCCTAGAAATTATATCGGGTTGCAGAGGACTCTAGGAATTGCTTATTAAGCAATTGTTGGGGTTGTCTAAGCATGTAAGCTCTTCCAAATACCTAAGGTTGGAAAGAAGACAATTAGGTTTGATCCTTGTCGTTAAAGGAATAGTCTTGCGGGTTGGTGTGATCAATAATACACTTGATGGAATCATTGTAATGCATTATGATAGGCCTAGCCGATATGGCATGGAGATGGGACCTACTGATGTTTATAAAGGATACCTAGTCATGCGGAATCTCCAAGAAATTGTCATTATCAAATATGGAGTAAATTCGTGATCAGTCCAACTAATAGGTTTCAGAAACCCTTCCATTTGTATCAAAGAAGATACCACTATTTGGATCATTGTTTTTAAGTTCATTTAAGTTTCTTCTAGACCCAGTGTTTCTCGTTATGGTTGAAAGAAAACGGACAAATTCTGATAATGAAAAAAAACAATTAATAAAACCAAATTTAGTTTTTTAATTTGCGAAAATGATTAGTAAAAGGATTGAAAAAACTACCAATAAACCGATAGAGAAAAGTAAATTCATTGTCAAGGCTGAAAATCACAGTAAAACCGTTCGCCGAGGGTAAAAATTCAAAGTTTGAAAACAGTGAAAAGGTAGTAAAATTTTGAAATATTTAACAAAAATATTAATGGTGAAATCGATCTGGATCATAGATTTAAAATAAATCAATGGTTAAGATTAAAACAAGGAAATCAGAAAAGAAAATTGTGGAAGTAATTTTGAAAATCTTGATTTTGGTTTCCGCAACCCGCAATCTGCATTGCATATTGCGGAACTACGGAAGTGAAAAATTCAAATTTAAATAGTTTATTGTTTCTGCAATCTGTAATCCGCATTGTGTGTTGCAAAATTATGGAAGTGTAACTTTTGATTTGTTTATTTTGGTTTCCAATTTTCGCAATCCACATTGCAGGTTGCAGAAAAAAGGATTCAAGAATTCATTTTTTATTAAAGAAATGATTTTCGACATCCGCAATCCACATTGTGGGTTGCGAGATGTGGAAAGGATAAATTCAAAACTTCGTACATATGAAATCTACATTGTGTATTACGGATTGTGGAGACAACGTGTTTCAAAGAAAAACTATGTTTTCTCCAATTCACAAAAATCATAAAAACAAGACCTTTTAGCAAATTTTATTAAATCCAAAGCATGAAAATATATAGGGATAAAGACAACAATCATGACACCTCAAAAACAAAATAATAAAATTTGAGATTCCCTTCAAAATAAGTAAGTGGGGTTCCCATTTTGTCAATTAAAATGGGATATGTTGTGCCTACAACAAATGGCGGCTAGCTGGGCGAAGCAGTTATCTCTGTAAGAATAATCTTCAAAATTTCAGGGAGGAACATGTTAGAATGAGAAAGTGTTTCAGTATATAATATGAGAGTGACTTCATAACATTACAATCAAACCAGTAGAGTTAATTTCATATGATTGATATTTCCCCAGCCCAAACCACTTGTAATGATACTCACTTGAAAAAGGTAACCTAGAAGCAAAGAGGTATTCCTGGGACCAATATGCAAGCATTAGAGGGCGGTTTGTGATGAACCTTAGGAAAGCCTTCCATCTATTTCTAAATCATCAGACCATCAATCACCTTGAGTTATTAACCATTCATTTATGTATTTGGTAACTTTATTTCTCAATTTGTTTATTTCTTTTTTTTCTTCTTTTTTTCTTTTTTTTCTTTTTTTACAAAAGAAAGAAAAATAGAACTACAACTTTGTTGAAATAATACCATTGCCATTACTTGGTGCAATTCCATTCACAAACCCTACCTGGAAACTAAATAAGATAGCTCTATAAGGAGACTCCTTGTCTTTTAGATTTGATACTAAAAGTAATTACCATGGCTTGGTAACCACTTGGCAGTAATTTCAGTCTAGAGTAGAACTCATAATCATGGTCAAGATGGCTTGTGATAATACCCCCTCTCCTTGAGTGCAACAAGTTGTATTAACAAAAAAAAAACAGTATTAATTGAAATGTAAATTGCAAGACATTACCTTGGATTTGTAACCACATTTTGGTAGCGTCATTCACTGAATATCTATGAACATGATAGGCTAGATTGTGATAAGACCCCCCATCTTGCAATTTATAGTTATTTAGGTGAATTTTAATGGATTTAAAGATGATCAAGGTGAGATCCATAATAGAGAAATGTTGATCATGCTATAAATATTTACTACCAATCACTGATGGAGCATATGAAAAGAAGACCATATCACTCCTATAGCTTCAATTATCAAAATGAGACATCTGTAAAAAATGGTGATTCAGGTGGGAAATACTCAATTAAATTTATGCATATATTAGTTGTTGTATTCCCATGAGAGCACCCCCTTATATATAGACTGTTAAAATCAATCTGACATGTCCACCCCAAAATTTCAAACCAAAATGATCCGAAATACACTAGTCAACATCCTTGGCTAGATGCTTTGTTAATATCATGTTTTTAACGAAAGAAAATTTAGAAAACAACCCAAATAAAAGAAAAGAAAAGAAAAGAAAAACCACACCTATGTACAGATAATCCAATGCTTACCTCAAATAAAACACTTCTTCAGAAGTTGAACATTTACTAGATAGGATTCAGAGAAACCCTCTAGTGTTTTTAATCAAACAATACTAGGGACAAGATTTTCTATAACAATGAATGGCCCTAGCCACAAGCATTGGAACTTAGTGTATTCATTTTTAGCCTTGTGTTGTTTGTCCCATTTCAAAACCAAATCCCCTACATGGAAATCCATGTCAGTTGAATATTTTTCATCAAACCATATTTTGACTAATAGTTGATATTGGTACAATGTATTTTTGGACTTCTCCCTGTCCTCTTCTAATTTAAGTAATGAATCAATCCTGTGTTGAAGAGGAGAAGAGTCATATTATAATAAAGATTGATCCAACTGTAATGATGGGAGTAATAGGTTTGAGGGTAAAATGGACTCCTTTCCAAAGACTAGACAGTAAGGGGAATTCCCAACAACAACCTTTGGAGTTACTCGATCTACCCAAAGAGCATTGAAAAGTTGAGTGTGCCAATTCTTATGATGAGTAGCCACAGTATTTTTCATAACATTGACCAGATTATTATTTGAAGACTCTGTCAATCCATTTACTTGTGGGTAATAATTGGCATAATATTTGATTTTAATCCCTTTTTCAATGGCATATTGGGTGAGGTCAATAGAGGAAAAATAGGATGCATTGTCAAAAACCAAAGACTCTAGAACCACAAACCTAATAACGATGTAACTTTCAAAGAAGGATATCATTGAGTTCGTGTTGGAAACCCTAAGGGGAGTTACTTCTACCTGTCTGGTGAAGTAATCTGTTGCAGTAAGGATGTGTCGATGTTGTAAAGATGGAGGGGTGATAGGACCAACAAAATCTATGACCCATTGCTAAAAGAGGAACTAAACAGTGACTGGTTGAAGGAAGGAAGCATATTTCTTAACCTTACCAACACATCTTTGACAGGCTTCACATTTTCTGGAAAAATCATATTCATCTTTGAACAAGGTAGGCTAGTAATAGCCAGCTCCTATAATATTATGGGAATTTTTCTCCCCTGAATAGTGTCCTCCTGCAGGTCCTACATGTAATTCCAACAAGATATTATCAGTTTCTACTTTTTCAAGACACCTAAGGAAAATTCCATCATAATTTCTTCTAAAAAGAACCCAATCAATAAAATGATACGGTACAAATTTCAATCTCAAATCCCTACGCTTCATGAAATCTAAAGTTTGAGTAGCAAACTCGTGAATAAGTAAAAATCTAATGTTATCATACCATTCAGATCCTGGAGAAGAAATAAAATTTACAGTATCTTCATATGTACCTTCCTATTGATTCCATTGTAGTTGTTCATTTTTAGGATCATTACATTGGGCAGGAAGTAAAAAAAAACGTTGTCCTTTAACAATTTTAGCAGGCTTGATATCCAAGTCATACTCTTGAAGTGCAATCATCCAGTGAGCACATTTTTCACCAAGTTCCCTTTGGATCAAGACATTTCTTATTACTGTATAAGGAACAATAACCATAGTTCTAGACTTCAAGAGATAGGGTCTGAAATGTTTTAGAGACTTATAAATTTTATACGCCTACTTATCAATTTGAGAGTAATTCAATTCAACTCCTTTAAATGTAGAACTCAAACGAAATAGGAATTTTGATGTCCTCAGCTTGTTTCTATGTTAAGACAACAACATAAGAAAAGTCAGTAGAAAATGTATAGAGAATAAAATACTTGGAAAAATCAGGTGACATCAACACAGGATCTTCTGCGATAACTTTCTAAATTTCAGTAAAAGCTTCTCTCTGAATATCAGACCATTTAAATTGTACATCCCTTTTTATCAGGTCTTGTAAAGGCCTAACAATTTGAACAAAGTTAGGTACAAACCTTCTGATGAATTTCATCTTACCAAAGAAGGATTGCATGGATTTATTGGAACTTGGTAGTCCAATTTTAGCAATATCATTTGTTATTTTGGGATCAATAACCATATCATGTTTTGAGGCTATGAACCTCAAAATCTTACCTTCTGTGACTATAAAATGGACTTCTTTGGGTTCAAAGAGATATTGTATTGCATGCACCTTTCAAACAAATGTTTAAGAGAAAACAAATGATCGTGCCTCTTTTTAGAATAGAAAGTTATATTGCCAATATATACTACTACATAATTATGTATCAATCCTCTAAAAGCTATATCCATAGCTCTCTGGAAAGTGGCACATGCATTAATCAATCCAAAAGGAATTCTTTTGTAAGAAAATGTTCCCCAAGGAATTCTAAAAACATTTTTAATTTGGTCAGAAGGGGTAACTAATACCTAATTGTATGCAAAGAAATTTGCTAACAAAGAGAACATTTCATCACCTGACCCTTTCTGCAATATTTGTTCCATTGGAGGAACAAGATAGTTGTCTTTCTTAGATGCTTTATTCATATTTTTGAAGTCTACACACAATTGTATTTACCCATTATTTTTAAGAACATGGACTAAATTATAAATCCATTGTGTGTGTCTTACTGGGAGTATTATTTTGGTCGTTAACAATTTCACAAGTTTTTTTTTACAGATGGTTCCAGACTAGAATGCATCTTCCTCATATTTTTTTGGTAGGGTTTGGCACTAGGATTCATAGGGATATTGTGTTGCATGAGTTTTGTATCAAAATTATTAAGTTCATCATAGGCCCAAGAAAACACATCCTTAAATTCCATGCAGAGTTTGATAAAATATTTTACCTCACCGGGTGAACAATTAATCCCTGGATTAATAAGTTGAGGATTTTGATCAATTCCCAAATTGATAGGCTAGAAATTTAGAGAAGAATTGTGTTTCTTACAATTAGTTTTGTGCTTAAATTTATTATGTAAGTCATAATACTTCTCCAAATTTATTATTGATTTAGGGATGAGGTTGGAAGGAAAATTGGGATCATATAATGATTTTTCATTATCGGCCTCATCGATTGCTACATATTTGAATGTATCTTGAGATATCGGGAAGTCAAGTATCTATTGATCATCATCAAACACTTTCCAATTGGTGACATTATCTAGGATGGAAGGTATCACAATGGGATTTGAGCCCAAAATCTAACGACATCTGACGTAAAGTACGTTTTTATCGATTAGCAATGATGAAAATTACTGTACCTTCTGATTTCTTTAAGCGTCATCGATTTTTTGACTTCCTCATTGTAGGTTTTTCGATGACACTTTGAGACCCAAGGGTGTCGGATATGCGACACTAGGTCATCGGATTTGTGACGTGCCTTGAAGTTGGATTCATCGGATTTACGATTAAAGGTGAAGGGGAGGTCGTTGAATATTCAACTGCCTTGGGATGTTTTTCCAATTAATATATCGTAATATTTCAAATAATACAAACCTATATTTCCAATGGTAACTAGGTTAATTTTGTCGGATATTCGACGACGATTGAATTATAAATATAAACATTTTTAAACATTTCGACATGTTTGCTATAGAAGAGATGGACTGTTTGTGGAAATTATTTATTCCTTGATGGATGGTTTGAGGAGTTTTTCATCATCACCATCACCATCATCAACATCATATTCATCATCATCAACATCATATTCATCATCATCAACATCATATTCATCATCATCATCATGTTGATCATCATCGTCTTCATCATCATGATAATCATCATGATGATCATCATCATCATCATTATCATCATCATCATCATCATCATCATCATGTTGATCATCATCATCTTCATCATCATGATCAACATCATCATTATCATGATGTTCATCATCATCATCTTCATCATCATGATGTTCATCATCATCATCATCAACAGCAGCAGTAGCATCATCATACACATCATCATCATCATGACCCTCATCATCATCATCATAATCATCATAATCATAATCATCATCATCATCACCATCATCATCATCATCATCATAATCATCATCATCATCATCATCATCATCATCACCATCATCATCATCATCATAATAATCATCATAATCATCATCATCATAATCATCATAATGATCATCATCATCATAATCATAATAATCATCATTATCATTATCATCATAATCATCATAATGATCATCATCATCCTGACCCTCATCATCATCATCATAATCATCATAATCATAATCATCATCGTCGTCTTCATCATCATGATAATCATCATCATCATCATCATCATCATCACCATAATTACCATCATCATCACCATCATCGTCATCATCATCATCATCATCATCATCATCATCATTATCATCATCATCATTATCGTCATCATCGTCATCATCATTATCATCACCATCATTATCATCTTCATCATCATCATCATAATCATCATGATCCTCATCATAATCATCATCATAATCATCATAATCGCCATCTTCATCATCATCACAATAATCATCATAATCATCATCATCATCATCATCATAATCATCGAAATCATCATAATCAACATCATTGTCATCATCATCATCATCATCATAATCATCATAATCATCGACATCATCATCATCTTCATCTTCATCATCATCATCCTCATCGTCATCTTCATCATCATCATCTTCATCATCATGATCATCATCATCACCATCATCACCATCATCATCATCATCTTCATCATGTTGATCATCATCATATTCATCATCATGATCATCATTATCATCATAAAATCCTCCTCCAAGAGATCATAAAAACATAAATACAATTACATAATCTACATATGTAGTCCTAGACTAATATTTTTAAAAGGATACAAGAACAATCTATAGTTCATCATGAGACTTAATCCATAAGGATATGGTTATCCTCTTCTAAAACAAAACTAATTCGCTATAACTATTACCTCTATTATACCTCTATTATTTTTCTTATACCTCTATTATTCTTCTTTTTTATCAAGATATGAGTAGGATTATTATTCAAACCACCTCTAGATTCAATCAAATATCTAATTCGCTATAACTATACCATAATAACCACATTAAAAAATATATCTTACGTTTAAACTAAGTGGTTGATTTGTCCAATCTACCATTGAACCCCAACAATTCTCTATACAAAGTGAAATTTAAATCACCTATAATAATAACCCTTCCTTCCTTTACACATGGAATATAAAAACACGAATTCCAATCAACATGGATTTCCTCATGAGACCCATAACAATTAACACATATAAGGTATGGCCCAAGTCTTTGAGATAGAGCTTGGTCCATATACCTAATTCAATAATAGATAATGATAGAAAATAAAATGAATTGGTAGAATTTTTCAATAAACCACTAACATTAACAATTGCATATAAATACCTATAATCCTAATCTCTTAACAACCTTCCTAACTCCTAAACAACCTTGTTCCCCTCACCCATGGTTTTTTTACACTAAAAGAAAATTAGGACCGTGAATCTCCACCATCCTAGAAATGGAAATTATTTTTGAGGGACTTATAAGACCTTGAATGTTAATATAAAGAGAAAACATTTGGAATCCACGTGGGTATTTTGTCTTCAAGGTTAGTGAAATCAACCATGTAAACAACCCTTTATAAGTGTGAAGAGAGAAGGATAAACTCTGACATAGTTGAAGCAAAGTGTGAATTACAAGAGAAGGAACTATGGTTCAGAGGATATCCCCGCGCCATTCGAGACCACATAGCAGAAGAGAAGGAGACCCACAAATTACTGAAGGATAGAACCCTTGTGCTTGTTCTCCTAGAGGAGACCCAGTTCTACGTCCAGTTCTCCACCAATAGGAAATCAATACCACCGGAAAGGAGACCGAGATGTCTTCCGTAAGTTAAAATATCAACCTAAAAAAATATTCTTTGAAAATTGATTCTCTGCAAAGCACATAAAAATGAAAATTGCATAAATTCATAGAAATGCATTGCGCAGATCACTAGGGTTGTTTGACAAATGCATTAATTCCTTAACTGTATTGCGAATTTCACTTTTTTCTGTGATTGGGGGTTTGGAAATGCTTTGGGTGTACTAGGGTTTCGAATTTCAATGTTGCGCAGTAGAATGCACCTAGCTTCTCTCACTAAAAAAAATAGGGCAAACTTAGTATGGGACTAAGTTTCTTGCATTCCTAATCCAGAGATCTGGAAATGTGAGGGTATGTCTCCAAATTATATCAGCAACACCAGCATACAAAGGACGGATGAACATCCCCACTTCCATCTTCAGTATTGCCTAAATAAAAACAAACCTGAAGCTCTATATTTGTTTCTCTGCTATTTTTTTTTAATATATATTGAAATGTATCACAAGAACATCCTTGAACTAGATACTTTCATATTATCAAGACTCTTGTCTTTTTAGGTTACAGTCATGATTGCATGGTGATAAATTCATACATACACATAGGTTATACATTAATGGGTTAATAATACTTGAAAAAATGTGCTAGGTATGTGATAATTATTGTAATCTTATATAAATTTGTAGAACATTTTGGCCTAGTCAAATGAAATATAGTCCAAGGGTAGCTGCTTCCATAAACAGTAAGGAATATTCTGAAGGAGAAAAACAATAAGATAATTTCCAAGATACAACTCTCAAGTCTAAAGTCTCATATATAAGAGAGTACCTTAATTGGTAAACCCTAACATAAGCTTGTTTATTAACAATCCTGGATGGCATTATTAATTCATACAATGATGTATTTATGGATAATAAATGATGTATGAATGTTGCTTACTTTTTCACTCACCAAAAATTTCACTTATTTGTGATAAACAAACTTTTTTTATCCTGATTCATCTTCATCCTTGAGAGTTTCCCATAAAAGTGGACAATGGACCCCGAGTCATATCTAGTGAGGACCCAATGCATTTACACAATCTATGTACCTATCAACTTTGTCCAAGGCCAATATGAATGTAGAGAGGGAAAGAGGCTACCTTTTCTCCATCCCATTAGTAAGTGATTGTTGCATTTGCCTGATATAGAGGAATTGTGCAATGTATGGACCGATTATTCAATGGAATATTGTCTCCTTATTGGATATGTTCAACTTTGATGTTATAATTTGAGGCACATATATAATGGAATTGTTAAAGTATATTTTTTAGCTTTGTACATTGGTTGTAAGTGTAAATTGCATACCTGTTATGGAAAAGCCTTCAAAATATTCTAGAAAAAGCTTGAAATGCCTAATTTGAGATTTTGGCTCAAGTGAAAGATACAGTTTTTATAAGAAAATGAACGAGGAGTTCAAAAATCAGCACCATTGACATCGGGTTACACATAGGGGTTGGTGCTTTTGATTCAATGTCATTCCCATATTCTCATACATGATAGAATCCAAGGAAAAAGCTACAATCCTTCCAATCCTGCATTCATAAAAAGTGTTTTCTACTAAATTCCTACTCTCCATGTGATGTTTGATGAGGTTGGAACCACTATGATCAAAACCATAGGTCCTTCTCAGATGGACTCAAACCATAGCACTTCAATTATCCTCTAGGTTTTGTCTTTCAGAAACCCCAACCCTTCAAGTATCTTCTATGTTTTGTCTTTAGCAAACCCTGGCACCTTCCTTCCTTGCATAAAGACAAGTATAAATACTCCAGGATAGATATGGTCTCATCTTGAAGTGATGCATGTCCAAGGTGTACACATGTTGATACAAGGCTCCTTAAGGGGTGTGCTCTCCAAGCATGGGTTGCATTTACATAATCCTTTTGTAGATACCACCAACATAGGGATTGCAAAACCATGGACTAGTGTGACCTTTCCTTTCCATCTTATGAATTGGATAGTAATTATCCGAGCACAACAAAGTTTTGTCTTTGATTTTCCCAGCCATATTCACCATCTCAAATTTTGGAAATTTCATCTAGTTTTGCACACAAATATTTGTTTTTGCATTATGGAAATGTTGTTGAACAACAAGATAAACAAATCAGTCATTTCCTGTGAATATTCCTTTCTTTGTTCTTGTATTCACTTTTCACCACTCAGTCCCATTGACCTACTTTTGTGGTCATTTGCCAGAAATTAATATTATTATCTTATCTTATCTTTATCTATAGGTTGCCACAAAAGAAATCAAACTTCAAGATACCAATACTAATAAATCATTGCAATTTTAATCTTCTAGATCCTACATGAAATAATATATGAAAACTACCATCAAACTTTGTCTTTAATTTTTAATACATTGCTACATGATTTTTTTAAGGATGCTACATGTCTAAGTTTCCACAATTTTGATACTACCATGAACTTCAAAACTACCCAGATTTCTTACCAAGGTTTATTTTCAGAGCTAGAGTCCATAAACCTCCAAGAAGATATGATTTGATGCTACAATGACCTCAAAATTGTTCATATTTGTTGTATGGCACCTCCAGAGGCTATTGTTGAAGTTTCAAGCCATGGTCTATACACAAATACAACCAAACCTACCTAAAAACCCTCCTTTTCATCTAAATAATGGGTGATCTTTGACCCTTTAAAGTGTAATAAGTATTCGAGTAATCCATAGGAGGTGAGCTCAACATGTTTAATGTGGTTAGTTTGTTCCTCCTCCAAAATCTTGACACAATCTCACTCATGCCAAGAGATCGACATTACTATCCTAGAAATAGGCTTGCCACACAAACAAAAATACTAAAAAAAGAAGTGGGGAGTGTGGGCATAAAGCAAATTTTCATGTAGGTTGTGCATTATTTCACAAAATAATCATGCAAGTTACTAGAATGCTGTGCAAACTACCATAGTTATGTGTCTAAAATGAATTCAATCCATGCGCTAACTAGTTTCCCATCACATAGGCACACATCAAAGTTTCATGACCAAAACATGGGCAAGCCATGCATTACACAACGACCCACCAAACAATCATGCTACATAGTTGCACAAACAATTGATAAGAAATATTTCACACTTTGTGGATGCTAGCTCACTAGACATATTTGCAATAATGTTACATGATCATACTTTCTATATCCTGTGAGTTGTGCAAATGTGGGTTGAATAGACACAAATATTTGTGCAACTATTTGGTTGACAGTCTTGCAATTCAATGGAAAAACTAATGGGTATCATAAGGGTTATATAGACCCCTAATATATAAATGAAATGGATAAAATGAAAAGAAATTCAATACCTCTTCCCTCATGATCTTGGAATATAATTTGAGTCGTCAATTTGACCACATTAAGTTCCAAAACAATTAGTTCAAAAAGGATTGTCAGAAAAATAGAACGTGAAAATGAATTTCGAAATGTTGGCCCACCTCATTTATAAAGTACCATGTCAATATTCGAATGGACTATTATGGATATTAGCTGATTACTTATTTTTCATCATTAACAAAAAAATCCTACTCTCATCTACTGCCATTTGGCTCACTCCATTTATCACCATCCTCAACTTCTTATGCATCTATGCATTGGTTTTATGTTGTAATAGGTTGGTTCTCACAAAATGGGTATGATATCCTTCTCCAAGTAATCCCACATCTATTAAAACTCCACAAGAGGGTCATTTTAGGACACCCGCAACATACTTTAAATCTCTAGAACCTTCAAATGACGCCAAATTGTTGTTACAAAAGGTTTTTTGTTGGGGAATTTATTGTTGTTATGAAGATACAACCAGGACTATTGATGTATCCAGTAGGCTTCTTCTTAGATTCAGATTCTCAAGGAATTGTGGAAATTTCAAAATCCAACAATTCTCGAAAGGTGACCAATACTCAATCTAGAAAGTATTACATGTGTTTTGCAAAATCTTTCTAATATTAGGAATATTTTATCAAATATATACCAATATAATTCTATGTTATATTAAGACAATAAAGGACTCTAATTTCCTTCTAGATGCTCTCAAATAGTTTTGTATAAATCAGCAGATGATTTCAACATGTAAAAACTTATAGACTCTACTTGGTAGATGATTTTGTTAATTCAATCTTACTGTTTTTGTGTGAAAAAAAATCTCTCATCCTTCCATTATTAACTATGATCTAGTTTTTTTTCAAATTGTAGTCCACCTAATATGTTGATTGGGCAATGTTGGATTTCTAATAATACCAATTAAAATGAATTTTCTAGTTTGATGAAAGATATTGATCCCCTTTATTAATTTGTATCGTCCAATTATAACTCCCCTTTGTCCTTTCAGTTAATAAGTTAACATGGAAACTCATAGTAGAATATTGAACTCTTTAGGCATATGTATCATTGTCCACGATTCCCACCTTAAGTGTTGGGGTAGAGTCATTTACTAAATATCCAAGGACATATTCCTTCTACCATGTGGGTTACTATTTGACCACTTTTTGACTTGGGAGACTTTTGTCTTTGAACAAGGAATCTCCATGAGCTCACACTCAAAGCAAATTTTACAAAAAAACACTATGGTTTTATAGTCCTAAAGTTATGTCAAACTATGATTTTGGCACTCCAACACAATTGTTCCAAGGATACCTTCACTTAAATCTAAGTAAATGCGAATTCAATCCACAGATGTAGTATACTTCCTTATTGTTTCTAGGTCCATATTAATAAACTTTCCTAGATTGTTACCAATTGTGGTAAGGGTATCCCATTCCAATATTCGAACAAAAGATTGGAATTCCTACCCAAATCAGATATTTGTTAATGAATCTATAGGTTGACTAAATCCAAGTTGCTATGGCTTCATAAAGAGACAAGCTTCGAAGGTACTTAAGGTCACTAAGTTCCTTAACAGTCACAAGTATATAATATACGTTTTGTAGACAAAAGAAGAGATGATATTTAATCATGCCAAACTGCACCCCCATCTTTAATTCATATATAACAAATGAGTTGAAGTTTCCAAGGTATGCACATTACTTCTCTTCTTTCATTTCATGGTAATTGGTAGTGTTTTTTTAATGAATGACATGATTTGTTCCCTTGGCTTAGTCCTAAAATGGATAAAGTGATTTTAAGTTTGTTGTTTTCCCATTGTTTACTGATTTTTCTATAATGTTTATTTCTTTTTTCTTCCGCTGTCCATGATACCCTGTTCTAGGCTAGCATACTTTTTGGTTCATCTATGGACTTCTAAGTGTATTTTACTGTGTTGGGACCTCTCTCAAACGGGACGCTGAGGTTTAGATGTTTTCCTTTATAACGACTATTATTGGTAATCTACCCAGTGTTATAGATAGGATAGTGTTCCTGAGTTGCGAATATTAGGCAGGGAAGCAGTCAAGGGGAGGGTTAAGGATGATTTTAATGATTGTCACAATGCTTTATCTGTCATCTTAAATTCCCCAGATACCTTAAAGTTCTTGAGAACACTAAATGAGGAATTTTTACTTTTATTGGATCTTAAATTTCAGGCTTAAAAATTAGTATTTTAAACCAATAGTTGTATCTCGTCTTTGAGTTCGTGGAAAATGGGTAGCTCAGAAACTAGATCCATGGTGCAAGGTCATGTGTTGGGGATTTGAGTTCTAACTTGGAACTAGAGGCTATATATTTTCATGGACATGGCAGAAGGGTTGGATTATCTTCAAACTTTTGTGTAATATTTTCATTGTAAAGTATTTTTTTCAATTTTTTTTTGTTTGACCTATGTGGATATACCTATTTTATGAAGATAAAGTCATTGTTAATTGAAATACTGATCTTGTGTCATTGTAGACAACACAAAATTTGTTTTCTACATCTTTTAATCATTTCAAGGCTGATTGAATAGTTGCAATGTGTTATGAGCATTAATTCCAACTAAAAACACCCCTCGTTTGTTCAAAACGACTTATACTTCCCCAAGTGTAGTAATTTATCTCTATGAACCAACACGACAATAAGAGTATTTGTTTTATAATGTTTTTATTTAATTATTTTTTGCTTTGGTTTCAAGTATTTTAGCATTTTTCATGCTTCAAGCGAACTCAGTGAATCAAATATAGATCTAGTCAAGAACATGCTTTGGATAGTAGCATAATTAGGACCCATAAATACAATAACAATTTGAGATGAAGGAGTCTATCCTAGTTAATCCCACCAAGCATGGAATATCATCATATCATCAATAGGAATTATAAGACTCGAGAAATTGAAAAACATAAAGAAAAATTGAATGGTACATACATATTTGCTCAATATTGCAACTAACAAAAGGAGACAACATCAAATTTCAACTACCTGGAATGGAAGTGTACCCTTCCATCATCACTAGAAACTAGCAAAACAAATTTGAATATAGGGTCATAATAAAACCACAATCTCAAAAGCATGCATAAGTAACCAACATAATAATCCAAAAATAACAAATTACAATAGTATCCCCAAAATTTCTACCCAAAACATATTTTATTGAACTAGATGCAACTTTAAAATATATGAATTAAAACTTTAAAATAAACTATAATAATTACAATTATATGTTAATATTTGAATTACAACAGAAAAATCAAAGGTTGCACCATCCCCTAAGATAGTAAATCTGGGTCACATTAGATCAAGGGTGTAATATCTATCTTTGAAGAACATCATCAATGCTTGATGTAACGATCATGACCCTGCCAAATATTCATGTAGGTATTTGACAATTACAATAAATCAAATACTTTAAGCCTTGGAGATCTACAAAAATAACCATCTTCAGAAAATGGATACAAACAACAAACTTTTGTGCAAATTACTTGGTTGTCATTACTAGGCCATGAATTGTATTATGGATTCATTCATATGTCGGAATCAAAGAGAAAGAGATAGGATGCCATAGGATACCGATCATGTATTCCAATACATGATATCCCATTCCTTCAACAATGGATTTCACACATGAATTCCTCACACAAAACCTTATGTTAGAATAATCAACCCATAGTTAGCTACCTTAGACATTAATTAATCCATTTTTGTCTTATTTGCCTAGTTTCCATATTCCACCTTATGCAAGTTGTCCTCCACATGTCCAAAGTGGTAAAACTTGCTAAAATTGAGTCATGGAGTGCTTGGGAAACCTCTTGGATTCAATTCTACTTTATTCCTGGCCTTCCTAGCACATGTCTGCTTTTTCTGCTTTATTGTCTGCTTTTGATGAGTTTTAAGGCAATTGGGAAAGTTTGACTAGGTGAAGTTAACTTGTTTTTTGTCCTCATCATTATCCTCCACTCTTTTCTCCTAATAAAAGCATGTATGAGTTGTCCTTCCATCACCTATTAGCTTGCCTAATTGATTTTTCCAATTTGTGAGCTCCTAGACAGATTTGGAAGTTGCTTTATGCACCTATGGGGGATTTGCTTAGATTTAGTAAGCCTGATTTTGACCAATTCGAATGGAATCCCAATGCATTCAAATATCTCATGTTATTATTTATTGTGGAAGCCTATGACTTCACAGGGTTGGCTAGTGTACACTTATTCAATACAGATTAGTGTTCTGCTCCATATTCAGTCTCCTTTGTGTGTAATTTGCATGTATAATTGGCAATTTTTGTGAGTGTAATTGTTCTAACACCTGGGTTAAATTTCCACATGGTATTAGAGCCTTTGTAGATCAATTTCTCTCCTTCCATTTTTTTATTGCAGGTTCGACATCATTGACTGGGAGCATTGCTGACTGAAGGGGCAATTTCTGAGCTATGGATCAATCTCAGAAGATCATCTTGACTCCATTTAATTTCTTTGAATGGAAAGTAGAGATGGATATACTATTGAGAGAAAAAAGGCCTCTACAGAGTGACTATGGAAACAGAATCAGAGCCCAATGCAGCTGCAGAGAAAATTAAATGGCACAATAGGAGGGATTAGGCTTATGGTCTTCTGTGTTTGATCATATCCAAAGACCTCCTTTTCCATATTGGTGGATTAACATCGCTAAATGAAGTATGAGAGAATATTGTTGATCTTTTTGGTAAGACAGATGAGATGAGGGGACATCAAATTGAAAATTAATTGATCTCCTTGAGTCCCAACAGCTTCGAATCCCTGCAACTCTACTTTTCCAAGTTCAAAGCCCTTGTTTTGCAGCTAAAACAGTGTGGAATTGAAAAGAAGGAGGAGAAACTGGTTTTGTCCATACTCTCGAAGCTTGAACCTGACTATTCAGTGTTTGTCTCGACCTTCCATGCCACAAAGTTGACATCTCGAGCCTGGAAAATGCCTAGCCTTGCAGATTTCATGGAATCTCTCACACAAGAACAAGATAAATTGGTGATGATGGGCACCATCAAACCTTCCAAATACCAAGCTCTAGTTGCTGGAGATTCAATGGTGGATTCAAAAGGCAAGAAGAAATCTAAGAAGCAACCTGAGTAAAAGAGGGAAAAGAACAATTCTCCAGAGGAGCCCCAAGGTTCCAAGAAGAACCCCCAGAAGAAGAAGAACAAAGGAGAAATGAGCATGTGTGCATAATACAGTAAGGGCAATCATCCTGAAAGCTCCTACATGAAGAATCAAATTGACATGATGACCCAACTCCTATAGAAGAATGGCATCTCCCTTCCTGATAGCTCAAAGAAGAGGGAAGGAGGATCAAATTCAGAAGACAGAGAGAGAGTTCATGCATTGGTTGTTGGCACATCAAGCTCACCTAGTTTCATAATTGATTCTGGAGCTTCAAGACATATGGTTTCAACCAAGGAGGCATTCTACTCACTTGACATGTCGAAAGGTCCACCAATAGTACTGGGAGATGACTCTCTCACTGAAAGTTTGGGCAAAGGGAGGATTGATCTTGACCATGGTAAGCTCAGCAATGTATTATATGTTCTAGGTCTTGCCTCTAACCTCTTATCATTGTATCAGATGACCCACATAGGGTCTGCAAAGAAGGTCATATTATCCCCTAATGAAGTTGAGATCACAGAGATCTCAAGTGGTAAAGTCATTGCAAAAGGAATTGCAAATCACACTTCGAAGGTATACATGTTCTCACACTTCCTACCCTACTCAAACCCCTCTGCTCTTATGATTCATGCTAATGAGGCAAGCAAGATTTGGCATGAAATATCTGGCCATATTAACTATAAGTATCTTTCTAATCTTAGTGAAAAAGAAATGGTCATAGGGTTACCCAAGATTAAGTTTTCCAAAGGAGTATTTCAAGGTTGCATCTTAGGAAAACACCCAGAGCATAAATTTGAAAAAGACAGTCATGAGAGAACCTCTACACCTCTTGAGTTGATCCACAGTGATGTTTCTGGCCCATTTCCTCATATGTCAATGATTCAGGCCAAATATGCATTAACATTCATAGATGACTTTTCCAGGTACTGCTGGGTTTACTTCTTGAAACGCAAGTCTAAAGTTTTTGGCCTCTTCAAAGTCTTTAAGGTTTTGGTTGAAAACTAGTCTAGGAGAAAACTCAAGGTCCTCAGATCTGACAATGGTGGTGAGTATGTCAAGTCTGAGTTCATTCCATATTGTGCAGATGAAGGTATTCAGATGCAGCATTCTATCCCTTACACACCACAGCAAAATGGTGTTGCTGAGAGGAAGAACAGATCACTGAAAGAGATGGCAACCTGCATGATGGAGGCTAAGACTTTGCCACCAAATTTTTGGGCCGAAGCTATAAACTGTGCAGCCTATATTCAGAATAGGGTGCCTCATAAACAGCTTGATGGTATGAATCCTTTCGAAGCATGGAGTGGGCACAAGCCAGATGTGACCCATTTCAGGATTTTTGGCTCAAGGACTTGGGCTAGAATTCCAACAGAAAAGAGGAAGGCTTTGCAGCCCCAAAGCCAAGAGTGTTTATTTGTTGGGTACTCTAAAGATTCAAAAGGGTACAATCTGATAAATTTGAGCACAAACAAATCCTTCATTGAAAGGAGTGTTCAGTTCCAAGAAGAACCTTTAGCAGCAGTGGAAGTTGGAGAATCCTCTTCACCACCAGAACCATTGAATGTAAGTGAAGAGATAGTTGAGTTTGATTATTCTGATATGTATGATAATGATGATTTAATTTCATATCCTAACATTCCTACAAGACCAAAATGGGCAGCAAATACCATTCATGCAGCTTGAGAACTAGCTGGAAATCCTAGTGATCCTAGGAGGATTAGATCTCAGTTTGAGAGTGCTCTGTGTATGAAAGACCCTTTGTTTGCAGAGAAATGATATCTGATGGTTGAATAAGACCCACATACATATGAATATGTATCACATGATCCAATATGGCAAACAGCCATGAAAGAAGAGTTCATCTCACTCCAGAAGAACAACACTTGGGAGCTGGTTGATCTTCCCCCAGGGAGGAAGCTATTTCAATGTAAGTGGGTTTACAAAACCAATTTTGCTGCTGATGGTTCACCTTTGAAATATAAGGAAATATTGGTAGCCAATGGTTACTCACAGATACATGGCATAGACTAAAATGAGACCTTTTCACCAGTGGCAAAGATGGACTCCATCAGGCTATCCTTAGCCATTGCAGCTTAAAAGCAGTGGGAGGTACATCACATGGATTTGAAGTGTGATTTCTTGAATGGAGATATTACTGAAGATATTTACATGCAGCAGCCTCAAGGCTTTGCTACTAATCCATCTCTTGTGTGCATGCTAAAGAAATCATTGTATGGGCTTAAGCAAGCCCCCAGGGCTTGGTATGCCAAGATTGATGGATTTTTGTTGTCATTGAGTTTTGTTCGATGCAAGTCTGATCCAAATATTTATTTGAAGCTGTTTCATGGTTCTTTGATGATTATTATCTTGTATGTAGATGACCTTCTCATTATAGGAAGCTCAAAGGATGAAATTGCCTCCTTGAAGGATGCAATGAACCATGCATTTTCTATGACTGATTTGGGGTTATTGAGCCAATTGCTGAGTTCAACATGAAATGTTGCAAGCCAAGCAAGACTCCCTTCCTTTTAGGAGTTAAGCTTGAAGAAGCAGGTTCTTCTCCTACAGTAAATAATACACTGTATAGGCAACTGATTGGGTGTTTGTTGTACCTTACACATACTCAACCTGATATTTCTTATGTAGTAAGTGTGGCTTCAAGATACATGGATCAGCCTCATGATATCCATTGGAGAGCAGAAAAAAGGATCCTTAACTTTGTTCAGGGAACAAGGACTCATGGGATCTTCTACAAAGCTAAATCTGATCTTGATTTGATTGGGTTTACTGACAGTGATTGGGCAGGTGACAACACAGATCGAAAGTCAACATCAGGATATGTTTTCATGCTTGTTGAAGGACCAATCAGCTGGTCAAGCAAGAAACAGAGTGCCATTGCACTCTCATCTACAGATGCAGAGTACAGAGGAGTTGTAAATGTAGAAACTCAATGTTTATGGTTGCAGGGGTTACTTGGTGAGTGTGGCTTCGAATCAAAATACTCAACAACTATCTATTGTGATAATCAAAGTACCATTCGAATCTGCAATGATCCATTTTAGAGACAGAGAACCAAACACATTGATATCCATATGCACTACATCAGACAGCTTGTGCATGATGGCACCATTCACCTACTCTTCTGTTCATCTTCAGAACAAGTAGCAGACATCTTCACCAAAGTTTTTTGTGAGAAGACATTCAGCAATCTCAAATCACTGCTGGAGATTGTTGATCATGCTATGAAGCATGATTGATGACAAGATTTTCAAATTCTGTTTTACTGTCCATGTTTAAGGGAGGATTTTTCCCACTGGGTTTTTGCCTCTTTCCTTGGTTAAATGGACATGCAGTATGTAAAGGGTGACTAAGCCTTGTTTCTAGGCCCTATAATTTTCTGATATTTTACTCATAAGTCAGGCTTAAGGGGGGGTGTTAGAATAATCAACCCATAGTTAGCTACCTTAGACATTAATTAATCCATTTTTGTCTTATTTGCCTAGTTTCCATATTCCACCTTATCCAATTTGTCCTCCACATGTCCAAAGTGGTCAAACTTGCTAAAATTGAGTCATGGAGCACTTGGGAAACCTCTTGGAATCAATTCTGCTTTATTCCTGTCCTTCCTAGCGCATGTCTACTTTTTTTGCGTTATTGCCTGCTTTTGCTGAGTTTTAAGGCAATTGGGAAAGTTTGACTAGGTGAAGTTAACTTGTTTTTTTTCCTCATCATCCTCCACTCTTTTCTCCTAATAAAAGCATGTATGAGTTGTCCTTCCATCACCTATTAGCTTGCCTAATTGATTTTTCCAATTCGTGAGCTATTAAACAGAGTTGGAAGCTGCTTTATTCACCTATGGGGGATTTGCTTAGATTTAGTGAGACTGCTTTTGACCAATTCGAATGGAATCCCAATGCATTCAAATCTCTCATGTAATTATTTATTGTGGCAGCCTATGACTTCACAGGTTTGGATATTGTACATTTATTCAATACAGATTAGTGTTTTGCTCCATATTCAGTATCCTTTGTGTGTAATTTGCATGTGTAATTGGCAATTTTTGTGAGCGTAATTGTTCTAACACCTGGGTTCAATTTCCACACCTTACTGTTGGCAATCCATTAAAATATGCCTATTCATTGCCTCATATAAAGCAACATTCATAATGTTTTGTTTTCTTTCGGATCAAACTAACTCCTTCAACTAGAGTAAACAACAATATTTCCATTGGATAAGAACTTACAGTCATAATCAATGTTTTCCCCTTCCAACTCCAGTTCAATACCTAAACAAAAGGAATGTCTAAAGGATTTTACCTACACTACCTATTGGTTTTGTAAAAATCATGTGTTTGGGCATGAAAACTCATAGTCCTATTAATATTCCTTATGGCTATATACATATAAAAAAGTATAGCTTATTCTAAAGCTACCTTTGAAATATTGATCAACTCTTAGTCTCATTCCTTTTCCATCCCATGACCTCATGCCTCAGCACACTACTAAGTAGCTTCTAGGAAAATATTTGTTGTAGGTAAAAGTATCAAATAACAAGTAATATTTGTATAGGTATTTAAAAGGATATGGAGTGGGAGTAGTTTGATCTTGACAAAAAGGCCATGAGAGGAAGAAGACAATGGCTAGGGAGAAAATATTCATGTGTGAAAATTGGAAGCCACGTCTAATGAAGAAAGGGAGACCAGAGAAAATAAATTAGTCACTCCTACTATAGACATGAATAAACATGTGTTGTAGACTTGTATGGAATCCTATTGGCATTGAAGTTTTGTACAAGAGAAACCAAAGGAGGAAGAGAGGTCATAGCCTAAGGAGTTCTAGAATTTTGGAGTTGTGTGAGGAACTAATTTCCATAAGGAAAGAAATTCATGGTTGAAGGGAGCAGAGTGCATGGCTAGATATGTTCTTTTTCAAAAAAAAATTGTTGGTGGTGTAGCTAGGGTTTTAGCCCTAGCTTGTACGAATGAGTACCTACTAAGGACAATGGATTCCTTAGTAGCATTTCAAATGATATATGAATTAAAAGTGCTAAATGGAAATAAAAGCTAATCTAAACATTCATGATTAAGCAGAACAGTAGAAAGTAAATAACATGAAGCAAAAACAGTAAATAGTAAATAATGATCTTTATTGATGTTACCTCCGATGTGGAGGTTGGTGAAGTCCGTTGCGCTGGTCCGATGTCGGTGGCTCCGAGCTTCAAGCTGCTTCTTCTCTTTCTCCAATGGTGGAAATGGGCCAATGGTGGAAAGGTGGCTTCTACAATGTTTATCAGGGACAACTAGAAGATGGTACTAAAATGGTTGTAAAACATGGTGATACTAGATCTAAACAAGGTCTTATGTTGTTTAGAGTAAGCTTGGATGGGGCCACTTCTCTACAGTAATACTCTAAAATTTATTATATCGTATAGATTTTAAAGGATATACATATTTTATTAATCTCACCACAAATTTTTTCTGTCTTAACGATATATATGTGCAATGATGGTGTATCAAAGATGCATTCAGTGCAAGTGTTCTAGAATGACTGAGCATGCTCCAGTTTTATTGATATTATATTACATTCCTTGGTTATTCTAGATAATGACCAACATTAATGGGCGTTGATTACATGCTGCTTTGAATTCCTCTTCTTTCTCCTTGGTTGATACACTTTTAAAATGATAGAGTTAGGGATCAATGGATCCATCGTACATATTAGATTCCCATGTTCTATTGTGGATTGGGTAATATGCATAAGTATCAAGGATGACAAGTAACATCCCACTCTTCCAATGATGTGGATTTTTCTTGAAACTAGTCACTTTGTGCTGCTAGGCAAGTATATGAATATAATCTCTTGCAAAAAAAATGTAAATCCGTTGGTCAAATTCTAGAAATAAGGCACACCTTAGTTAAAAAGGCTTCAATTCAATGGAACCCAATATAATCACTTTCTGCAATGTGTAGAATTCACAACTGAACAAACATTTCCTATGACATATGAGAAGAAATAAAAATTGATGAATACCCAAGTTGGAGGGTTATGCCTTCTGATATAATGTAGAGATTATTGTTATTTGTTAGAATACCAAAAAACATTTACAACCCACCCTTGCTGAATTTTTGTTTAAATATATAGAACACCGTTGAAAAGTAAAACCCAAAACAGTAAGATGATCTCTCGACAACAATAACCTTCTTTCTTCCTTGCCCCAGTGTCTTCCTCTTCCTCAACTATTTGCTACAACTGAGTGTGAGTGAGTGTGTGATAGATAGAGAGGCTAGTTCTCTATTTATACTAATTCCCAACTTGACTAAACCCAACTAGGGCCGACTTCACTAGGTGAGTCTAATAACCCTAGTGCCCCGGAACTATGGGGACTTTAACCTTAGACAATAGGAGGGCTACCCACCTTGACTTGACATGACTTGTTTACATTATAAAAACTCTCGATAGGAACCTCGGGGCATGACATGACTCAAGTAAATTACAAATAAATCCCAGAATAAACATTGGGTTACAATACATAAGAAATACAAGTGAATACATTCCAAAATTACAATTACATCAACATTCCCTCTTAACTAGGAAGGTATTCTCTTGACACAATTTATCAGCACAAGTGTTCTTCTTTGTATCATCTAGATCATCATCGATTCCTCGTCATCTTCACCTTCAAGTCATCTCTATCTTCACGTCATCTTCATCTTCAAGTCATCTTCATCTGGATTTGGATCATCACTCGATCTGGATCATCATCATTGGATCTGGATCATCATCATTGGATCTGGATCATCCCTCGATCTGGATCATCTCTGGAGCATCATCACTAGATATGGATCATCCCTCGATCTAGATCATCACTTCTAGATCATCATCACTCGATCATCACGGGTGCTATCTCATGATTCTTCTCATCACAGGAAGTTCTACAGAGCCAGCCATTTTTCATGCTGGTTGTAGACCTAGCCTCCATGTAGGTCTTCTTCCAGCACTTATATCTGACCCTAAGTTAGAATGGACCACCCAACACTTATATTTGATCATGTAGGAACTAATCCTATAATCATATCAGAAAGGCACACCCATCACTCACATCTAACCATGTGGGAACGCATCCCACAACCCTGTCAAAAAGGACCAGCACTCACATCCATCAACCAATGTCGAAAAAGATCGACACTTACACACGGCCATGAGAGGAACCAATCCTCCATGCTGAAAGGCTATGCACTTACATCTGACAACCAATGTCAGAAAGGATCAACACTTATATTCTACCATGCAAGGAACCAATCCTTCATGCCAAAAGGGCTCTGCACTTACATCTGACAACCAATGTCAGAAGGCCTCTGCACTCACATCTGATCTTGTAGGAACCAATACTACAGTCACATCAAAATGGCCCTCAGTCCCAGACTGAGCTTTCCTGGTAACTGACCACGTGCCTCCATTCCAAGAATGCATTCAGCGCTTACTTCTGATCATGTAGGAACCAATCCTACAGTCACATCAGAATGGCTCATCACTCACATCTGAAATGGAAGGAACCAATCCCCTCACCATGACAGAATGGCTCATCCCTTACATCTGACCATGGAAGGAACCAATCCTCTCACCATGTCAAAATGGCTCTAGGTCTCATCATTTCCCCTTGGGGGGAACCTCGATTTGGAAAACACCAAGCTTCTCTCTGAAGTACTCAAACTTCACCCTATCCAATGGCTTCATCAACACATCAGCTATCTATTCGTCCGTCGCAACATACTGGAGCTTCACTGCTCCCCTCTGCATCATATCCCTGATATAGTGATACTTGATATTGATATGATTCGACTTGTCATGGAACATCGGGTTCTCTAACAACTTCACACAACTCTGGTTGTCACAATGTATACAAGTAGCATCCATCTGGAGATCAAATAAATTAGACAATAGCTTCCTCAGCCATACTGCCTCACAACTAGCTGAATAAGCTACGACATACTCTGCTTCAACTGTACTTAGTGCCACACAGGATTACTTCCTACTAAACCAAGAGATCACACCTGATCCCATATTGAAGAAACACCCTGAAGTGCTCTTCCTATTAATGGCACTACCTACCCAATCTGAATCAACATAACCCTCCAGGTTAATCTTCTGATTCGCCTCATACTTGAGCCCATAATCAATTGTACCCCTCAGGTACCTCAGAATATGCTTTGCAGCAATCAAGTGAACATGTCTCAGATCTGTCAAGAATTGGCTCAAGGTGTTCACAGCAAAGTAAATGTCTGGTCTCATGTTCGTTAGGTACATCAAGGACCCAATCATCTGACAATACATCATAGCATCAATCGCTTCTGATGAAGCATCACTCTACAGCTTCAAGTTAGATTCCATAGGTGTGTTCATGGCCTTGCAGTCCATCATCCCAAACCTCTTCAGGATCTCTATTGCATACTTCCCTTGTCCAAGGGAGATTCCATCCACATTCTACCACACCTCCATGCCTAAAAAATAATGCATCATACCCAAGTCCTTCATTTCAAACTCAGCAGAAAGCTTTCTCTTCGTATCAACAATCAACCCATCCATGCCTGTTACAAACATATCATCTACATACAGTAGGAGCATCACTGGGTTGCCATATTCAACCTTGTAGTAAAGGTTGGAATCTACTTTATTCTTGGTAAAGCCCAAACTGGATAGAAAGTTGTCAATTCTACCGTACCATGTCATGGGTGTCTGTTTCAAACCGTATAGGGATTTCTTCAATCTAAACACATGAGACTCCCTATCATGTGTCTCAAAACTGAGTGGCTTCTCTACATACACTTCCTCTTCCACTACACCATTCAAGAAAGTCGTCTTGACATCCATTTGGTGTATCTTCCATTTCATCACTGCAACCAAAGCAAGTACTGATCTGATGGAAGTGTATCTGGCTATAGGTGCAAAGCTTTCCTCATAATCTATTCCTTCTTCCTATGAGAATCCACGAGCCACGAATCTTGCCTTATATTTCTCTATGCTGCCATCTGCAGCATGCTTGATCTTGTAGATCCATTTGGAAGTTACAACCGACTTCCCTTCTGGTCTTGGGACAACATCCCAAACATCATTCTTCATGATTTATTGATACTCTTCGATCATAGCATCCTTCCATTCTTTCCATTCTACCGCTTCTTCATAATTGGAAGGTTATTTATTGATAAATTCACATAGTAAAAATACATATTCGAAGCAGGATCTAGTTCTCTTTCTTTCTCTGTGATTCTCTTCTGGAGCCCCATATCTTTCCGCACCTTGGATAGCTTCTCGTACCCAAGCAGTCTTCCTCTTGTGAGGATTCTTCTATTGAGGTGGATCTATAGGTTCTTGAGGTTCTTCAAATTCTCGATCTTCTACTTGAGTTTCTTCGTTCATGGTTGTATCATGAATTTTGGGTGCTTCTGCTTCTTCAGGTTCTTCAGCAGGTCTCTTTCTGGATTTGTTGTAAGCTATGTCTTCATCAAATGTTACATCCCTACTAATGTCGATCTTCTTGAATCCTGGGAAATATATTCTGTAAGCCTTCGAGCTTTCAAAGTATCCCACAAATATACCCTTCTTTCCTGAAGGATCTAACTTTGTCCTCTTTTCTTTCGGAATGTGTATGTACACTGGACAGCCGAATATTCTTAGATGGCTGAATTTTGGTTTCTTGCTGGAAAATACTTCTCCATGTGTCTTGTTCTCGAGTACTCTATGTGGAGTATGGTTCTATACATACACCGCTGTTCTGGAAGCTTATGCCCATAGATGCATAGGAAGATCTTGATCATGAAGCATTGCTCTTGCAGCTTCCATGATAGTTCTATTCTTCCTTTCTGCAACCCCATTCTGTAGTGGATTATATGGAGTGGTAAACTCCCTCTTAATCCTTGATTCTTTGCATAAGTCTTTGAATTTATTTTATGTGAATTCTCCATCATTATCTAATCGAAAGGTCTTGATCTTCTTTTCTGTGTGGTTCTCGATCAAGGCTTTGAATATCCTTGAATTTGCTGAAAACTTCATCTTTGTTATTCATGAAGTAAATCCATGTCTTCCTAGAAAAGTCATCAATGAAAGAAACATAGTATACATACCCACTTAGTGAGCTTGATGACATTGGTCCGCATACATCGGAGTGGATGATTTCCAAGATTCCTTTTTCCTTTCTCTCGCTACTTGGAAATTTCTTCTTTGTATTCTTTCCTTTTGCACATCTTTTGCAGACCCCTTCATGTTTTTCTTGAATTTCTGGAAGACCTTCAATAGCTTTGCTTGCAAGTGGTAGTTCTCTGTAGTGCACAAGCCTTCTATGCCAAAGTTCATTTGGCTCTACGGTGTCATGGACCAAAGCTTGTTCTAGATGGCCCTTCAATTTGTATAATCCTCCTTCTTGTTCTCCAATTACTATTGCATCGTCAATAGTATTTCCTCTTGGCCACATGAGGACTTGGCCATCTACAAATGCAACCCCCATGCCTTTTGCATCCAGTTCCAATATGGAGAGAAGATTCTTCTTTAGTCCTAGTACAAACAAGACATCCTTCATTTTCGTATACTTTCCATAGTCTAGCTTGTAGGAGGTTTCGCCACTAGATTTTATGGTATATTGGTAGTCATCCCCAAGTTTCACCTTATGGGGTGAATTATGTTGGAATAGTTTCTCAAAGGATTCCTTGAAACCTGTCATGTGTTTGGAAGCCACACTATCAATAAGCCAATCTTTGCTTCCGTGAGTGACAGTTCCCATGAAAGCGGAGATCATAACATATTCTTCTTCACTTGAAGAGTCTTCACTTTCTTGTTTTACTTTCTTCCTGGGAGGATCATCATCCTCAGCAGTGTGAGCATGATGTCTTCTTTTGGAGTTCTTCTTCTTCTTGGATCCATTCTTATTCATGGGACAATTTCTAGAAAAGTTTCCTATTTCATCGCATGTATAACATCTGAGTTTGGATGGATCCCTTCTTACAAGATTATTTTTCTGATGAGAATGCTTACCTTGGTGATGATGATTTTCCCTTCTTCCTTTCCTGGAGTGTACTGTGAGAGCTTGATATTCACTTCCCATATTTTCTTCTCAAGCTGCTATTCGAGCTTCTTCTTGAGAACATTCTTCCCATAGTATACTGAACTTGACTAATTTCTTCCTAGCACAGATTACTTGGATGAAAGAATCCCATGACCTAGGGAGACCATTCAAGCTTGTCATCGCAATTTCTACATTCTCCACTCCTTCATCTACTGCTTCCAGCTGTTCTTTGATCTTGGAGACCCTTTTGAAGTATGACTGGATGGTCTCCTTATTCTGGATCTTTACATTCTTCAATTGGTTCCTTAGAGTCATCTTCCGGTTGATGTTCTTCCCTTCAAATAGTTTGGTTAGGGCATCAAACATAGCTTTAGGTGTCTTGAGGGAGGACACATATGGTATGAGGTGATCCTTGATTGAATCAGCAATAATCCTCTTTGCCATAACCAACTTATTCTTATGTAAGGTAAGGCCTTGGCCTCATCTTCCTCTAGAACTGGAACCTCCTCAATGATATAGGAGTCCAACTCATTTTCTTCTAGGACCAGGGAGATCCTATACTTCCAGGCTCGAAAGTTATCAGCTCCTTCAAGATTTTCATCAAGCTTTGTATGATGAGACATCTTAACTGAGAACCTCAAATGGAAATACAAAATATTTAGATCTTACCAGGTCAAGATGTCGGATCTGGATTTGAATCTGAAATTCTACAGTGCTGGTTCAGGAGCAGATTAGGATTTTTCTTTTCCAGAGTTCTGTCCAACCAAATGCTTTGATTTTGATCTCTAACTTCGATTTTGAGGAGGATATCAATCCAGGCCTAGGATTACTGAAAAAATCTACTTTATGAAAAGCCCTAATTTTCGGCAGTAGTGTCGGGTCCAAAACTGAAAAACCTCATAATTGGATTCTGCTTCGATAGAAAGATGCACCCTACGAAGGAGAGTTATTCCAACCTTCTTTTGCTTAAAATCTGTGGACAAAGATCCACAAAGTAGGAAGCCCTATTTCCCGCAGCTGCACAGTTTCTTCTTCTCAGGTTAGCTCTGATACCATGTTAGATTTTTAACATTAAGCTAGCATTATATTAGGCTCTTTCACTGACAGAACAATAAGCCTAACAATCAAACACAAGAGACAATGAACATAGTGTTTTTCCTTGGGGAAACCATAAATAGAGAAAACCCTGCAACTTGTTCAGAGATAGAATTGGCACCAAAAGTAAAACCCAAAACAGTAAGATGATCTCCCGACAGCAGTAACCTTCTTTCTTCCTTGCCCCAATGTCTTCCTCTTCCTCATCTATGCGCTACAACTAAGTGTGAGTGAGTGTGTGATAAATAGAGAGGATAGCTCTCTATTTATACTAATTCCTGAATTGACTAAACCCAACTAGGGCCGACTTCACGAGGTGAGTNAGACAATAGGAGGGTTACCCACCTTGACTTGACATGACTTGTTTACATTATAGAAACTCCCAATAGGAACCTCGGGGCATGACATGACTCAAGTACATTACATATACATCCCGTAATAAACATTGGGTTACAGTACATAAGAAATACAAGTGAATACATTCTGAAGTTACAATTACATCAACAGTTTGAGATCCAGTAGCCATATCTCTGAAAATGGAATAAATTTCTTCTGAATTTAATCCTTCATCAATACTGGGTGGTGTTTGATGTTGAGGAGGCTGGTAAGGTATCCTAAAAGGTTTCCTTACAAACCCTCTTTTAGTAGTCTAATTTTCAGTGTTGTTCTTTTTCAAATCCACCATCTCATTGGAAATTTTCTATAAAAACTTTTTCATGTTATCCATTTCAAAAGGATATTTATTTTGTGTAGTGGGTTTAGGTAGGTTCTCATGTTTCTTGCGAGATGTAGAAGGTTGATCAGTTTGAATGTATGTGTTGTATTTCAAACAAAACATATCATTTTCTACCATGATTGCTTCAGCAAAAGCCTCTTGTAAGTTGTCCTTATGTGCTCTCTTAACCCACATGGAAATAGGAGTAGGTAGACCCTTGATATAATAGGAAACCAATAATTCTTCTATTGGAAGAACATTGGTACGGATTATTTTTTTCAAATAGGATAATCTCTGGTTGAAATCCTTGACCCTTTCTTTTCCTTTTATTTTTAAGGAGGATAGATCCATGACCAAATCCTCGGGAGTGATATCATCTCCAACTTCTGGAGAAATAGAGCTTCGAAATCGTCCCAGGAAGTAATGGATCTGAATTCTAACACAAAATACCAGGTAGAGTTCTTCCCTTCAAAAGAGTAAGGGAATAACCTACAGACTACATCTTCATGTATTACACCCCTTAGTCTAATAGCTTGCATGAATGCTTTGATGTGGTATTCTGCGAAAGACATATAATCAGGATTGAATTTGGGTATCCATTTCTCTGGATTTTTGGGTAGTATGTGTTGCTCTCCATGAATAAATACAATGCTCTAATATAACCGAGGTATGTTTGCTTGATCTGTCATTCGGCTGTCTTCCGAAGAGGAGGGACTTGAAGATGACTTACTGTCAAAATATTCCTCATATGGTGATGAATATGAATAAGGAGGTGTGGGTAGTGGTCCACCGGATACTACGTTAGGCTATGAATTATCTCAAAGTTGATATGTTTCCTAAAATAATGGATTAGTTTGAATTTCAGGAAGTAGTTCTTGTCCGACTGTGTCTTGATCATTTGTATCAATTTGTGGATTATCAGTCAAATGGTGTTGGGAATAATACGTGTCTCAGATTCTGACGTGTTCTGATCCTTTGTTCTACTCTGGAATTAATATATTGTGTAATTTTCCTTAATTTCTCAAGAGTCAAAGGCCCTCTGGTTGGTGATACTAAGATAATTTTAGGCCTTTTATTTTATTGCTCTGTTATAGGAGTAACAGGCACCATTGTTTTGTTTTCCACTAGTCGAATGGTTGATGTGGATGCTTGAGTCTGACTTCTAGTAACAACTGATAATCTCGTGGGAGGAGGTTTACTAGTGTTTTTTTATGCATGACTAGTCATAGCCCCTCCTTCTAGCACCATTTTTTGATGCCTGGGGTGTAATGCTAGAAATTTACAAGGCAACGACAGGAAGGAGAAAGCCTAATTTGAAAGGCTTCAAACAACCCTACGCAAGGATGGTTTTATACCCAAATTGTTTGGTGTGACTAAATCCTACGGATATTAGGCCTCTATTGGAACTATATGGGTAGATCAAAATGGATCTCTTCCTATTGGGAATATCTAGAAGATCTGTAGCGAAATTGCAAATGGTGTTAATTTTAAAACTAAACTACTTGACTTATGCTAAACCTAGGAAATATGATTGGAAACAACATAACAATCATATCTAAGGTGTTTGATAAATGTTATACAAATTGATAAACATATGAATTATATCTAACATTAGAAGCTTCAAATAAAACAAGACAATGAAAACTCAGTTGTTTTATTTAAAGAATCGAAACATAAGACTGTTATGTCAATGGTATGCCAATTAACAAATTAGCATTAAAATGAAGATGGTTTTTTAACAGTTGCAGAAATAAATGATCTGAATTAAATAAATAAATTTATTCAAAACATAACTCACATATAAACCAAGTGATGAGAAATCAACACACGAATCAATGTATTTAATAATCATACAACATGAAACATATTTATCCAATGGTTAAAAGAGAAACCAAAACTCATCAAAGAAATTTGACAAATATCATAAAAGAAAGGTCAAGAGAAACTAACTGAATTTTATTAAGATTGCAAAAAATTACAACTCCTCAAAACACAAAGCATCTCCAATTCTCCCCTTTGCTGGTTTTCTTCCCTTGTTTTCCCCCTTTCCATTGAGATCCAAAACCCTTTAAATAATAATTACAAAAAAATACAAAGGGGAAAATATCCCAGAGAAGTAGGGATTACAAAAAAATATCTTAAGATTTTCAAAGGGAAGATTGCCACTTGGTAAATACATCCAAAAAATATTCAACGTATTGATATTGTGCATGCTCAATTTGTAACTGGTCCTTGCAAGTTAAATACTCTATCTCCCTTGTCTTCACCTTTTCCCATTAACGTAAAAAGAGATTAATATTCATTTCTAAAGTTATAGGTGACTCAATAAACTCTTTAATCTCTTATATGTGGATGTGATCCAGCTGCTCAATATGCTCCTTAGACATCAAATACTCCCCTTCAACCTACTCAATCATAATCTTGGGTGGAAGATAATTCTCAATCGAATCCATGGTGGAGAATTTCAACAAAATTAACAGGTTGTCAGATGCAGGCCATCTTTTTGTACAAACCGTATGTCCTTATTGAATTGTGGATTCCACCATTTCACATGCATTTTCCCAATATTCCAAAGAAATTTTAATCCTCCTGAGCTTGATTTTATCCAATATAGGTATATCTTTAGGTTTGTCTTTTATATACTTATGCCAATCTAACACATCTTCAAAATATTTTGTTGCATCATTCCTTCTTTGATTGTGATCATAGGGGACATAAGAATGATTCTCAAAAGAATTGTAGCTATCATGAATATCATTTAACCCTTTAAATAAATCAATAAACAACTACTTATGATCATCCTGAATCTTAAAATAAAGCTCCGTAAATTCTTCCTTAGAAAACCTTAATAAAGAAGAAGCAGCGAAGAGGTGTTGTGAAACCTTCAGTTGTTTCTGAAGGGCTATAACCTTTTCTGCATAGTTCACACTCAACCCTTGTGCTTCTTGGATCTGTTGTTGGAGAACCTCATTATGTGTTTGCATTTTTTTTAGTTGATTCTCATGATCATCTTTCAACCTATGCAGTTTGAATTGATGTTTCTCATTCATCTGAGACTACTTCTGCTTGATTTTTTGTAAAAATTGCTCTTTTTCTACATTTATTTATTTAGTGAGGCAACAGAATCATAGTTTTCCCCTAGAAAGGCCCCCATGGTGGAAGTTGTCTCAAGAGATTCCTGCTTCACATCAGTGGAGGTCCTTTTCCATATTCCCCAATTTGGGACAGTGCCCTACACTAGATTCCCTTATCTGGCTCTTTTAGAACCCTTTTTTCCACTACCTTTTTATGATTTGTTCCAAAAATACTCTCCCAGAGAGACAAATACATTTTCACCAAAGTCTGATATTGCTTCCACAGTGGGTACTGACAATTCTGAAGCTCTTACCAAAGGCACAGGTTGGGAAACAACAGGAGGTTGAATGGGAATGGTTATTTGAGGAATTAAAATGGATGGAATTGTAGCATCAGAGGATGAAGGTTTAAGAATGGATGTGGTGGATAAGGTGATAGGGTCTGAAGATGCAACAGAAGTTAGAATTACAGCTGGGTCTAAAGGTATATTAGAAACTTGAACTTGGGTTGTTTGTGAAGATACAGTTTCAACAGGGGCAGCAGGTTGATCAATTGTTATAGAAGGTGTGATGATAACATTAGATAAGGTGAAAAAAGGAATACTAGTAGGAATGGATAAGGGTATAGAGGATGTCACAATAGTATAGGTGACAGTTTCTGGGAAATGAATGTCAGGAAAACAGTCATCAACCATTGAACCCTCAAGTCGATCAAAAGAAGTCTGATTAATTGATGTAACCATTGGTAAGCTAACAGGAGTAGTAACTGGGAATGAGGATTTGGCACAGAGTGATTCCTCTTCGACATAACTTTTCTATATGAAGCATACAAACCTGTGGCACTGGACCTTCAACCTTTTTCTTCTTAACTTAAGGGGTTCAAGTTGTTGCTTGTGTCTCAACTAGTGAGTTCATCGATGCTATGCTCTTCTTAATTTCTGCAGTTGATTTCATGAGAGAGTTGAGAGTAGCTAAGGGTTTAGGTTTTGGAGGATCCTCAACAATGGATTTTCCACGGTCATCTATTTCATAAGTCAGCATCAAATGAGTGTTGGCTTGTGCTTTCTGGGATTCTTTCTCCATGAATTGTTTTTAGTCCTTTCCTCAACTGACAATTCAAGCTTCATGTAGTGCAACACTTTGGTCTTGATCTCTTGCTGATGTTGGAAGATAAAATTATTATCTTCCATAGAATATGTTGTATTCGATACTTCAGAGAAGGAATTATCACCCTGATAAATGGAATCATCAGGAGCAGTTTGATGAAAATAGGTACTCTTCACATGCTCCTGTGTGAAATGATTAACTTAAAAGAATTTGGATCATGCATCCTCTTGGGAGCCTCTCTAAGCTTCAGAGTTGTAATCATTTTCCTTAGCAAGCTTGCATGGG
This sequence comes from Pseudotsuga menziesii, assembly GCA_001517045.1. NCBI lineage: Eukaryota > Viridiplantae > Streptophyta > Pinopsida > Pinales > Pinaceae > Pseudotsuga > Pseudotsuga menziesii. The sequence continues at coordinate 547,484 of LPNX010868938.1, read as the reverse complement.
TAGAATTTTGAATCACCAGAGATCCAAGGTTAAGGGGGAACTTGGGCCACCCTTTCCTTTTAGCTCCAGTCAATTTTGGGAATATACCATCAATCATTGTTTGGAAAGATATTTCTTTCAACACCATTCTATCAATTACAATCCTAGGTAATAAGTGGGATATGTTGTTACCCCAAATTCTGATGTAGGATAAACATTTTCCCACATACCAATCTCCCATTGTAGAAATTAGTGCCTTAGATTGGGTTGAAAAGGTAGGAGCATCCTTCTTGAATATATTCTAATACATGGAACCCATGAAGTGATCACAGATGTCATAAATAAGAGGTATGAATTTAAGACTGTGGAATTTGGTAGTCGATATAGTCTGCACAAAATGAATTCCAGCAAAGAGAAGGCTCCCTAAACCAAGAAATGGGTGAAAATATAACAGGTTTTTCCATCCAAGATTTAATCATTTCCTCGAAATTATACCAGGTCACAGAGGATTCCAGGAATTTATTATTAAGCAACTATTAGGGTTGTCTAAGTGTGTAGGCTCTGGAAAATTCCTCATGTTGGAAAGAGGCCAATTGGGTTTGATCCTTGTCATTAAAGGAACAGTCTTTCAGGTTAGAGTGATCAATAATCCACTTGATGGCATTATTGAAAGGCAATAGGGCATGCCTAGCCACTATGGCGTGGAGCTGGGATTTACTAATGTTTATAAAATGCTACCTAGTCATGTTGAATCTCTGAGAAATTGTCATTATCAAATATGGAGTAAATTCACAACCAGTCCAGGTGGTAGGTTTCAGAAACCCTTACATTTTTATCATAGAAGATACCAATGTTTACTTCCTTGTTTGTTAGTTGATTTTGGGTTGTTCTAAACCTATTATTTCTCATCATGGTTGAAAGAAAACAGACAAATTACGATAAAATGACAAAAAAAACAATTCAATCAAATCGAATTCAGTTTCAAGATTTGCAGAAATGACTAGTAAAAGGATTAAAAAACCTACCAATAAAAATATGGATAAAAGTAAATATGTTGACAAAGTCAAAAATCACAGTAAAACCGTTCCCCACAGGTAAACTTTGAAGTTTGAAAACAGTGAAAAGATAATAAAAATTTGAAATATTTAACAAAAATGTTAATGCGGAAATCGATCTGGATCGTAGATTTAAAAGAAATCAACAGTTAAGATTAAACGAGGAAAAGTGAAAAAGAAAATTGCAGAAGTAATTTTGAAAATCTTGATTTTGGTTTCCGCAATCCGCATTGCAGGTTGCGGAATTACGGAAGTGAAAATTTCAACTTAAAATACTTTATTGTTTCCACAATTCGTAATCCGCATTGCAAGTTGTAGAATTATGGAAGTGTAACTTTTGATTTCTTTATTTTGGTTTCTGATTTCCGCAATACGCATTGTGATTCATGGAAATACGGAACCAAGAATTCGATTTTTATTGAACAAATTCTTTTCGACATCCGCAATCCGCATTGCGGACTACGGAAACAACATGTTTCAAAGAAAACTATGTTTTTCGTAATTCACAAAACGCATAGAAACAAGACCTTTTAGCAAATTTTATTTAATCCAAATCATGAAAAGACACAGGGATAAAGACAACAATCATGACGCCTCACAAACAAGATAATAAAATTTGATATTCCCTTCGGAATAAGCAAGTGGTTCCCATTTTGTCAATTAAAATGGGATCTGTTGTGCCTACAACAATATCCTATGAGTGTTAAACTAAATCATCCAAGAAGGGAATGGGAACCTTGATAGAATAATAACTAGTATAAAAGACAATTACTAACACCACACCAAGGAAGAAACAAAAAGGAAGGGTCACAATTAAAGAAAAAGAATCAGTAGAGAAGGAACTAATTGCCATTCCATGAAGGAAGAGTCAAAAAAGGCCAATAGGTAAATGAAAGAAAAGGATATCCCAACAGTGATTCAGAATCAAGACAAGGTCGATCGTCACTAGGAGCAGCGAAATGTAGGCACTATAGGATCTAGAGCAGGAGCCAAAGCAAGAGCTAGAATAGGAACTAGAGCGGGAATTAGAGAATATTAGAGCAAGAACGAAAACAATAGAAATAATAAGATGAGTTCACTATTATTAAGAGTATCCCAAGAATACCTTATACTAGATTCTCTGTGAAGAATAAACCTCCACCTCATTCACTTATTATCAAGGATGACTTAGAGGTAACTAATATTTCAATGATACATGTTAGTACGCTTCCAAATTTTAATTCTTCTAAGAAATATAGTCTCAATCCAAAATTTGTTGTTTTATAACACGAGGATATTGTATTTTTCAAGCCAACAGTCCTTTCAAAATAGATTGAAAATTGGGCCAAGTTAAAGAATAAGAAAATAAGATTCAAAGGATAAAGGAAGATATTCGGGAAATTGAACTTTTTTATCGACATATTAAACAAGAGAATGAGACTTTAAAATCTCATAGTACCTAAATTCATGCCAATAATTAACGCCTCTAGTTTAAATGTAAAACTTTGTTTAGAAACGCAAGGAAATTGTATATATAGGTGGTTTTGCTTAAGAAGTATAATAGGAGGTAGGAATACAAGCTTATTTAGAACCAACGAAAACTAGATTATCAAGCTTGTGCAGTGTCTACTTCAAACATTGATATCCTTATTCAAGAAGTTGAACATTTAATAGATGATGACATAGACACATTTTTGTAAGATTTTGAGAATATACATTTTGGCAGAAGCTTGATTGTATGAGGACATGGAAATGTTTAGGCATGGGGGAGATGTTGAACTTGATTTTTGTCACCTTTTTGCAATGCTAGATCACTTTATTTCCCTCATTTCACCATATCAATTCTATCTTTTCCATATCCTACCAATATATTCCTCTCTTTATCGGCAAAATAACTTCATGAAGGGTTGTAAGGTAATTGGTTTACATTTTCCAATCAAATTCCAATGTTTTGGTAGTTGCTTGGATTGGAATTCTAATTTGTCTCACTTTAATTCCTATGGCATACCTTTGTTGATAAGGGAAAGAAGATCAGGTAACAATTCAGTGCACTACCAAATATCATTGTGCTATCAAAAATTAGGGCCATTGCAGAAATATGGTAGTGTATCATTGTTTTTCATATCTATGTTATCTTAAATCCAAATCAAGGACATGGGTTATATTGTTTTACTTTCAATATGGATTTATATTCCTAAAATTCATCTCATATTGAGAATAAATAGCATGATGATGTGATCAAAATTACAATCAAGTATTCTACAACCTCCAACAAGAACGCTATTAGTGGACGCGAGTGATATATTCTCATGCATCTAGTCGTGAGAATATCTTGTGATTGTATTTTAAAGTTTGTCTTAAATCCAATATTTGTTTGTATAAACAAGTTGTTTTAATTATAGATTGTTAGATATATGAAACATTGGGTGTTGGTTAATTGAGACAGTCTATATATATTTATGGTGAAATATTTGAGTAAGAAAAGAAAGGAGGGGAGCATAGATGATAGAAACATATGATTGTTGATAGCAATTATCATTACAACTCTTTTGTATAAGCTAAGTATTTTAATAATGATATGATAATTTCATTATTGTTTATTGTGCCTTAATTTGTTTTAGTTTAACTACAACACATCCCAAGCTAGGAGAGCCCCCTACTTGAGTATGTGTTGTATTCATTTATGTTTGTATGCATCTTAGTTTATGTTAGTGTATTTTCATTTCAATCATGTTGTCTATTTTTTATCTTAATTGAATTTGTATATGTTTATGCTTTACTACTACTTTGTTTTTATCTTTAACCTCTACAAATGTGTTAGTGGTTGTGTGTGGTTTTCTTGCATAAGTATTATGAATTTCTTAGCCTGGACACTTTGGAAGAGTCGCAAGACCATAAGACTTGAATGTATGGCTGATGGATTAGGTTTAGTATATTTATTTGATTTGGTTTTATGCTTGGTAAAACTATAATATTTGTTAAGTATAGACTACGGGAAATTATTTATTAAGTGAATTTTATTTTGATATTTGAAGGATTAGTTTAGATGCCTAGTTTTGCACATACATTGCTAGTATCTCATAATCTTACGATCTCTTGAATTGATAATTCAATGTACAATAAATTTAAAAAATCGCATTATCTAATAGGCATATAAGCTCCCTAATTTCATTGATGCTCAAAATTATATGGCATGAATCCAAACCTTACCCCTCATAGATATAAATTGAAATTTATTTATCAAACTTTAACTAGGAGGGATGATTGGCCACCAATATTCTCTTAGGTGTATCCCTCTTCATGTTGTCCATTGGTTTCTTGAATGCCATGTTCCTTAGAGACTATCATTTCATAAGTGGCCCTTTATGACCTTCCTTTTTGGTAATATCTTATCCTCACTCTTCCCTTTCCCACTTTCATTGGAACTCTTATGACCCTATCCCCAGTTCACCGTATATCTTGCACCTATATTCAACCTTCTTTATTTACTTATACTTTCCTTGGGGTGTCATTTTTCTCATCATAAATGACTCCCTGTATGATCTCTTCTCTTACATACTACCATTTTCTATCCCAACCTTCTCAACTTATAACTTTCTTGGTACCTTTGTCATGTCTTTCCCTAGTTGGGTCAGGGTATTTTTCCTCCCTTCCTTCCTTCTCCAAGGTGGATTGGAGTTGCTTCTCCTTTCTTGAACAATGTCAACGTACTTCTTGGAATTTCGATCACTTTCCTCATTGATCCTTTCATTTCCCTCAATTTTCCCCAAAAATATCAAGTGTAGCCACCTATGACTTCTTGTCCCCTACCTCATTTTCCTTCCCACATGTCTCTTGGTATCATTTCCTCTTCTTCTCAACCTTTATGGCCTTTTCCTTTGTCCCCTTTTTCTTATTCACCTCCCTAACATTAATCCCTCTCACCATTCTCCTCCCCTTATCACATACCACAGGTTTCATGTAGTTGGTGATCAACTTCCTTTAGGGTGTTATCTTAAGTCAGGGACAAACTTGAGGCATCTTGTCTCCTAGATAGAATCGGCCACTACCCTTTCTTTCCTTCCACCTATTCCTTAATAAGGTTTCCTTCTTGTTCATTTAATCCTTTAAACAATGATTGCTGGATTTCTCAACCTTGCCATCATCACCTCTCTTTGATCACACTCGCCTTTATTTATTGAGAGGTAAGATTTCTCCTTTGGTATCCATTCATTATTGCTTTTTCCTTGTCCCTTATCTCCTTTGCTTCTCTTTACCTAATGAGAAGTGAAGTCTCACCCTTAATGAAACGAAGGTTGTATCCTTCCTCGTTTTTCTATAGTTAACCTACAAGAATATCATCCACTTTCTTGCTTCTGAATAGTTTTCCTTTTCCTACCCATTCCAAGATGCAAGGTGTCTCCTTTCTCTCAACAAGTTATACAAGTTGACGAGAACTCGGAATTGTTTTCATTTTGGGGGGGTCAATTTTAATAGTTATTTTTACCTATGTTTCAAAAAGTGTGTAAACTCATAGCACCATTTTTCATTTCAATTCATTTTTTACAATTTTGAAACTTCTTGGTCATAAAAATACTATAATTTTTATTTACAAATACCTTTTTTAAAATTTTACAAAAAAAAATATGCATTTAGTAGAATGAAAAAATATATACATTTTTTAATTTTCTTAACATTTGGAAGCTAGTTAAAATGAAAAATATATACATTTTGGAAGTTTTTTCTTTAAACTTTTCTCTTAAATAATTCATTTTCAGGGGAAAATTTGTAAAAACAAATGAGAAAACAAAGACATTTAAATATTTTTTAACGTATTTGCAGTTATTTTATGTATAAAAATGATACTATTTAACATTATTTTCCATAAAGTGATAATTCACATACACTCCACATAAAGTATACCATATATTTGTAAATAACATAATCGTTATTCTCAAAATAAAATCTTAAAGTCAAAACATTACAAAAATATCTTGTCAAAATTTGTCAAGTTCGACATTTTCATAAACAACATGAAACTAAACAAGACTATCATGTAGGCCAAAATATTCATCGAAATTGACGTTTTATGCAACTTAGCTCTCTTCTTGGACCTCAATGTTTTCTGCCATAGGGTCCTCTACTTCTGCAAAATGTCTAAAGTGTTCATTTCTAAATATCTGATGCAGGAGAATCGTGGCATGCCAGCAATGTGATGAGCTAGTCACATGTTGTGGCATATTTTGTCTGTTTTGTTGAGTCATAGTTAGTTAGCGCAAGTAGGAGTGATTACGTATCATGACTCCCTGCATGGAGATCAAGCCGCATTTTGTTTGTTTGAGCCGGTGACATTTTCATAATGCTTTGTAGTTGTTTTCTTTCAGTTGCAGGACCACTCAGTGTAGGAGGTTACAGTTTAGCTTAAATAGGCAGATTAGAGAAGTAGAGGGGGGTCTGCTCTTCAGCATGAGAATGCAAAATTTGCAGAGAGAAGGACAGACTTGCGTCTGGTTCCATTTGTAAATCTTTTGAAGAGGCTAAAGAAGAGAGAGCTGAGCTGTGTGTTTATTTTATTGATTAATAGAAAGATTAGTTGTGTTTTTAGGATTGTTATCCTTTATGCATGTGCTGTTTTGAATTGGGTATTTGTGCAGAGCCGACTTCAGTGATTTTTTGAACATCTGTGTATTTCTGTGAAGTTGTTGAATTCACGCATTAATTTGTTCCTTAAATAGTTGAAGTAGAGCGTAGATGCATGCATAAGAGTGTTAGGCTAATGAATCTTGAAGATTGCAGGCGGATTGAGCAATTCCATGATCAATCGGCACAACCCGCATATTTTCTTCCATTAAGAAGTTTTTGCAGAGAATGAACGGTGGAGATTGAGTCTGCAGATGAATATTTGACAGTCTAGGAGAGATCTGTAACAAAATTTGTGAGGACAATACGGATCTGCAAAGATCTATGTGGTCCGCATCAAAGAGAAGATCAATGGTCGTGGAGAATTCTGCAAGGATCTGAGTTGCGAAGGGCCAGCGTCGGAAAGTTGGTCGTGCATCCCGCATCCTGCAACCCACTTGCGAAAAATACCGTCGAAAGTAAAGTTGCAGGGGAGAAACTTCGAGACATTGATCGCACATCTCGCATTCCACGTGTGGAAATCCCGTTACGGAAGTAGATTTGCGGAATCGTTGTTGCGGGAGCAAGATTGCGGGGAGGAAATTTTAGTGTAGAATTTGGTCGAAGGCCAAATTTGGAAGTCCTGCTAAGTGTAGGAGACACCATATCCTCGAGGTGTTGGTTGAGTTGGATGTGGTTGATCTAATCTTGCACCAATTTTGAATTAGAGCAAGGAGAAGCTCGGGTGAGAGAGAAGTGTAGCAGTAGAAGCCTGGAAAAAGCAAACAAGAGTGCTCAAGAGGTTCTAGATTGAGAACCAACGTTGCCAAAAGACCAAGTATAGAGAAGGGACTTGTTGAGGTAAGTTGTAACAGTGTGAAAGAGAACTGTTATTGTAGAGGCTTAGTGCAATAGGATGGTTGCACGCATAGGCAGAGCAATAGGTCATGACAGAGGTCGACCGACAGTGAACGCAGAAATTATGGAAGAAATGAGGGAGCTACAAGCACGTCTGGAAGCCATGGAGACCGACAAACGAAGAGACCCAGAAGAAGGGGATTTAAGTGAACCTGAGGATGAAGAGCAAAGAGAAGAAGCTACACCTATGCAGGAAACACCTGAGTTAAGATATTTTAGATCGATTCTAGGAGCAACGTCAAGGTCGAAACCTAAGTTTCTAGCCTACGATGGAAGTCTCATTGTCGATCATCTCATTGATTGGATCACTGAGCTGGGTAAGTACTTTGAGTACAATGAGATTGAAGAAGATAAGAGAGTTAGATTGGATGTAATGAGGTTGAAAGGGCATGAATCCTTATGGTGGGATAGTGTGCAAGCTAAAAGAAGGAGAAAGAATAAGTCATTGATAAAGAGCTGGGATAGAATGGTAGCAAAGATGAGGGCTAAGTTCTTTCCCAAATATTACCAGTTAATTCTATATAGGCAGGTACAGAACCCTAGGAAAATATTGTTAACAGTGAGAGAGTACACCGAAGAGTTCTAAAAAGTAAAATTAAGGGCAAGATATGTGGAAGAGTTAGCAGAGAAGGCTGCTAGATATGTCATTGGTCTAAGTATGGATATCCAAGAAGAGATGAGCATGATATCACCTAGAACAAAGGAGGAGTTGTATCAATGTGCCTTAAGGGAAGAAGAAAAGATAATGAGGAAGTAGAGCTTCAACAGAGGTCGAGGTATGACCAGAGGACGAGGACAAGCAGCTGGAAGAGGAATATTTCAAGTCTAGAGAGGAGAGTTCAGTAACTATAACCAGCAAGAGCAACATGGTAGAGGAGGAGACTCTAGCAGAAGAGGACCTTACCAAGGAGGTAGAGGTAGAGGAAGAGGTAGAGAAACTGTCATTAGGTGCTACAAATGAAACCAATTGGGGAATAAATCATTTGAATGTCCAGGGAAGGAATACGTAGGACAAAGAGGAGCCTATGTAGCTCAGAATGAGCAGCAGCAAGAAGAGTCGACAGTGGCTGAATTTTTTCCAGAGACAGGAGAGTCATTGATGATGAATAAAGTCTTGTTGAAACATGAGAAGGAGCACGCAGAGCCTTCTCAAAGGAAATATTTATTCAGGACCATGTGTAAAGTCCAAGGGAATTGTTGTAAGATGGTGATTGATAGTGGGAGTACTGACAATCTTGTTTCCACAAAGATGGTGGAGAAGCTGATTTTGAAGAGGACCAAGCATCCTGTTCCATACAAAGTATCTTGGTTACATAAAGGAAATCAAATCCTAGTAAGTGAGCAGTGTGAAGTTGATTTCCAAATAGTTCCATATAAGGACAAGATTATGTGTGATGTTACCTCCATGGATGTTTTTCATATACTGTTAGGGATACCATGGCAATTTTATAAGAAAGTGACTCATGATGGTAGTAGCAACTATCATAATTTTGAGTTGAATGGGATAAGACATGTACCTCACCCTTTGCAAGAAGGTGGTACAGCAAAACAGTCAGAACCCAAAGTTCTGATGCTATCAAGAAAGGAATATTTGCAACAGATTGAGGAGGACAAGTTAAGCTATGATGTGGTATGCAAACCGAGAGTGGTGACAACAAATACTAACGTGACAGATCTACCTGAGGAGATCCAAGAGATGCTGAGTGAATTTAGTGACATCATGGTGGATGATTTACCCAATGAGCTACCACCAAGGAGGGATATAAGTCATCAAATTGATTTTATTCTAGGATCTAGTTTACCAAACAAGGAAACATATAGGTTGACACCTCAAGAGAATGAAGAATTGAGGAAACAGGTCCAAGGATCGTTGGACAAAGGATTGATCCAAAAGAATCTAAGTCCATGTGTAGTACCAATAGTATTGACACCAAAGAAGGATGGTGAGTGGAGGATGTGCATTGACTCCAAAGCAATTAACAAGATTACTATCATATATAGGTTTCCATTACTAAGGATGCATGACATGATGGATTTCTTAATTGGGGAAACGTGCTTTTCAAAACTGGATTTGAAGAGTGGATATCATCATATCAGAATCATAGAAGGAGATGAGTGGAAGACATCCTTTAATACAAATGATGGGTTGTATGAGTGGTTGGTCATGCCATTTGGATTGTCCAACGCACCAAGCACTTTCATGAGATTGATGAACGAAGTCTTGAGAGATTTCATACGTAAGTTTGTGATAGTTTACCTTGATGACATTTTGGTTTTCAGTCAAATAGAAGAAGAGCATCTGAAGCATCTAAGATATTTTTTACAGAGGTTGCAACAGGAAAAGTTGGTGATAAATGTGAAGAAGTGTACATTCATGAAACCAGAGCTAGTATATTTAGGTTTTGTTACCTCAAGAGATGGGTTGAAGATGGATCCAAAAAAGGTGCAAGCAATCATTGATTGGCCTTCACCTAGGAACATATTTGAGGTAAGAAGCTTTCATGGATTGGAAATTTTTTATAGGAAAATTATAAAGAAATTCAATGGTATCTGTGCATCTATTGTTGAGACCATCAAGAAGGATAGACAGCCATTTCAATGGACAGTGGAGGCTGAAAGGAATTTTCAAATCTTGAAGAAGAAGATCACTGAACATCCAGTATTGAAGTTTCCAGACTTCAAACGCCCTTTACAAGTACAGTGTGATGCCAGTGGAATAGCAATTGGAGTTTTACTCAGTCAAGAGGATAGTCTTATAGCATATTTCAGTGAGAAGCTGAATGATGCAAAGCAGAAGTATTCATATTATGATAAGGAGTTTTATGCTATTGTTCAAGCAATGAAGCATTGGAGACATTATTTAATGCCTAGATAATTTGTTTTATAGGCTGGTAACCATGTATTATAGTACATTATGCAGCAACCTAAGTTGAACCTAAAACATTTCAAGTGGGTTGAGTTCTTACAGAGCTTTACCTTTGTGTTTAAACACATAAGTGGATAGTCAAACAGAGTAGATGATGCCTTAAGTCAAAGACTGTTGATTATGCAAGAGAATTAGATCCAAGTCTTGGGATTTGAGCATTTAATGGATTTGTATGGGACTGACATTGATTTCTAGGAAGCTTATAGGGCTTGTAAGAATCCAGTGGAGGTGGAAAAAGAGCCATGGATGGAGTATGTGCTACAAGATGGTTTACTCTTTAAAAAAAGTAAACTGTGTGTTCCAAAGTGTTCCATGAGAGAGAAATCGATACAAGAAAAACACAATGGAGGTATGGCAGGTCACTTTGGAAGTGATAAAACCTTTGGACAATTGGGTCATTTCTATTTTTGGCCAAGGATTAGGTCTAAAGTTGAGAATTTTGTAAGTAGATGCATAGTATGCCATCATGCTAAAGGGAGAATCCAGAACACATGGTTGTATACACCATTGCCTATTCCAACTAGGTCTTGGGATTCTATGAGTACAGATTTCATTCTGGGTTTGCCAAAAACTCAGAAGGGGCATGATTCTATCTTTGCAGTTGTTGATAGATTCACTAAAATGGCACATTTCATTCCATGCTACAAGACTAGTGATGCTACACACATTGCTAACTTGTTTTTTAATGAATTTGTGAAACTACATGGTTTACCTAGAAGCATTGTATCATACATAGATGTGAATTTCACATGTCATTTTTGGAGGACCTTGTGGAAGAAGTTAGGTAGCAGATTGAACTTCAGTTCAGGATATCACCCACAATCTGATGGACAGATAGAGGTAGTTAATAGGAGTCTGGGAAACATGTTGAGAAGTTTGAATGGAGAGATTCCTAAGCAGTGGGACAAAGTGTTAGCTCAAGCTGATTTTTCCTATAATGATTCACCAAAAAAATTTACAAGGATGAGTCCATTCCAAATTATGTATGGAATGCATCTGAGAGGAGTGTGTGAAATTCGTGACTTAGGTCAACTGGAGAAAAGGAGTGTTGATGGATAAGAGTTTGCAGCAAGGATCAGTGAACTATAGGAGCAAGTGAAAGAAAGGTTACATCAGAGTAACTCCAGTTACAAGGCCAAAGCATATTTCAAAAGGAGAGAGCAGAACTATGAAGTAGAATATTTGGTCTTAGCATATCTAAATAGAGACAGATTTCCAAAGGGAGAGTATAACAAGTTGAAGATGAAGAATATTGGACCCTACAAGATACTCAGAAAATTTTCGAAAAATTCTTATGAGTTAGAGATGCCTAATAGAGTGGGTATTTCACCAATATTTAATGTTGAAGATCTATATCCTTATGTAGCAGGTGACACTAGAACCTTTACAGAAGGTGAAGATCCTACTGAAGACTTACAATGGGTGGGGCAGATTCCTGTGGCACAACCATTGGAATTTGAGGCCATTCTGGACACTAAAGTGGTAAATAGTATAAGGAATAAGGAGTATATGGAGTATTTGGTCAAATGGAAGAAGCGAACAACAGAGGATTCTACTTGGATGAGCATTGTAGAGTTGGAAGCCAAGGGTTTCACTGTAGCTGATCTAATGAACAAGGGTTCATAAATTTTCACCCTTGCGAGTCTGATCCAGGAGCATCTTGGCATGCCAGCAATGTGATGAGTTGGTCACATGCTGTGGAATATTTAGTCTATTTTGCTAAGCCATAGTTAGTTAGCTCAAGTAGGAGTGATTGCGTATCATGACTCCCTGCGTGGAGATGAAGTCGCATTTTGTTTGTTTGAGACAGTGACGTTTTCATCATGCTTTGTAGTTGTTTGTTTTCAGTTGCAAGACCACTCAATGTAGGAGGTTACATTTTAGCTTAAATAGGTGGACTAGAGAAGTAAAGGGGGTTATGCTCTTCAGTGTGAGAATGAAAAATTTGCAGAGAGAAGGACAGACTTGCGTCTGGTTCCATTTGTAAATATTTTGAAGAGGTTGAAGAAGAGAGAGCCGAGTTATGTGTTTATATTATTGATTAATAGAAATATTAGTTGTATGTTTGTAGGGTTGTTAGCCTTTATGCATGTGTTTTTTTGAATTGGGTATTTGTGCAGAGCCGACTTCGGCAATTTTCTGAACATCTGTGTATTTCTATGAAGTTGTTGAATTCACGCATTAATTTGTTGCTTAAATAGTTGAAGTAGGGCGTATATGCATGCATAAGAGTATTAGGCTAAGGAATCTTGACTATTGCAGGATGGATTGATCAATTCCATGATCAATCGACGCAACCCGCAAATTTTCTGCCATTAACAATTTTTGCAGAGAATGAACAGTGGAGATCGAGTCCGCAGACGAAGATCTGACGGTCCAGGAGAGATCCGCAACAGAATTTCTGAGGACGATACAGATCTGTAAAGATCTGTGTGATCCTCATCAAAGAGAAGATCGACAGTCGTGGAGATGTTCGCAAGGATCTAACGGCTGGGAATTGCGGAGGTCCAGCGCTGGAAAGTTAGTCGTGCATCCCGCATCCCGCAACCCACTTGCAGAAATTCCATTGCAGAAGTAAAGTTACGGTGGAGAAACTTTGAGACGTTGATCGCGCATCTCGCATCCCACATTTCACGTGCGGGAATATCGTTGCAGAATTGTTGTTGCGGGAGAAATATTGCGGGGAGGCAATTTTAGCATAAAATTTGGTCGAAGGCCAAATTTGGCATCCCTGCTAAGTGTAGGATCCACTAGATTATGGAGGTGTTGGTTGGCTTGGCTATGGTTGATCTAAACCTGCACTAATATCCCTTTTAATAGTATTTGAGGCTCTTTTGATATATTTTCCACAAGTGATTCACTAAATTCTCCTTTCTTTAAACCAACTTCCTACATTTCATCTGGAAGAACTTTCATAACATTAATTACTTGCTTGATATAATTGCAATGTAGTGGATCATTATAATGGATACGCAATTTCTTCCTTTTTATAAGGAGCATGCTATTGTTGTACCTAATCACCACAAAAAAAAACACTCATAAATGGATCATTGTTGGAGCTGCGAATATTAGGCTTATGCATGTAACAAAAATAGATAAGAATCTAATTAACTTTTAGAAAACTAAATTTGATTTCTAAATTCAAATGCTTAATAATGCACTGCAAATATATTATCAATAAAGTTGCTTCCTTGAGTTTGCTTTATCCTTGAAGGTTGTTAGCACCCCTGCTCCTTGTACATTTGAATGGAAAAAAAAATCTTCATAGAGGTGATGTTGTGACATCCATAAATCCTGAAAGCACTTTATTGAATGATTGGTAAGTATAAAGCTTGCAATCATAAATAATTTTTTTGATACTGTATCCATGAGAGATATATGCAATAACTAGGGAGTACTAATTTTTAGGAACAAGATTTGCAATGTTTGCACAATCATCGAAAATAACTTTATATTGCATAGTGTCGATCCTATTCCAAACGTGATGATCAAGGGTATCATCAATTTCAATGTTTGCAAGATGTTTTCTTCTTTGTTGTTCTATTTTTCCTCTTTTAATATGAATTTTTAAAGGATCTAGTATTGTACTCTTCTTTGGCATCTTTGAAAAACAGATTATATCTATAAGTAATCAAATATAAAGGAATTGACTTACAAATAAATAAAATATAATATATCATAAATCAACATATATTTTTGTATGCAACAAAAAAATTCTTTAAGTTTTTTGTGAATCTTGAGTCTGGATAGTTGCATCTGACACCATCCCAACTCTTCTCACCCAACATTTTAACCATATCCTCTTGTATTTTCATGTAAACCTCGTGACTACATGATTTATAAATAAATGGTGTTTACAATAATATCTAATAATATAACAAAATTCTTAATTAATAAAACATTTTAAACTCAAAAAAAACTTTAAAACATAAAAAAAATCTACAAATTTACTTTTCAAACTCATTGTGCATTTCCTCGATGGATAATTCACCTGAATTTACACGACAGTATTGTAGCTACAAGTGTTTCATCCTTCACACCTTTCAATGATATCCAAGGTGTTATAGTCATATCTTCTTGCAAATTCTTAACGTCAAGGCCTCCTTGACCACTGCTCCATGCAGGTTCTTTGTTGTTTTCACCTTCTGATTTTTCATACCAATATTATCCCACATGATAAATATATCATCAATAAAATCCCATATTGTCCACATTATAAATGCCAACTTAAAATATTTATCTACAGTTATGAATGCATCACTTCCTCTAGGTTGTTTCACATTGTCCTCTTGAATCGAGAAGCCTATTTCCATACAACATTGTTTACGTAAATCTGCATCAAATTTGGATCTATTCCCACCACATATTTGTTCAAAATAATAGTGGATAAACCTGACCCTTTGAATGAATGTCATGGACATCCTATATTCACTATATGTGTTATGATACCATGCCAATAGTCTTGCTTTCACATCTATTAAATCAGCATAAATGATGCATTTGATTGTTTGAAAATAGGGTTTTTGGAAAAAATTTGCATCAATTCTCATCTGGAATATACAAAATGATTCCCCAAAAAAACATATTAGTTGTAATGAAAACATTTTTATTCATCAAATGCATATCTAACAATAATATCGTTCCCACCAACAAGAACTAGGTATTCAACCACATGTGCATAGATATTGTGCCTCATCAATGCTTTCAAGTTATGAACATGCAAGCGATGTGGTTTCCTAATTTGATACTTCTCCTTGCCTTCTATGGGATTATAAAGTTGTTTCACATTTAAATAAAATCATATTCACATTGTGAACAAACTTATCCCTACGTAATCAATCTCCAATGGTATTTTGTGTTGTCTTGAAAACACCATCATCTATATCACCACCTGGAGTGACGATTTCCAAACTGTACCCTAAATTTTCACTCTAATTTTCAATGATGACATTGGATTAAACATCTTGTCTCCTCATTTTATGTCTTTGTAGGGTATGATTGTCATTGATGTCAAAGAAGTTCATTAATAACAAAGGAAAAAGGAAAGAAAGTCGAACATGTTTAATGTTGGTTTAGGCTTATTATATTATGGTTGAGTCTTTGTAAGTCAAAGTCAAAGTCAATCATCAATATATCACTATCAGTTAAGTCAACCATTGCCAGTCGGAGTCAAAATTTTCGACCATTATTAGTCGAAGTTGACCTCTTTTCGACCATTTCCAGTCAAAGTTGAAGTTGTTGACCATTGTCAGTCGAAATCGACCTCTTGTCTACCATTTCCATTCAAATTCGACTGCGTGTCGACCATTAGTCGAGTCAAAATCAAAGTTGACCAAGTCTTAGAACCAGAGTCACGAATCGGAGTTGGATTCAGAGTTCGATGTTGAATTAGCAAGTCGGATTCAACAAAGTGTAGCTCGAAATCATAATCGATAAATGTCAAAATTGGCAGAGTTCAGTTCATCGAAATTGACAAAGTCGAAGTCAAAATCGAAACGATGGAGTCAGAAATGATGGAATATAAAGTATATTTTTATAGTTGAATTTCAAGATCAGAATTGGTTAGTTGGATTTAGAATTGACGACATATTGTAAATCAAAAGATACAAAGGGTCAGAAGTTAACTAGTCTAAATCGATATTATGAAGTTGAATATTTCATAATCATATGGTTAAATTTGTAGGATTAATAGAGAATATAATTCTAAAGTAGAATTATTTGTTAAGGGTCACGATGAATAGTTGTGACTATTAGGTATAGAGGCATGATTGAGGGTATATAAACAAACTTTTAATCATTCAAATAAAGTGTCTTTGTAAACACAAATTGCAAATATAAAGTGTACATAAAATAGATAACTCGTAATTGTTCAAGGGAGGTTGGGAGGTGCAAGGGCAGGCTATCGAATCTTGTAGGAAGTTGAAGCCTTCCTTCTAATCAAATTTGGTAAAAAGGTTGTTGGTGCATCCTTCAGTAATAGCTAAACATATGGGGTGTCGGTGCATCCTTCATTCGAAGATAAAAATATTGGGTGTTGTCGCATCCAGTAAGTCGGTGCTTGTGAAATACTTGTAAATGTGATTTTGGAGTAATAGAAAGAGTTTTTGGTTTTTCCCAGTGGGTTTCCATGATAAAATATTGTGTTATGTTTCTATTTTTTTTTTAAGTAATAAAAATTTAACAAATACCTAATATTGATTCACCCCCCCTCTCACTATTACTTTATTTTCCAACTATTGGTATCAGAGCAGGTCTCTTCACTAAATTTTAACTACTTGAAGAGAGATCATTTATCACTATGGATCATCAAGGAAAAATGACCTCCAAAGTTCCACTAAAGTTAATGGTGAGGATTATGTGTTTTGGAGTGTTACGATGAGAAGTCATTTAATGTCCTTTGGACTTGAATTTTGGTTATCTTTGGAAATAGGGTATGTATATCCAAAATATCCTTTCATGGATCTCAAAGGAAAAAAACAATTTGGGAACAATGTAAAAGAAGTTAATGCAATCTTGGTTGGATTAAACATAACATTGTTTGCCAAAGTAATGCATTGCAATGCAGTGAAGGAGATTTGGGACAAGTTGCAGTGTCACGTCCCCATGCCTCCGACCAGCAAAGAGGATGCGAACCATACTTAATCCGACTCGCTAAGAGCCCCATGAACATGTGAAATCATAAAATTTCTAAAACATAATGCTTAAACATACACACATGAACATTTATCATGCAAAGATGAAAACATCTATCAAGCACATCGGAGATATCATACAACCAACAGCATTCATACATGCATTCATTCAACATGTTCATTTCATTTTAATTAACAGTAAATATAAAATTGCAGAGGTAAAATGCACAAGATCACTTATCTTATGATGAACTCGATCTGTAACCAGCTACGTCGCTGCAACGTTCCACCCAAACATAGGCTAGCATGCTCCTTAATCTCTCAGCATCGCTGCCACCCCCGAGCTGGGCATGATTCTCCAAGGAATAAGGGAACTAGCAGGCTTACACATAGCCAAGGATACACAAAACACACAGCCAAGCCAACAGAGTTGGGTTTATCAGGCCATTAAGGAGTTGGAGAAGGCAAATTGCTAAGCTGGTGAGCTCATTACAGAGCCAAGGACACCTACACCAGAACTAGCCTGACCTCTAAGACACCCATCCACACCCAACACAAGGAATCAGTCCCTTCTCTGCTACATAGTCCCTCAGGCCCTGCATTCCCTTCCAGTGCTATTTTGGGGTGATGGAG
This sequence comes from Pseudotsuga menziesii, assembly GCA_001517045.1. NCBI lineage: Eukaryota > Viridiplantae > Streptophyta > Pinopsida > Pinales > Pinaceae > Pseudotsuga > Pseudotsuga menziesii. Next base: position 529,764 of record LPNX010868938.1, on the reverse strand, counting down.
AAGAACGCCAGCCCTCTAGCTCTATCTGTGTGGTTCCAGCCACCAGGTTTATCAAGCAAAACTAAGCCAACATCCCTGCTCCTATCACAGTCTGAAGACCAACCATTGCACACAAGCAACTAAGTCAGCTGTCTCAGCCTAAATAGGAAAATGAACTCTGAGTCATTATGGGCCCTATCGTGGCCAAAATGACTCTCAGGCGAATTTACAATAGCCCCCAACATGTAAGAAGGACCACAACAGCCACAACCAACCACGTGGGAAACACAGCCCATCCTGGGCAACGAGATCACCAAGAAGACATATAAAGACCACGCTGGGGAAGAAATTACAGTCTCCCAGCCTGTGGGTGAGCGTGAGCAACAATGAAAAACCCCCAATCAACCCGTGATGAAAGGATACAACCACATCATCCACCAATATGTGGGGAAAGAAACTACGTGGGTAAAACCCAGAAATTTCTGTGCGTGAGACCAAAAACGGGAAAGGAATCCTCTGCATGAAAATGCCCAGCAATAGAGAGGTCGCGAATTTGCAAGTGCCTGTGCATTTTTGCAACTCGTGGGAGAGAGTGGAATTTCCTGCATGAGTGAAGAGTGCGTGAGATTTTTCCCTTCCATTCTGAAGTCAACTGCTGTGGGTGGAGTGTGCAAGGAGGCAAGGATTGACAGTCCTGCCACCCCACTCCCAAAATAATTAACTGCCATAACTTCCCTCAGCTACCAGCAGAAATTATTAACTCAAGTGGTTGGAATAAGACAAAGGAAATGACACATGGGTTTTTCCCCTTTTGGCTCAAGATTGACAAATTCCCTCACATCCTCATCCTTGAGAAAATCATGCCCCATTCGATTTAGTTGCCGCGACCGTAGCTGGTTGTGTTCATTTAATTAATTATAGATGCATATTTACATGATGACCAATATAATATATGCCGCATGCCCCGACATTCAATCGGTGACAAATTTAAATCCCAAAACATAGCATGACCGATCAATGGTGGGGCCTTGGCCTTTGGCTCCACACCATGATCATTTACAATTTATACATCATATACATCTAATGTAATGGGGTCAAAACCGGGACATTACATTCCCCTACCCCTTCAATAGCACTGTCCTCAGTGCTTTATGAAATTTTGAACAAAATGCTACACTGGTATCGCCTCAGTGTTCCGCAGAATTGAAAAAAAATGGATGTGCCAATCGCATGGCATCCTCCAGCTCCCATGTAGCCTCCTCAGGTCCGAAGTGGTCCCATTTCACCTTTACATGCCCTATGGCTCGGTTCCGGAGCATTGTGACCTTCCTGTTGAGGATGCGCATTGGCTCGATTCAAAACTCTCCCTCGGGTTCCACCTGAATTACATCCCAATTTATCACATGGTTAGGCTCATGTACATATCTCTTAAGCAAAGAAACATGATAAACATTATGAGCTCTAGTGCTAGCAGGCAATGCAAGTCTATATGCAACTGGCCCTATCCTTTCAAGCACTTCAAACGGCCCACAGTATCTTGGTGACAACTTGGCACAACTCCCAAGCTTCAAGGAACTCTTCCTTGCCCTCACTCTGAGGTAAACATGATCCCCAATACTGAACTCCCTGTTCACCCTATGCTTATCTGCATAGCTTTTCTATCTGTCCTGTGCTGCTTTTAGCTTCTGCCTGATCTTTATGACCTCTTGCTCCATTTCCTTGAGCAATTCTGGTCCAAGCACAATCCGGTTCACTGGATTATCCCAAGTCACAGGTGTCCTACACCTTCTTCCATACAAAGCTTCATATGGACTCATCACCAAGGATGCTTGATGTCCATTGTTATAAGAAAACTCTACCAAGTGCAAGTAATCTTCCCACTTGGTTGGTTTGGCCATCACATACATGCGAAGCATATCTTCAAGCACCTGATTAACTCTCTCGAACTGACCATCTGTTTGCGGATGGTATGCAGTGCTGAAATTTATCCTTGTACCCAAATCTGCAAACAACCCCTTCCAAAAGTTGGAAGTAAACTTGACATCCCTATCAGATACTATTGACTTCGGCAATCCATGCAATTTGAATATCTCCTTCATGAAGATCTTGGCAATGTCACCAGCCTCATACGTAGACTTAACTGGTATAAAATGTGCTGCCTTAGTCAACTTGTCTACCACAACCATGATAGAATCATGTTGTCTCCAAGTCATCGGTAACCCTGTAATAAAATCCATGGAAATAACTTCCCATTTCCATTCTGGAACTGGCAAAGGCTGCAACAAACCTACGGGATGTTGATGCTCAACCTTTACCTGTTGACATTTCATACATCTTGAAATGTATTCAGCCATATCCTTTTTCATTCCTGGCCAGAAGTACTGCTTCCTAGCTGTAGCGATCGTCTTCTGATATCCTGGGTGACCAGAATATGGAGCTTGATGGATTTCATCCATGACAACTCTCCTCAAATCCGCTACATTCGGAATATAAATTCTATTTTTATAAGTGATAATTCCATCTCCTTCCAATTTATATCCCTCATACCTCTTCTCAAGACTTTGCTGTTGCAATTTGTCTTTTACTTGCTCATACAATCCATCTCCAGCAACATGATTAACAATCTGCTGCCTCAAATCTGATCGAAAAATACTAAGAGATGCCACATGCATTTCTTGCATTTTCCTGCTAAGTGCATCAGCTACCTTATTTTCCTTCCCTTTTATGTGCTTGATTTCAAAATCAAACTCACATAAAAATTCCATCCATCTTGCTTGCCTAGCATTCAGAGTAGGCTGATCAAATAGATACTTCAATCCACAGTGATCTGTTCTGAGCTCAAATCTCCTGCCCATCAAGTAATGTCTCCACATCTTGAGAGCATGTACTATGGCTGCAAGCTCCAGGTCATGAGTAGCATAGTTCTTCTCATGCTCCTTCAACTTTCTTGACTCATAACATATCACATGGTTGTCCTGCATAAGGACTCCTCCAAGCCCTTGTCCACATGCATCGGTACATACCACAAAATCTTTCTCTGGATCTGCAACCTTCAATACTGGTGCACTGGTGAGAAGACTTTTCAACCGCTGAAAGCTTTCCTCACACCTCGATGTCCATTCAAACTTCATCCCCTTCTTTTGCAAAGAGGTGATTGCATGTGCAACTTTGGAGAATCCCTCAATAAATCTCCTATAGTATCCTGCAAGTCCCATGAAAGATCTTACATCTGTCACATTTCTTGGAGTAGGCCAATTCATAATGGCTTCAATCTTTTCAGGGTCCACAGATATACCCTCTTCTGAGATAATGTGACCCAAATACTGAATTCTATCTCTATAGAAGTCACACTTGCTTAGTTTTGCATACAACTGATGCTCCCTGAGCAAACTCAATGTCAATCTTAAATGCTCTTCATGTTCTTCCTCATTCTTAGAATATACAAGAATGTCATCAAGGAAAACAAGAACAAACTTATCCAATATTCTGCTGCAGACACTATTCATAAGGCACATAAATGTAGATGGTGCATTGGTGAGGTCAAATGGTACCACTACAAACTCATAATGCCCATATCTTGTCCTGAAGGTTGTCTTATGAATGCCTTCATCCCTGATTCTCACCTGATGGTAACCAAACCTCAAGTCAATCTTGGAAAATACCTTTGCTCCTCTCATCTGATCGAAGAGGTCATCAATCCTAGGTAAAGGATATTTATTCTTCACAGTAACCTTGTTCAACTGCCTATAATCAATACATAACCTGAGTGTACCATCTTTCTTCTTTACAAACAGGACCGGTGCTCCCCAAGGAGACACACTCGATTGGATATACTTCTTTTCCAACAACTCTTGCAGTTACATCTTTAATTCTAGCATCTCCGGCGTACTCATCCTGTAGGGTGCCTTGGACACTGGTGCTGCTCCTGGCACAAGTTCAATTGTGAAATCAATGTCCCGTTTTGGAGGAAGCCCTAGAATCTCATCAGAAACACATCCCTGAATTCCTGTAACACCTGATAGTCCTCCAACCTAGGAGTTTCATCTCTCATTTCCTCCAAAACCTGAGCTGCATACAACTGGAAACCCTTCCTACAAAACTTCTTTAACTGCATTGCTGAAACCTGCCGTACTGAGATCACCTTTGGAATACCCTTCACAACTACTAGGTTCCCTTCTTCATTCATGCATTCAAAAGTCTAATTGTAACAGTCAAGCTTTACCCTGTGAGCTTCTAACCAATCCATTCCAATGAGAACATCATAGGAACCAAGCGGTAGAACATTCAGATCTACACAAGTGACCAATCCATTCATGACCAATGGACATTTGTCTACCACCTCACTAACCTTTCTCTTAGTTCCAGTGGCTAGCTGAACTAACCAAGACTTCCTATGCTTTACTTTCTTAAAAGCACAAATCTCCACTACTCTAGGAGTAATGTAACTGTGAGTAGAACCAGGGTCAATCAAAATAGAAACAGATTGCTCAGCAATCTTACCTGCTACTTCAACCACAGCTGACTGGTGGTCTGCTTGACGGTCCTCCAGTGCTGCATAGATCCTAGGAACTACCCTTGCTACTTGACCCACTGTTTCTGCTTCTTGAACGTTGTAAGCTGGTCTTACACTTTCATTCTCGAGTGGACAATTTCTGCGCATGTGGGGTCCTCCACATTTCCAACATTGAAGTGGCCCTCTATTCTGTTGTGGATCTTTAGGATTTTCTCCTGTCACTCCAACCAGCTTACTCGCAGCTTGGGATGGCTGCTTCTGCTGATTCCTGAAGCTAGAAGGTTTGAAACCTTTCTTTCTTTGGTCAAACTTCTCATTCTTCTTGTACTTCCATGCCTTATGGTAATCAGGTTTACCCTTGCTTTGCTCATAGCAATACTTAGCTTTCCTTATTGCTTCTTCAAGAGTTCTAGGCTCATAAAACTCAATTCTATCTTTGTAGGACTGAGGTAATCCACTCAGAAAACACTAGACCTTTATTTTTTCATCTCTGATGTACCGGACATACCTCAACAGCTCCAAAAACTTATTTGCATAATCTTCCATGGTCTGCTGTCCCAATCTCAGCTCATGGAACTCCTTAATCTTGTCATCATAATACCTGTCAGATAGGTATTTCTGCTTGAAATACTTCTTGAATTGTTTCCACTTCAGTCTCCTTTCGTTGATCCTCTTTACTTGCTTGAAGTGTTCCCACCAAATGGATGCCCTTCCATTCAGATTGAATATGGCAACTCTGGCCTTCATGTTTCCTGAATAGTCATGTACTTGAAATTACTTCTTAATACCAAGAAGCCAAGCTTCAGCCTCTTGTCCAGTCTTTATCTCACCATCAAACGTAGGAGGTTTAGCTTTCTTAAATTCATCACGAGAGCGATCCTTATGGTGTCTCTTTCTTTTTCTTTTATGAGAAGAAGAACTGGAATCCCCACTAGATTTTTCAGAATCAGATGTTCCACTAGAGGTCCTTCTCCTTCTCCTAGTATTGCTCTTACTGCCCTCTGGTCTTGCTGTACCTTGTCCAGAGTCTATCTTCTTATGCAAGTCTGTCAAACTCTGCAACAGGGCAGCATTCAACTGATGCCGCTCTTCTTGGGCTTTAATCAAGCTTCTCATAGTGGCTGCAACATCTGACGGGGTCTCTTGGAATCTTCTTCCATTAGACTCTATGTCATCATTCCTATTGCGAACATTTTCTCCCATGGCATCTCGGGCATGCTCATCAAAATCCCGAGCATCATATCCATCATGGGTTCTCATTCCGAACCACCACTTACTTACCAACTGCACTACCTGGAATACTTCCCTGGAAGGTGACTATGACTCTGCAAGCGTGTTAATAACACAATTTTTAGATGCATAACATTAGTATATATCAGAATCACTTACCTTCTCTTGGAATAACCATAAAAATAACAAATTTTCCCAACACAAAATTCTCTTTAAAGAAGGTCCATCTGAGGGGGACGACGGGGGTCAAGGGGGCTTGCCCCCTTGTTTTTTTTTTGGTAAAACGTTGGTTTTCGCGCAATTTGGTGCATTAGATCGCTGCCAATTTCTCTTTTTCAAACCTAAAAATTCCCTGAGAAATAGTCAAAAATCCCACTGGAAAACAATTAAAATCGGATGGAAAAATGTCGTGAAAAACTCAAATTTTCCCCCCTTGCGCAGAATCGGATCTCATTCCACTGTTCCTTCCACTGAATCGTCTCCCGGAGCATTTTTCCTTCCCCTGAATCGGCTCCCAGAACATTCTTCCTTCCGTCGAATCGGCTCCTGGAACATTCTTCCTTCCGCCGAATCGACTCCCGGAACATTCTTCCTTTCGATTGGCGAACTTAATTTTGACTGTCATTGACATCGGCTGTCGGGTGCCTTCCACATCGGCTGTCGGATGCCTCCGGCTTCCGCAATGGCGGACGCTCCTTCCCTTTCCTCTTCCGATCGACGCACTTTCTCTTGCAGCATCGGCATTCTTTTGGATCGGCCGGAAAATGCCTTCAGCTTCCGCAACGGCGAGTGTGCAAACCATAATTTCTTCTGATCGGGACTTTCGGAGAACAATTTTGACATCGGGCGTCGGCTGATTCTTGGATCGGCTGGAAAATGCCTTCGGCTTCTGCAACGGTGGCTCACCAAAGTCCGAATCCTTCCGATTTGGCACTTACATCGGACGTCAGCGGACTTTCACATCGGATGTCGGCTGCCTTTTGGATCGGAAGTCTCAATGATTTCGCTTCCGCAACGACGGCTGACGGGCCACTTTCCCCTCCAATAGCCCCAACACTTAGACAAATTTCAAACCTTTCTGTGGCATCAGCAGTCGGATGACTCTCACTTCGGCTGCGGAATTGCTTCGCCATCCGCAACGACGGCCAGGAGACTTCACCAATCCTTCCTCAACGGCGGAATTCCACTTCCTCCAGTGGTCCGACCGCTCAACACTTAGACGGTTTTTCTGAATTCGTTGGCTCACTGCTGTTCTGCTGGACATAGAGGGTGATTCTGCCCTCTATCAGAGGCTCTTTCTTGGCCCATAGAGGCCCACTGCTGCAACCCAAGCTCTGATACCATGCTGTCACATCCCCATGCCTCCGACCGGCAAAGAGGACGTGAACCATACTTAATCCGACTGGCTAAGAGCCCCATGAACATCTGAAATCATAAAATTTCTAAAATAGAATGCTTAAACATACACACATGAACATTTATCATGCAAAGATGAAAACATCTATCAAGCACAGCAGAGATATCATACAACCAACAGCATTCATACATGCATTCATTCAACATGTTCATTTCATTTTAATTAACAATAAATATAAAATTGCAGAGGTAAAATGAACAAGATCACTTATCTTATGATGAACTCGATCCGCAACCAGCTACGTCACTGCAACGTTCCACCCAACCATAGGCCAGCGTGCTCCTTAATCTCTCAGCATCGCTGCCACCCCCGAGCTGGGCATGATTCTCCAAGGAATAAGGGAACTAGCAAGCTTACACATAGCCAAGGATACACAAAACACACAGCCAAGCCAACATAGTTGGGTTTATCAGGCCATTAAGGAGTTGGAGAAGGAAAATTGCTAAGCTGGTGAGCTCATTACAGAGCCAAGGACACCTACACCAGAACTAGCCTGACCTCTAAGACACCCATCCACACCCAACACAAGGAATCAGTCCCTTCTCTGCTACACAGTCCCTCAGGCCCTGCATTCCCTTCCAGTGCTATTCAGGGGTGATGGAGAAGAAGGCCAGCCCTCTAGCTCTGTCTGTGTGGTTCCAGCCACCAGGTTTATCAAGCAAAACTAAACCAACATCCCTGCTCCTCTCACAGTCCGAAGACCAACCATTTCACACAAGCAACTAAGTCAGATGTCTCAGCCTAAACAGGAAAACGAACTCTGAGTCATTATGGGCCCTATCATGGCCAAAATGACTCTCAGGCGAATTTACAATAGCCCCCAACATGTAAGAAGGACCACAAGAGCCACAACCAACCACGTGGGAAACGCATCCCGTCCTGGGCAACGAGATCACCAAGAAAACATATACATACCACACTGGGGAAGAAATTACAGTCTCCCAGCCTGTGGGTGAGCATGAGCAACAATGCAAAACCCCCAATCAACCTGTGATGAAAGGATATGACGACATCATCCACCAATCCGCAGGGAAAGAAACTACATGGGTAAAACCCAGAAATTTCTGTGCGTGAGACCAAAAACGGGAAAGGAATCCTCTGCGTGAGAATGCCCAGCAATAGAGAGGACGTGAATTTGCAAGTGCTTGCACATTTTTGCAACTCATGGGAGAGAGTGGAATTTCCTGCGTGAGTGAAGAGTGCATGAGAGTTTTCCCTTCCATTCTGAAGTCAAATGCTGTGGGTGGAGTGTGCAGGGAGGCAAGGATTGACAGTCCTGCCACCCCACTCCCAAAATAATTAACTGCCATAACTTCCCTCAGCTACCAGCAGAAATTATTAACTCAAGTGGTTGGAATAAGACAAAGGAAATGACACATGGGTTTTTCCCCTTTTGGCTCAAGATTGACAAATTCCCTCACATCCTCATCCTTGAGAAAATCATACCCCATTCGATTTAGTTGCCGCGACCGTAGCTGGTTGTGTTCATTTAATTAATTAGAGATGCATATTTACATGATGACCAATATAATATACGCCGCATGCCCCGACATTCAATCAGTGACAAATTTAAATCCCAAAACATAGCATGATAGCATGACCGATCAATGGTGGGGCCTTGTCCTTTGGCTCCACACCATGATCATTTACAATTTATACATCATATACATCTAATGTAACGGGGTCAAAACCGGGACATTACATTCCCCTCCCCCTTCAATAGCACTGTCCTCAGTGCTTTGCGAAACTTTGAACAGAATGCTACACTGGTATCGCCTCAGTGTTCCGCAGAATTCAAAAAAAATGGATGTGTCAATCGCATGGCATCCTCCAACTCCCATGTAGCCTCCTCAGGTCCGAAGTGCTCCCATTGCACCTTTACCTGCCCTATGGCTCGGTTCCGGAGCATTGTGACCTTCCCGTCGAGGATGCACATAGGCTCGATTGGAAACTCTCCCTTTGGTTCCACCTGAATCACATCCCAATTTATCACATGGTTAGGATCATGTACATATCTCTTAAGCAAAGAAACATGAAAAACATTATGAGCTCTAGTGCTAGCAGGAAATGCAATTCTATATGCAACTGGCCCTATCCTTTCAAGCACTTCAAACGGCCCACGGTATCTTGGTGACAACTTGGCACAACTCCCAAGCTTCAAGGAACTCTTCCTTGCCCTCACTCTGAGGTAAACATGATCCCCAATACTGAACTCCCTGTTCACCCTATGCTTATCTGCATAGCTTTTATGTCTGTCCTGTGCTGCTTTTAGCTTCTTCCTGATCTTTATGATCTCTTGCTCCATTTCCTTGAGCAATTCTAGTCCAAGCACAATCCGGTTCACTGGATTATCCCAAGTCACAGGTGTCCTACACCTTCTTCCATACAAAGCTGCATATGGACTCATCCCCAAGGATGCTTGATGTCCATTGTTATAAGCAAACTCTACCAAGTGCAAGTAATCTTCCCACTTGGTTGGTTTGGCCATCACATACATGCGAAGCATATCTTCAAGCATCCGATTAACTCTCTCGGTTTTACCATCTGTTTGCGGATGGTATGCAGTGCTGAAATTTAGCTTTGTACCCAAATCTGCAAACAACCCCTTCCAAAATTTGGAAGTAAACTTGACATCCCTATCAGATACTATTGCCTTCGGCAATCCATGCAATTTGAATATCTCCTTCATGAAGATCTTGGCAATGTCACCAGCCTCATACGTAGACTTAACTGGTATAAAATGTGCTGCCTTAGTCAACTTGTCTACCACAACCATGATAGAATAATGTTGTCTCCAAGTCATCGGCAACCCTGTAATAAAATCCATGGAAATAACTTCCCATTTCCATTCTGGAACTGGCAAAGGCTGCAACAAACCTGCGGGATGTTGATGCTCAACCTTTACCTGTTGACATTTCATACATCTTGAAATGTATTCAGCCATATCCTTTTTCATTCCTGGCCAGAAGTACTGCTTCCTAGCTGTAGCGATCATCTTCTAATATCCTGGGTGACCAGAATATGGAGCTTGATGGATTTCATCCATGGCAACTCTCCTCAAATCCGCTACATTCGGAATATAAATTCTATTTTTATAAGTGAGAATTCCATCTCCTTCCAATTTATATCCCTCATACCTCTTCTCAAGACTTTGCTGTTGCAATTTGTCTTTTACTTGCTCATACAATCCATCTCCAGCAACATGATTAACAATCTACTGCCTCAAATCTGATCGGCAAATACTATGAGATGCCACATGCATTTCTTGCATTTTCCTGCTAAGTGCATCAGCTACCTTATTTTCCTTCCCTTTTATGTGCTTGATTTCAAAATCAAACTCACATAAAAATTCCAGCCATCTTGCTTGCCTAGCATTCAGAGTAGGCTGATCAAATAGATACTTCAATCCACAGTGATCTGTTCTGAGCTCAAATCTCCTGCCCATCAAGTAATGTCTCCACATCTTGAGAGCATGTACTATGGCTGCAAGCTCTAGGTCATGAGTAGCATAGTTCTTCTCATGCTCCTTCAACTTTCTTGACTCATAACATATCACATGGTTGTCCTGCATAAGGACTCCTCCAAGCCCTTGTCCACATGCATACATACCACAAAATCTTTCTATGGATCTGCAACCTTCAATACTCATGCACTGGTGAGAAGATTTTTCAACCGCTGAAAGCTTTCTTCACACCTCGATGTCCATTCAAAATTCATCCCCTTCTTTTGCAAAGAGGTGATTGCATGTGCAACTTTGGAGAATCCCTCAATGAATGTCACATACCCCAATTTTGTAAAATTATATAATTTGTTTTATTTAATTTCTGAGACATTATGTTAAACTTAATCCTAAGTAGGGATTGATGACTCAGCAGAGTCAACAGTTATGGAGTGTAATTCAGAATATTTTATTAATAATAAATAAATTATGGAGACAACAGCATGGGAGAGCTGTTAAAAGAGGCTACTGGTCAAACTGGTGGATGGAACTAGGTGGAAAGGCAAAAGACAAGTGGCAGCATCCTCAAACACTTCCTAAGTTGCAGGTGGCAACTTCCCTACATTTGGGGTCATGATTCCCCAAGAAAGTGGAATCTGAGCAGGTGGCTCATTAAATGACAGTTAACCCAACTAAGACCTAGGCAATCTTTAAAAGTACTCAATGAAGAGAGCTGAGGCTGCTCAGATTTTATTCCAGAGACAATTCATTCAGGTGAATGTTATTCAGGAATTTCATTGAGGAAAGAGGGAAAAACAGTAAGGAAGTGTTTTGAGTGGATTGCTGCAGTAACTTGACTCTGAATACAACTATTTGGGCTAAGAGAACTGACTGATAGTTCTGATTTAATATTGAGTTGAAGACTGGTATCTGATTTGCTGCACCTAGTTCTAGCCAGGGAGACCAGAGCAAGCTCGGGGGTCCTGAGAAGTCACTGTCTGAGCGCTCTCCAGGAGTTGGTAGGGAGGAACGGCCTCCTATCGCTGTTGTTGTCCACAGTCTAACAGGTTCTGCTATTTATTTCTTTTTGTTACTGCATATGAATGGATGCATGTATGTTTATCAGTTCATTTAAGTTAGTATCTCAGAGTATCATAAGTTAAATCTGTTAGTAGTACTGTGTTTTTCCACATCTGGTATCACCAGACCGTACTCCAGTACAGCATCTCAGTATTGAGAAATAGTATTTCTTCTGAACTGAGTTCCTAGTTAGTTGCTTCAAGTGTTTTCTCAAAACTTATATGTTATTTTCTGACAGTCAAAACAAAGAAAGAAAAGTTAATTATTTTTGTATTGTTTATTTGTCTTTACCATAAGACTAGATAGTAAAGGATCAGTTAGAATTTTACTTCTTACCATAGTTTCATTCTACATAACAGGATAGTTTCTTTATTAAAATAAATTTAAGCAAGAACAGGTATTATAAATTACTGTTAACAATTCAGGATTAAAGATAATGTGTATTATAATGTTTATTCCTTTCTGGTTGATTTGATTCTTTTGTTTCAAACTAAGTTGTACAGGTTGCAGGGTTTATATTCTTTTTCTGAATAGAAGTATGTTAACATTTCGTTCTTGTAGAATAATTATAAGTAAACATTTTCAACTAAGAAAATAAACTATTTACAGCAGAGTTTCGAAAGAATAGTAAAACTACAAAGAAGTAAATATTGAATAGTATTCTAATAATTATAAAAATAATCAAAGTTAAATAAAAGGAGGACCTAGTATTATAACTAGAATAAGATTGCTAATACTGTGTTAGTAATTAATATTATAGTAATAATGTTTATTCTGACATATGTCTATTAACTAGTATGAACCCTACTTTTATTACTTTAACCAAGTATATTATTATAAACAAAGCATAGTATAACTCAGGTATTTAACCTGACAACAAATCTGTAAAATAATTTCTTATTTAACTAACTCAGATGTTTTAAAAATCAAAGGTAAATAATAGAACTGTTGAATAAACGAGCTTAATCATGAGGGTAATGATTTGTATTACCCACAGTTACAAAAGAATATTACTATTATATATTATATCAAAACCAGAAATAATATAGCTTATAAACTGTAAAATAGGGTTAAAACCCTAGATAGTTATTTACTGCAAGTAATTAATAATTATAAAAATAACACAAGTGTTCATAGTAGCTGCATTGTAAAACAACTCATTAAGGCTGTTCTAAGCCTGAAGAACTATTTCTTCTTAAAAACAGACTTTAAACAAAAATGATGCATTAATACTTTCAAAAGTAACTCTGTACAAGAAGAAAAGACATGAGTACAGAACGCTCGACCATCGAGCTTAAATGTTTAAACCTCAACAGTATTTTAACAAGACAAATGTCTCCTCATTGAAAATCATTAAATAAACCAAAGAAACTGTAATATTCTTCTCACAGGCCGAGTTATTAAATAAACACAATAAGGATACTTTGTTCTAATCCTTCCAATACTGCTTTAAGGAACTACAAGAAATAGAAACAGTTTCCAAAGTATTATAGAACTGAGGGTATAAAACCCTAACTTCTTCCAAACAATCATAAGAATAACGGAACTCTGTATTATTTAATAACCCAAACTGTAACAAAAATATACAGGAAGGCGTGCGGCCTGTATCAATGTTTTAAAACAGTAAACACCAGGCTTATAGCTGGTTAAGCTTATAAAACCAAACAACAACTGCAAGTAGAGTCTTACACTCACGGCCGTAGCCGGAGGGTTCTCTTTAAAGAGATAGGGTTTAACCCTTAAATTCAAACATAAAAGAAAACAATCCGAAAATCCCTGGAGGATAACAAAAAGCGCTGCAACAACCACTCTGTACAGTTTGCTTAAGGGTTTCACACATTGCGATAAGCCGTGGAAGGACCAAGGCTTACCCGGGTCTTGGAGCCGTAACCTTTACTCTGGTGAAAACGAAGAAGAGAACCAGGTTCACCTGCAAGGGAAAATGTTGCACAGAGTTTTAGTATCAGCTTTTAAATGTAAAAGAATTATATTAACTGGTATAAATTATTGTTTATTAAAGAAAAGCAAAGAATAGCTTCTTACCTGTTAACAAACCCTCGCAGCGAAGCTATGACTTTTTCCAGCGAATCGATAGAGTGGGTAAGAACCCGGCAGAGTGTAATAATCTATCTTACAGCCAGTAACTTGAACCAGCCACGCCACGCTGAAGGAATATAACGCTGGAGGGTACAGAAAATGGAAGGACTGTCACCAACTGAAACCAGTTAAACAATGGCGAGGAGCAGAAGCAAACAACACAGTGGTAAACACCCCTTTTCAACCTCACAATTCAAAAGCAAAGCTCACGAGGAGCCGAGGCAGCAACGAGAGCAAACACAGTCAAAACTTCAGTGGTTTGGTCCGAAGAGTTAGCAGAGCGGCCGAGGGCCCGAGGGCAAAGAAAATAACAAGCTAGGGTTCAGTCAACACATATATAATGATGGAGTGTGGCTGATAAATGACCACGTATCGTTTTAATAATTGGCATGATGTTGGCTATTATTCCATAGTCCTCGACCGTTGAGTTTTTATAAACCAAATTATCGCTGGAAGGTTCCAAAGGAGGTCTCGCTCCATAGTTTAACCTGCATAATATCAAGAGCCTCGTACATTAGTCAAATATCTATATAAATTGCATGCTACGTATAGTTTAATCATCAGCATTATGTTTTTACATATAGCATGATTATATATTGTTTATTTTATCGCATGCTACGTAAGGTTATACACAACCTTGTCGCACTAGCATAGCATTTCCTTATGATAACAATAAACTATTTTATAATAGATTTGATTATAGTTTAGTTGTAATAGTTTACAACTTAAATGCTATCTATTTGGCTTTAAAAGGATAGTGGTACTCATTTCTACTCTTTGGAGTATATGCAATTATTGTTATTTCTCTTATGTTAATGATAATATGTTTGGGATTAATGCTAGTATATAGTTTAAATACTTGGGAACTAAGGAGAATACCCCTTTTTGTTTATGTCATAACATTGTTGGCAACAAGTAGACTTAACACTCTCCAAACTCAAAATTTGTAAGAGACTTCAAAGAAGGATAGATTAGAAAGTTTGTATCTTTTCCTTGTTTGTTAATCTAGTCTAGAGATATCATAAGAGATCAAACGAAATGGATCTAGGACTGGTTCCAACAGTATAGGTTTCCAATTCTTGATACTTGTTGGGAATTATAAATTATAGATGTTGCAATAAAAATAACTATGAATTGATGTAATTAATAGTTCTCCTCAATAGAAAACTGAACAGAGTGTAATCTAAGCTTGGTATGACATTACTATAACTTTGCCAAAGGAAGTAAATCTATGAAACTGTGAACTTTCTAAAATGATAGCTGCCAAGTAAGAAATAATAAATACATTCTTCAGGATGGACATATAGAAGTTATCGTATTTGTAAAATTTATTAATTTCTGTGACATTGGAAGAAGTAGACCTTTACTACTTTGTTTATAGGAAAAATGCCGTTCTTTTTATATTAAGTCTCAAAGGAAAGCTTCAGTAGTAATAGAAATAATACCTTGAGAAGTATGGTATGTCTTTCTAGCATGATTAAACTTTACCAAAACAAATATATGCAGAAAACTAAACTGTAACTTCAAAGATTTGTTAACATCGAACAATACTTTTACCTGTATACCTGTAATAAAAAGGAAACGGCTGCGTTAGCTCGAAAGCTAAGTAAGCCCAGCCCTTAGACGACAAACCACCTTATGTCACAAACAGAAAAACAGTCAGTAGCTGAAAAAGAAACTGTTCTACAAAGTACAGAATAATTAAATAGTTATTCAGTTACAATAGAAAAGGCATAAACTAATCAACCAGTTAACAACTGCATTTATTGTGATCTTATGTGATTTTTAAAAGTTTTAAATTTTTCGTAAATTTGGGGTTTTGACAATGAATCTCCTATAGTATCCTGCAAGTCCCATGAAAGTTCTTACATCTGTCACATTTCTTGGAGTAGGCCAATTCATAATGGCTTCAATCTTTTCGGGGTCCACAGATATACCCTCTTCTGAGACAATGTGACCCAAATACTGAATTCTATCTCTATAGAAGTCACACTTGCTTAGTTTTGCATACAACTGATGCTCCCTGAGAAAACTCAATGTCAATCTTAAATGCTCTTCATGTTCTTCCTCATTCTTAGAATATACAAGAATGTCATCAAGGAAAACAAGAACAAACTTATCCAAATATCTGCTGAAGACACTATTCATAAGGCACATAAATGTAGCTGGTGCATTGGTGAGGTCAAATGGTACCACTACAAACTCATAATGCCCATACCTTGTCCTGAAGGTTGTCTTATGAATGTCTTCATCCCTGATTCTCACCTGATGGTAACCAGACCTCAAGTCAATCTTGGAAAATACCTTTGCTCCTCTCATCTGATTGAAGAGGTCATCAATCCTAGGAAAAGGATATTTATTCTTCACAGTAACCTTGTTCAACTGCCTGTAATCAATACATAACCTGAGTGTACCATATTTCTTCTTTACAAACAGGACCCGTGCTCCCCAAGGAGACACACTCGGTCGGATATACTTCTTTTCCAACAACTCTTGCAATTGCATCTTTAATTCTAGCATCTCCGGCATACTCATCCTGTAGGGTGCCTTGGACATTGGTGCCACTCCTGGCACAAGTTCAATTATGAAATCAATGTCTCGTTTTGGAGGAATCCCTGGAATCTCATCAGGAAACACATCCATGAATTCCTGTAACACCTGATAGTCCTCCAACCTGGGAGTTTCATCTCTCATTTCCTCCAAAACCTGAGCTGCATACAACTGGCAACCCTTCCTACAGAACTTCTTTAACTGCATTGCTGAAACCTGCCATACTGAGATCACCTTTGGAATACCCTTCACAACTACTAGGTTCCCTTCTTCATTCATGCATTCAAAATTCTTATTGTAACAGTCAAGCTTTACCCTGTGAGCTTCTAACCAATCCATTCCAATGAGAACATCATAGGAACCAAGCGGTAGAACATTCAGATCTACACAAGTGACCAATCCATTCATGACCAATGGACATTTTTCTACCACCTCACTGACCTTTCTCTTAGTTCCAGTGGCTAGTTGAACTAACCAAGACTTCCTATGCTTTACTTTCTTAAAAGCACAAATCTCCACTACTCTAGGAGTAATGTAACTGTGAGTAGAACCAGGGTCAATCAAAATAGAAACAGATTGCTCAGCAATCTTACCTGCTACTTCAACCACAGCTGATTGGTGGTCTGCTTGACGGTCCTCCAGTGCTGCATAGATCCTAGGAACTACCCTTGCTACTTGATCCACTGTTTCTGCTTCTTGAACATTGTAAGCTGGTCTTACACTTTCATTCTCGAGTGGACAATTTCTACGCATGTGGGGTCCTCCACATTTCCAACATTAAAGTGGCCCTCTATTCTGTTGTGGATCTTTAGTATTTTCTCCTGTCACTCCAACCGGCTTACTCGCAGCTTGGGATGGCTGTTTCTACTGATTCCTGAAGCTAGAAGGTTTGAAACCTTTCTTTCTTTGGTCAAACTTCTCGTTCTTCTTGTCCTTCCATGCCTTATGGTAATCAGGTTTACCCTTGCTTTTCTCATAGCAATACTTAGCTTTCCTTATTACTTCTTCAAGAGTTCTAGGCTCATAAAACTCAATTCTATCTTTGTAGGACTGAGGTAATCCACTCAGAAAACGTGGGACATTTACTTTTTCATCTATGATGTACCGAACATACCTCAACAGCTCCAAAAACTTATTTGCATACTCTTCCATGGTCTGCTATCCCAATCTCAGCTCATGGAACTCCTTAATCTTGTCATCATAATACCTGTCAGATAGGTATTTCTGCTTGAAATACTTCTTGAACTCTTTCCACTTCAGTCTCCTTTCGCTGATCCTCTTTACTTGCTTGAAGTGTTCCCATCAAATGGATGCCCTTCCATTCAAATTGAATATGGCAACTCTGGCCTTCATGTTTCCTGAATAGTCATGTACTTGAACGTACTTCTTAATACCAAGAAGCCAAGCTTCAACCTCTTGTCTAGTCTTTATCTCACCATCAAACGTAGGAGGTTTAGCTTTCTTAAATTCATCACGAGAGCGATCCTTATGGTGTCTCTTTCTTTTTATTTTATGAGAAGAAGAACTGGAATCCCCACTGGATTCTTCAGAATCAGATGTTCCACTAGAGGTCCTTCTCCTTCTCCTAGTACTGCTCTTACTGCCCTCTGGTCTTGCTGTACCTTGTCCAGAGTCTATCTTCTTATGCAAGTCTGTCAAACTCTGCATCAGGGCAGCATTCAACTGATGCTGCTCTTCTTGGGCTTTAATCAAGCTTCTCATAGTGGCTGCAATATCTGACGGGGTCTCTTGGAATCTTCTTCCATTAGACTCTATGTCATCATTCCTATTGCGAACATTTTCTCCCATGGCATCTCGGGCATGCTCATCAGAATCCCGAGCATCATATCCGTCATGGGTTCTCATTCCGAACCACCACTTACTTACCAATTGCACTACCTGGAGTACTTCCCTGGAAGGTGACTATGACTCTGCAAGCGTGTTAATAACACAATTTTTAGATGCATAACATTAATATATATCAGAATCACTTACCTTCTCTTGGAATAACCATAAAAATAACAAATTTTCCCAACACAAAATTCTCTTTAAAGAAGGTCCATCTGAGGGGGACGACAGCGATCAAGGGGGATTGCCCCCTTGTTTTTTTTTTGTTTTTTTTTTTGTAAAACATTGGTTTTCGTGCAATTTGGCGCATTAGATCGCTGCCAATTTCTCTTTTTCAGCCCTGAAAATTCCCTGAGAAACAGTCAAAAATCCCACTGGAAAACAGTTAAAATCGGCTGGAAAAATGTCGCAAAAAACTCAAATTCCCCCCCCTTGCGCAGAATCGGATCTCATTCCACTGTTCCTTCCGCTGAATCGGCTCCTGGACCATTCTTCCTTCCCCTTAATTGGCTCCCGGAACATTCTTCCTTCCGTCGAATCGGCTCCTGGAACATTCTTCCTTCCGCCGAATCGGCTCCCGAAACATTCTTCCTTTCGATTGGCAAACTTAATTTTGATTGTCATCGACATCAGCTGTCGGGTGCCTTCCACATCGGCTGTCGCATGCCTCTGGCTTCCGCAATGGCGGACGCTCCTTCCCTTTCCTCTTTCGATCGACGCACTTTCTCTTGCGGCGTCGTCAGTCTTTTGGATCGGCCAGCAAATGCCTTCAGCTTCCGCAACGGCGGGCGTGCAAACCATAACTTCTTCCAATCGGGACTTACGAAGAACAATTTTGACGTCGGGCGTCATCTGATTCTTGGATCGGCCGAAAAATGCCTTCATCTTCCGCAACGGCGGCTCACCAAAGTCCGAATCCTTCCGATTTGGCACTTAGGTCGAACGTCGACGGACTTTCACATCAGATGTCGGCTGCCTTTTGGATCGGAAGTCTTAATGATTCCGCTTCCGCAATGGCAGCTGACGGGCCACTTTCCCCTCCGATTGCCACAACACTTAGACAAATTTCAAACCTTTCTGTGGCATCGGCAATCGGATGACTCTCACTTCGGCTGTGGAATTGCTTCGCCGTCCGCAATGACGGACAGGAGACTTCACCAATCCTTCCTCAACGGCGGAATTCCACTTCCTCTAGTGGTCCGACCGCTCAACACTTAGACGGTTTTTCTGAATTCGTTGGCTCACTGTTGTTCTGCTGGACATAGAGGGTGATTCTGCCCTCTATCAGCGGCTCTTTCTTGGCCCATAGAGGCCCACTGCTGCAACCCAAGCTCTGATACCATGCTGTCACGTCCCCATGCCTCCGACCGACAAAGAGGACGCGAACCATACTTAATCCGACTGGCTAAGAGCCCCATGAACATGTTAAATCATAAAATTTCTAAAACAGAATGCTTAAACATACACACATGAACATTTATCATGCAAAGATGAAAACATCTATCAAGCACAGCAGATATATCATACAACCAACAGCATTCATACATGCATTCATTCAACATGTTCATTTCATTTTAATTAACAGTAAATATAAAATTGCAGAGGTAAAATGCACAAGATCACTTATCTTATGTTGAACTCGATCCGCAACCAGCTACGTCGCTGCAACGTTCCACCCAACCATAGGCCAGCGTGCTCCTTAATCTCTCAGCATCGCTGCCACCCCCGAGTTGGGCATGATTCTCCAAGGAATAAGGGAAATAGCAGGCTTACACATAGCCAAGGATACACAAAACACACAGCCAAGCCAACAGAGTTGGGTTTATCAGGCCATTAAGGAGTTGGAGAAGGCAAATTGCTAAGCTGGTGAGCTCATTACAGAGCCAAGGACACCTACACCAGAACTAGCCTGACCTCTAAGACACCCATCCACACCCAACACAAGGAATCAGTCCCTTCTCTGCTACATAGTCCCTCAGGACCTGCATTCCCTTCCAGTGCTATTCAGGGGTGATGGAGAAGAAGGCCAACCCTCTAGCTCTGTCTGTGTGGTTCCAGCCACCAGGTTTATCAAGCAAAAATAAGCCAACATCCCTGCTCCTCTCACAGTCCGAAAACCAACCATTGCACACAAGCAACTAAGTCAGTTATCTCAGCCTAAACAGGAAAACGAACTCTGAGTCATTATGGGCCCTATCGTGGCCAAAATGACTCTCAGGTGAATTTACAATAGCCCCCAACATGTAAGAAGGACCACAACAGCCACAACCAACCACGTGGGAAACACAGCCCGTCCTGGGAAACGAGATCACCAAGAAAACATATACAGACCACGCTGGGGAAGAAATTACAGTCTCCCAGCCTGTGGGTGAGCGTGAGCAACAATGCAAAACCCCCAATAAACCCGTGATGAAAGGATACGACCACATCATCCACTAATCTGCGGGGAAAGAAACTACATGGGTAAAACCCAGAAATTTCTGTGCGTGAGACCAAAAACGGGAAAGGAATCCTCTGCGTGAGAATGCCCAGCAATAGAGAGGACGCGAATTTGCAAGTGCCTGCGCGTTTTTGCAACTCGTGGGAGAGAGTGGAATTTCCTTCGTGAGTGAAGAGTGCGTGAGAGTTTTCCCTTCCATTCTGAAGTCAACTGCTGTGGGTGGAGTGTGCAGGGTGGCAAGTATTGACAGTCCTGCCACCCCACTCCCAAAATAATTAACTGCCATAACTTCCCTCAGCTACCAGCAGAAATTATTAACTGAAGTGGTTGGAATAAGACAAAGGAAATGACACATGGGTTTTTCCCCTTTTGGCTCAAGATTGACAAATTCCCTCACATCCTCATCCTTGAGAAAATCATGCCCCATTCGATTTAGTTGCCGCGACCGTAGCTGGTTGTGTTCATTTAATTAATTATAGATGCATATTTACATGATGACCAATATAATATACGCCGCATGCCCTGACATTCAATCGTTGACAAATTTAAATCCCAAAACATAGCATGACCGATCAATGGTGGGGCCTTGGCCTTTAGCTCCACACCATGATCATTTACAATTTATACATCATATACATCTAATGTAACGTGGTCAAAACCGGGACATTACATGCAAATCATATATGAAGGAGATACGAAGGTAAAAAGGGCCAAACTCTAGACATTTAAATCTCAATTTGAAATTATAAAAATGAAGGAAGAAGAGAACATATCATAATACTTTGAGAGAATAGATGAAATTGTTAATGCAATTCAAGGGCTAGGAGCGGAATTGGAAGAAATTGAAATAGTTGAAAAAGTGTTGAGAACACTTCCAATGATTTACAATCCTAAAATTTCCACCCTAGAAGATAGAGAAAATATTGACAAGCTTACCATGAATGAACTATATGGTATCCTCATAGCTTATGAGATGAGGATTGGTCAAGATAAATATCAAAAGAAGGAAGTGACTTTCAAGGCAGCTAAAGTATCCAAGAAATCCAAAAAAAATATTTAATCAAAAGATTCTAATGATGAAGTAGCACTTCTTGTTAAAAGTATTAAGAAAGGTACAGGTAAGTACAAAGGGAAATTACCCTTAAAATGCTTTAACTGTGGGCGATATGGCCCCTTTTTTCTTCCAAATTCCCATATCCCAAACATGAAGACAATGATGAGTATCTTGAAGAATTCAAGAAGAGAAAATGGGAATATAGGAAAATAACAAAAATAAGTCCTTTTACTCCATGGATGATAGCTACTCAGATGAGTCTAGTGAAGATGAAGAAACCGAATTTCTATTCATGGGAATAAAGAGAGAAAACCATGAAGAAGAATCAGAAGGAGTGGTAGACCTTGAGGCATAACTCATAAGTAATATTTAAGAATTAAGGAAGTATAAAAGGATGTACAAACAATTAAAAACTAAAGTGACATAGGATGAAGAAAAAAAGAATGATATATAAAAGAATGATTTTTTACTTAAAAAATATGCTTCAAGAAGATAAAAGGGTTGAAAACAGTCTAGAATAGAAGCTCAAGAAAAGAGAGAAAGAATTAGAGAAAATCTTAAGCAGAATTAGTCTTACTTAGAAAGAGAATTGATGAAGAATACTTTCAATCAAAATTTGTGAGCAACTCAAAAACTCTATATGACATCCTAAGTTGCCAAAGATCAGCCAGTAATAAAAACTAGACTAAGCTATGACAAAGGAATGAAATCAAAACAATCCTCTCCCACAATATAGGATGGAAACAAAAGAAGTTATGCTGGTGTACTCAAAGCGCCAGTTGAAAAAGGATATGGTCAAAAACTTGATTGTTTTCAAAATGAAAGAAGGATAAATAAAATTCCAAGAATACCAGTGACAAACAAAAATATGCAACTATTTTTGGGTAATTTCTATGTTTGTAACAATTTTGGGAATAAAGCATTTAATTGTAGGATGAACCAAAAACATAATAAAAAATCTCCCTACAAGAAAGACAATTCTAGTAATCCTCTAATATGTAGAAGTCATAATTATTTTGCACCTTTACATAAGTATGACAAAGAATGTTACAAATGTGGTAACTATAGGCATATAGCTATAAACTGCAAAACCTTAACTCCTATTGAAAAAGGATCCACAAATATAGACAAGGAGTAAAGAAAGGCTTGGAAAATAATAGAAGATGTGAAAGAAAAAATTTCAATAACTCTATGATCCACAAAAAATAAAAATCCATGGCATGTGGACAGTGGATGTTCAAAACACATGATAGGATACCCAAGCAAATTCATCAGCCTAAAACGAGATCAAAAGGGAAAAGTTACTTTTGGAGATAATCTATCTTCTAAAATAATTGGTAAGGGAACAATGACTCTTAGAAACAAGGTTAAATAAAAAATTGTTGTGTTAGTATAAAACTTAAATCCTAATCTCCTAAGTGTAAGTCAAACTTGTGATCAAGGGCACATTTGCATATTTGATTCCAAGAAGTGTGAAATCAGAAAGAAAAACTGAGGAAAACTTGTTAGGACTACTGTGAGAACTTCAAGAAATGTATACACCCTAGAAAATGAAGAAAAATGTTACATGAGTCAAATTGATGAAAGTATGATGTGGCATAAAAGGATGGGGCACTTAAAATTTGACAATATTGTAAAAATAAGTAAGAAGGGAGTCATAAGAAACTTACCAAAGATCATAAAACCTCCTGACTATGTTTGTAGGCATTGTCTTCATGAGAAACAAACAAAATCAAGTTTCAATATCAAAGAGTATACAACATCACAACCATTAGAAATAATTCTCATCGACCTATGTGGTCCTACAAGGACTAAAAAGTATGCAACGTGAGCGACACTTCATGTTATTCATTGATGATCATACAAGGATGACTTGGAATTTCTTAAAGAAAAATCAGAAACTTTAATAAAGTTTAAATCCTTCAAAACACTAGTTGAAAATGAAACAAATATCAAAATTAAATTTCTAAGTTCAGAAAATGGTGGAGGGTTTACCTTATATGAATTCAATGAGTATTGTGAAACTCGTGGTGTCAAAAAACAATTCTCAGCCCCAAAAACTCCTCGGAAAAATGGAGTAGTTGAGAGAAAGAATAGGACATTTCAAGAAGTAGCCAGAACCATGCTTAAATAAGCTAAACTTCTAGACAACTATTGGAGAGAAGAAATATGCACAGTTGTTTATATACAGAATAGAGGACAACTCGGAGTAAATAGTGAAAAAACACCTTATGAGCTTTATTTTGGTAGAGAAGCATCAGTCAAGTACTTTAGAGTCTTTGGAAGTAAATGCTACATAAAGAGAGATGATGATAATCTTGGGAAATTTGAATCCAGGACATATGAAGGAAAATTTCTTGGATATTCATCTACCAAAAATGCATACAAATTCTACAATCTAAGATCACACAAGATCATAGAAATCGTAAGTGTAAATGTTGATGGAACTAAACAAGGAAAAAATAAAATTCAAGAAAATGAGCCTTGATGAAAAAACTAATGATGAAGAGAAAGATGAATATTCTCAAAAGGAGGAGTTTGTAAAGGAAGAGAAAGATGGAGAATCTCAAAAGAAGGATTCTATTAAAGAAGAGGAATATGGATATTCTCAAAAGCAGGAGACTTTGGAACAAAAGGAAGAAAGCGAAGATGAAGACTCTCCTAGATCTGACACAAAAACTCCATCTATAAGAATTAAAAAGAATCATCCTGAAACTCTAATCATAGGTGACAAAGATGTAGGAGTTAGTACAAGAAGAAGACTAATGTTTCAAGAACAAGCATTAATCTCATCGGTTGAGCCAAAAAAAATTGTAGAGGCTAGAAAAAATGGCGATTGGATCAATGCCATGAATGATGAGTTGGACCAAATAGAGAAAAAATAAACTTGGAAACTTGTCCCAAGACCAAAAGGCATGAACGTTATTGGGACCAAATGGATATTCAAAAACAAGTTTAATGAGAATGGTCAAGTCATGAGAAAGAAAGCCAGACTAGTATGCAAGGGATATGCTCAAATAGAAGGTATTGACTTTGAAGAAACCTTTGCATATGTGGCAAGCCTTAAAGACATTAGAATGTTTTTAGTATTTGCATGCTATAAAAACTTCAAAGTCTATCAAATGGATGTAAAATTTGAGTTCTTTAATGGATAACTTGAAGAATAAGTCTATGTTGAACAACCTAAAGATTTTTTATTATCAGAAAATAGAGATTATGTCTGCAAACTAAAAAAGGAACTCTATGGCCTCAAACAAGATCCAAGAGCATGGTTCTCAAGACTTGACAAATATGTGAAGAAACAAGTATATAAAAGAGGGGCCATTGACAATAATCTCTACAAAGTTTGAAAATAAAAACATGATCATTGTTGTTGTCTACATTGATGGCATCATATTTGGAAGTGGTCTACAAATTCTGAGTGTAAAGTTTGCTTCAAAAATGAAGGAGTTTGAAATGTCAATGTTGGGTGAAATAACATTATTTATTGGCTTACAAATCTCTCAATCAAAAAAATGGATCTTCATCTCTCAAACCAAATATATCAAAGATATGTTGAAAAATTTTAAAATGGAATATTCAAAACCAGTTAGTACTCCTATGGTCACAAGTTGAAAATCAAGCAACGATGATGAATCTTTGGAAGTGGATCATACCATATATAGTTTAATGAATGGTATTTTTCTATATGGCATAACTACAAGACCAGACGTGATGTCGTCTATAGGTTTGGTCATCGGATTCCAATCTGCCCCCAAAGAAACACATGTGGCAACAGAAAAAAGAATCCTTGGATATATAAAAGGACTATAGAGTATGGTTTATGGTATCCAAAATGAAATGACTTCACTCTTAAGGAATTTACTAATGCAAATTGGGAAAGAATTATTGATCATAGAAAGAGAACCAGTGGAGCACCATTTTACTTGGGAAATTGCTTGGTATCATGGCTAAGTAAAAAGTGGTCCTCCATTTCACTTTCAACGGCAGAAGCCGAGTATATTGTTGTTGTGTCATCTTGTACTCAAGTCATCTGGATGAAACAAACATTAGAGTGTCTACTTGTTAAATATGAGGACCCAATTGTGATACACTATGTCAACATGAGCACCATCAACATTTCCAAAAATCTGGTTATGCACTCCAAGACCAAACATATTCCAATCAAATATCATTTTTTAAGAGAACAAGTGTCACAAAAGGTTCTCAAATTGGAGTATGTCGATACAAAGGAACAAATTGCAGAAATATTTACTAAAACACTAACGCGAGGATATTTTACCTATCTCAGATAGAAGATGGGGGTTATCTTTCTTCCTTAGGATAATACTGAAAATTGCACCATGTCACAAAATATGGATATAGACGACAAGGGGAGGAACGATGATAAGGGAGACTTATAAGATCCTTTGTCATTAATGTCAAAGCGGGAGAAAAATCGAGAGTTGTTGTCATTAATGAAAAAGAGGGAGAATGTAGGGTATTATTTTCATTGATGTCAAAGAAGTTCATTAATAATAAAGGAAAAAGGAAAGCAATTCGAACACATTGAATGTTGGTGTAGTCTTATTGTATTATGGTCCAGTCTCTGTATGTCAAAGTCGAAGTCTATTGCCAATAGATCATTATCAGTTAAGACAACCTTTTGTCAACCATTGCCATTCGGAGTCAAAGTTTTCGATCATTTTCAATCGATTTCGACCTCTTGTCGACCATTTCCAGTTGAAGTTGTCAACAATTTCCAGTCGACATCGACCTCTTGTTGACCATTGATAGTGGAAGTCAACTACATGTCAACCATTAGTCCAGTCGAAATCAGAGTCAACATAGTCTCAAAACTAGAGTCATGAATTGGATTCGGATTCAAAGTTTGACATTGAATTAGCAAGTTAGAGTCGAAAAATTGTAGTATGACATTAGAATCGATAAATGTCAAAATTGATGGAGTTCAGTTCATTGAAATTGACAAAGTCCAAGTTGAAAGCGAAACAGTGCAGTCAGAAACACTGGAATACGCGGTATATTTTATAGTTGACTTTCGACATCAGAATTGGTCAATCAGATTCATAATTGATGACATTTTGTAAATCAAAAGATACAAAGGGTCGTAAGTTAACCAGTCTAAATTGATATTATGAAGTCGAATATTTCATAATCATATGGTTAACTTTGCAGGATTATAGAGAAGGTAATTCTAAATTAGATTTATTTGTTAAGGGTCATGATGAAGAGTTGTGACTATTAAGTATAGAGGCACAATTGAGGGTTTATAAACAAATATTTATTCATTCAAATAAAGTGTCTTTGTACACACAAATTGCAAATATAAAGTGTACATAAAACAAAGAATGCATAATCGTTTAAGGGAGGTTGGGAGGTGCAAGGGAAGGCTATCAAATCCTATAGGAATTCAAAGCTTCCTTCCATTCAAAGCTAGTAAACAGGGTTTCAATGCATCCTTCAGTCGTAGCTGACAATATGGGGTGTCTATGAATCCTTCAGCCGAGACTTAAAATCTTGGGTGTTGTTGCATCCAACAAGTCAGTGCTTGCGAAATACTTGTAAATATGATTTTGCAGTAATAGAAAGAGTTTATGGTTTTTCCCAGTGGGTTTCCACGATAAAATTTGTGTTATGTTTATATTGTTTTTTTTTTAATGATGTGATAAAAAATTAAAGAAATACCTAATATTAATTCACCCCCCCCCACCTTAGTATTACTTGATTTTCCAACTGTCTTGAAGCTAAATGAACAACCTATTGATCAGGAATGGATACACAACCATCCATAGTTCTTTTGGAAGGGTGTTTCTTACTCTTACCAACAGAAGTAACACCCTCATCAACAACGATTCATTGATCATGTTTAGTTGGGAGGGATATTTGTTTACATGTAACCTTATTAGGTACTTCATTTTTGTTGGACTCCTTTTCCTTGTTGTGATTTTACTTCTTCAGTTTGAACATTTTGCACTCATTTCTCCTTAACGTTTCTCCCTTCTTTGGTGCTTCTCCCTTCTAAAGAGTGGCATTAATGACATCAAAATATGGGAAAGTGGCATAGCAAAATCCTGCAAAATAAAACGTTATTGTATCAAAATCTATTACATTGTCATAGCATCCAAACTATAACAAATTCAAAAACATATAAAAATATAGAAACTTACGCTCTTGCGCTCAATACCATACATGACTCCTACACAAAATTCTGTGAAAATTCCGTCGACATTATAGTTTGAAACCTTCAGACAATATTGTATTTTGACATAGGTATTAGGTTGTTTTGTCAATGCATAAACAAGGTATTTACCTGACACCAAACAAATATATGGAAACAATCCCAATGAGTGATAATCTATTTTGAGATATGCAAATGTAGCACAATATAAGTGAATATTGTCTAGTTTCTTTGATATTTCTATTTCAAAACCAAAAATATTTCATTTTATCTTCCTTTGGTGCATGTTTCAATTCTCTAGCATTCTTGTTTTTTAAATCCTCAATGGACTTCGTCATGGGAAACATCCTCGAATGGATCAACTATTTTGTTCGATGACTTCATCGTCGATCTTGGTCCATATATGTCTACATATAATTTTCTAATTCCATTCTCCCTATAGTAAAAAATAATAAAATTTTGTATATATTTAAAAAAAATAACCAAACATTCCCTAAAAAAAATTAACATAAATTTAAAATAAAAAAACATAATGAAAAAAAAAACTTTGGACGCACGACAAGGAGCTTCGCTCATCCCATTAAGGCCCCTTTGGAAACCAATGCATATCCCAAATGCTATGTGTTCGACACCCAAAGAGGGCCCAAGGGGAGGAGTGGAGCTCCTCCTTCATGTTCCCAAAGAAGTGACCCTAGGGCACGCCCCTTTGGGTGCATGAGGGAGGAGATCCACTCCTTCCTTTAGGCCCCCTTTGGGTGCCCAAAGCATCGACCCAAAGAGTGCAATGGGCACTCCTCCGCACTGCCCAAATGGGTGGCATAGTTGTATCGACTCTTTGGGTGCCCAAAGGGGGCCCAAGGGAGATCCCTGCCACCCAAAGGGGTATATTAATCCATCCCTTTGGGCAATGAGCAGGATCTCTGGTCCTCCCTTGGGACCCCTTTGGGCCCCAATGCATTTCCCAAATGGATACACAATAGGTGCCCAAAAGGGGCTCGAGGAGAAGAGCGTATCTCCTCCCTTGTGCTCCCAAAGGGGCGTGACCTATGTCTTCTCCTTTGGGAAAACGAGGGAGGAGTGTAGCTCCTCCTCTCGGGGCCCCCTTTGGGTTCCCAATGCATTTCCAAAAGGTCTACACATTGGGCACCCAAAGGGGGCCCAAGGGGAAGAGCATATCTCCTCCCTCGTGCACCCAAATGGGCGTGCCCTATGTCCACTCCTTTGGGCACATGAGGGAGGAGCTACGATCCTCCACTCGACCCCCATTTGGTCATCCAATGCATAGCCCGAAGGAAAATATTTACAATAAATTTACCATGTGCATCCAAAGGGCATGACCAAGCTCAAAGGAAAACAAATTAAAAAAAAATTTACATTGGAATATTTTAAAAAAATTACATTACATAAAAATGAAAATTTAACTAACCTTGACAATGTTTGAAGCTCCGTTGAATCTCTTCGATGATCTTGAAATCCCTTGTAGATTGCTCCAATATCTTTATTCGTTGTTTGCAAAATGTGACAGTAGAAAACAAAATTGTGTTTATATAGCATAGATTAAGTTTAATTTTACTGCTTTATGAATGTGGGATTAAAAAAAATGATGAAAGCACAAAAAAAACATTTCCAAAATAAATATAAAATAGACAAATTTATTATAAAAAAATAATAACCTTCAAAGCATTATTAAATTGCTCAAAATTCAAACGTGAATAAGTATAAAAACAAAATAGTTTATATAGCTAATAGTATGTTTAACATTACTTGTTTTATGAATGCGAAATTAAAAAAAAAAAGTGTAATTAGCGAATGCATCATTACTAAATTTAAATAGGATGACATTAAATGAAATTTTACTAGTGTTATGAGTGTGGGATTACAAAATTAATCTAAATAACTAATATATTATTACAAAGTTTATATAGCATGGTTTACATGTCATTTAATTAGTATTATTACAATTTTTTTATACTATAGATTAGATTAATTTTGTTAGTTTTATGAATGCGTTAGAAATGTGCGATTTATTTTTGTGGGGAAAATTTTGATTCACAAAAATATTGGAGGAAATGTTTGGGAGGGAAAATTTCGTTCTTTAGCTATAAGATTGTTGGGAGTTGATTGTTGCATCATTCTAATTTTTGGTGACGAGTATGGGAATTGTTCATTCTCTTTTCTATTAATATTGGGTTATCATTCTAATTTTTAGTGAGAAGTCATTGACTCATCTGAATTAATCTCAATTTTTAAGAAGTACATGAAGATGGTGAAAAAATTTCTTCAGCTAATGAATTCAAAGGCATCGATCATGATTTTCCTCTGAGTGGGAATTTTAAAGGCAATAATGATGATTATGATGATTATGACCTTCCTTCAAGTGGTAATTTTAAACACATTGGTCAGAATGATGACAATTTTCCTCCAAACAATGACTTCAAGGTACCAATAATGATTTTCCTCCAAACGAGGATTTTCAAGGCACCAATGATGATTTTCTTCCAAACGAGGACTTTCAAGACAACAAAATTTTCCTCCAAGAGAGGATTTTCAAGACACCAACTATGATTTTCCTCCAAGCAATGATTTTTCCATGTCCCATCCCAATGTGACTACTAGTTAGCAATGTTTCACCCACCTACTAGTTGCCTAGGTTAGGAAGGAGGAATTAAGTCTTGCAATAAGGGAGATGTGGGACCCAAGAGAACATTAGTTTTTCAATTACACATTAAATTAGGTCATACAAATAGTAAATAAGGAGAAAATAAAGTGGCATTGCTTCATGAGGACATTTAGAGGTTCATGGAGACCTTGGGTGGCTAGATTATTCCTTACACATGTCATGACTTAACCCCAAATTCGAAATTATGAGTAATGGAACATTATTATAAGGTGAATAGGTTTCAAGTAACCAATCATGAGCCAAATTATTTGAATAGGTTAAGAGGATTAACTCCCCATGGGAGAGGAAGAGGCTAGGAAGAAACTAGGTGCCACTTTGAGATAGATTCCTTGCGTTTTATGACAACAATGATGGAAAATTATATGACAAGTCAAACCTAATTGCAAAACTATTACAATATGACATGTCAGGGATAAAAATATCCTCCAAGAGGGTGCACTATGGGTTTGGTGGCAGCAATTCGAATTTGGGAGAAGATGAAGGGTTGAGGAGAATGACAAGTGTCATGGAGGTTACTAAACATCAAGGATGAGTTGGAGGAATCCTATGGGAGTGAATTTGACCTTGTAGGACCTTAGGAGGGTTATAAAAATATGTCATTATGAATTATAATGGATTTTTATCATTTGATAATTTTTTTTTCATTTTGGAAAGCACTATCTTGTCCATTGCACGATGAGTACTCACTTGCCCTGCTAGTGATCCAATCATCGTGAGAGTGAGATTATCATCCACGTTGGATATTGGAGAGGAAACCATAGAATCTCATTTATAGCTTAATGGAGTTTTGTTACTGCATATAGGATGATTCTACTGTTCGTGACCCATCTCCCCTCCCATTCTCTCAATCCCCACTTCAATCTTTCCATGTTTCTCTATGATGGTGCACTTGTGTGAATGGACGCTTGCATC
The DNA here is from genome assembly GCA_001517045.1 of Pseudotsuga menziesii. NCBI lineage: Eukaryota > Viridiplantae > Streptophyta > Pinopsida > Pinales > Pinaceae > Pseudotsuga > Pseudotsuga menziesii. The sequence goes on along the minus strand of LPNX010868938.1, from coordinate 498,347 downwards.
CTATTGAGTCCAATTGATTCCAAAGAATGGGTGAATTATTTATGAATCTGTAATATGTATCGCATCCTCTATTTAAGTCTAAATCAACAGAAATACATATGCAAATGTCCACATTTCCAACCTATGTTGTGACTAGTTTCCATGTGTTGGTTTCCCATTTCAATGGAGTTGTATATCTGATGTATTTTGTGACTTGGATATGAAGTTATTCTCTGTTCTGAACCATTATATATACAAATTTTGAGTCAAAGTTAAGCCATTACATGTCATTTCCCTTAAGCAAATATCACTGAATTTATGCATTTGAATATGAAGATTTAAATAGTTGCTGAAGAAATATAAACCATAAAACATGATGGTAAATGAAGTATAATATCAGTCCCCATAATATTTTTCACATTTTTGTAGGTTCTCATAGGTGTTGGAGATCCATTTCTGCTCACACCCTAGGGGGAATTGCACCATAAATTACTAGTAATTCTACCATTTTTTCCAATGTTCCCAAATAGAGTTGTAGATGTTATAAACTGTCATAAAGTGATAATATATTCCATTGGGTGTTCATAATACTCACCATATCATTCCATACCAAATTTGATACCCTCTTATGCCATTCGAAACCCCTAGAGTCAATACTAGTCAAAACAATTTTCCCCCAAATTCTGCCTTTGTTTGGAATTTTTGAATTGGATAATTACAGTGGTATGAGAGAATGATATTAGCACATGTTAGATATTTTTGTTCATTTTTTAAAATTATGACCTCCTGCCATTAGACATTGATACTGGAGACCTTCAAATTGGAAGGGAAGGAAGTGGAGAAGTTAGTTCTTTTTACGAGATTAAGGAAAAACTAGAACTGGGAGATGTGGATGACAAAGAAAATAATGAGGACCTTGAAAAATTCATTAAGGAATCTCTTGAATTCATTAACAAACATTTTATGAAAGGGTTTGAATTGTTTTCTATCCAACTTGGGGGCAAGTCAACACCTGGGAGTAGTAGTAGTTCACCCCATGATGAGAAGAGGACCAATGGGGAAGCCATCTTTTCAAAGACTAGACCTCATAATCGACCTCATGAATTCAAGAATCAGGTCGAACCTGCAATTCCTAATTTTTTAGATTCCAAATAGGTCCCTTACACTACTTATGATGTGAGGGAAGTAGCAAATGACTGGGCAGCAACTAAGTGATGATTATAGGAAAGTCATGCCTTTCAATCAGTTCATTAGGGAATCTCTTTAGTTTGAGCAAGGAGGAAATAGGAATAGGGAACCTCATATTAATTGTGAATTAAAGTACACCATGGGAAAAGTATCTATTCCTTCCTTTGATGGTTCTTCCGAAATGTCTGTTAGTGCTTGGTTACAAAAATTAAGTGTGTATTTTCAGTTAAATCCTATGGTTGAAGAAGATGCATTGAAAATGGCCATTTTGCATCTTGAATGGGAAGCTAGTGATTGGTGGTTCCATGGTTTTATAACCTTGAGACACGATAATATTTTATCTTATGAGATTTTATCCAATGCATTAATGGAGAGATTTGAGAGGAAATACCCCAAACTTCCTTTCAAGGAACTAGCACAATTGAAACAAGTTGGAACTCCTTAAGCATATATGTTAGAATCTGAAAAGATTTCAGTAATGATGTATCTATGGATAGGTTAGTTTTATTATCCACTAAAGGATTGACAGAACCTTTGATAGGGCTTGTGAAATCCCACAAGCCAGCTACACTAAAGGATTCTGTGAATTTGATAAGATACTTGCAGAATGTGTTTCCAAGTACCAAATAACCCCCTTAGCCTAATTTCCCTTCCAAATTCAAGGAAGGTAAGAAACCATGGAAAAATGACTCCTTTTCCAAAGAAAATAAAGGAGGACCAAGAAAATAACTTAAAATAAATAAGTTATGTTTCACATGCCAACAACATTGGGTTCCAAGACATAAGTGTTAAAAGCGGAAGGCACACTACATTGAAGTTTTCTCTGAAGATGATGAAGAGGGGGAGGAGGAGGAAGCACAACTTGTAGCACAAGAAGAGGGGTACGAAACAGTAGAAGAAGAAAATCCTACTCTTGAGACAGGAAAATTGTAGTACTCTCAGGTGTACCTAGATTCCACACCTTGAGGCTCAAGGGTAACATACAAGGCCAAAAGGTCGCGGTTCTAGTGGATGGAGGAGTGACTCATAAGTTCATAGATGCATCCTTGGTGGAGAGGAGAAAGTTACAAGCTAAAAATTTTGACGGTTTCACAGTCATCATTCCAGGTAACAATTCTATGGATTGCAATAATGGATTTCAAAGCTTCAAGTTACTATAGGAAATCATACTGTCACTGACCATTTTAATGTAATGAATGTTGCTTATACAAATGTTGTTGAATATGGTTGTCATTGAGGTCAAAGGAGTTCAGTAATGACAAAGGAATAACCAAGGACATGATGGAAGGGAAAACTTAGTGTAATACAAAGGGATAACAAATGATATGATGGTAGGAAAAACTCAGTGAATGGTAAAAGAGTAAATAAAGGAATAAAAAAGGAAGTGATGACATGACACGCATGATTATGTGGCATGTGTGATGAGGCTGGAAAGACACAAGAAGGTGTTATGATGCTATCATGAAGTTAGTGTTGCAATCTGACATCATTCTAGAAAAGTATGGAAATTTTGTGAAACTTTGGAAATTAACTAAGTATGGAAATATTAGTCAAAACTTCCCTAAGGAAATTCCACCATGATTCATAGGTTAAGGAAAATGTTTGCCCCATATTGTCAGTATATAACTTGTTGAAGCAGATATCTAACCATGGTCTCATTCCAAAATAAATAGTAAATTAGAAAAATTTGGACAGTCCAGATCAAAGGAAAGAAGATAGATCCACAACGGGGAAAGGATCCACAAAGTAAATGTGCACAGAAGATAACATTTTGGAGCACCAAAGTGACGTTCGGTGTTTGATAGTTGATCAACGGGTGATGAGGATTCCGCAAAGTGATTGACGGTTCACGGGAATTGTGGAAAGAGAATTTTACAAGCCCATTTCGAAAAAAGTTGGAAGGCACATCTGCAATCCGCAATCTGCAACCCGATTGTTGAAAGAACGATGCAACCACATAATTGTGGAAGTCATCTTTTGAAATTTGGGAAATGCATACTCATAATCCACAATCCACAATTGCGAAAAGTTAATTGTGGAAAGGACGATTGCAGAAAGATCGTTGTGAAAAAAGGTAAATGTGGAAAGATAAATGCGGAAAGGTAAATGCGGAAAGATAAATGTGGAAAGGTAGTTGTGGAAAGACAATTGTGGAAGGATTTTTGTTGCGGAAAGGAAATTGCTGAAGGTTGTGACTGATAAATTTAAATAGATTTAAAAATTATAAATAGATTATATCAATAATCTACATGAACAAAACTAATATATATAAAACATAGTCTATTATTCTTGTAGATTGCAGATCTAAGAAGAATATACACGATAGCATTAGAGTTAACAAATTAGTTAATTCTGTTAAATAGAGTTATGATGAATAAAAAGAGGTGTTACTATATAAACAGAGAAGTGATTGTTAGTTAATGGACGTGTTTGAAAAGAGATCATCTGTTGTGAAAGGTCACGATGAAGTTGTGTGATGGTTCAAATGAAAAGATATGAGTTTCCAAGATTGAAGTGATGTGGTGAGATGTGTGTTAAAGTTATTTATAGATAGAGGTTTGAGAGGAAGTGTGTGTCTCTGCAATCCATATCCATGTAGCAACAGTAGCAAAAAACAGAGACCAAGGAGTAATGAGAAACCAGTGACAGAATTGAAAACATAAGAAGATCTGGAAGTCTGATAAAAACATATTAGGGTGGTAGGGTGGTGCTAGGGTAGGATATAGGCCTACAAGGGGGTTGTAGATTCCTTCTAGTGGTATCTTGTAAATAGGATGTTGAAGCATCCTTTCAGTAGCAGCTAATAAACAAGGGGGTCGTAGCCTCCTTCCAGTGGTAGCTGGTAAATAGGATGTTGAAGCATCATTTCAATAGCAACTGATAAACAAGGGGGTCGTAGCCTCCTTCCAGTAGTTGTTGGTAAAAAGGGTGTTGTAACATACTAGTCTGTAGGAGTAGGAAGAAAATAGGGTGTTGAAGCATCCTTTCAGTAGTAGCTGATAAATTAGGGGGTCATAGCCTCCTTCCAGTGGTGGCTAGTAAAAAAGGTGTCGAAGAACCCTTTTAGTAGTAGCTAATAAACCAAGGGGCCGTAGCCTCCTTCCATTGTAGCTAGTAAATAGGGTGTCGATGTATCCTTTCAGTAGTAGTTGATAAACCAGGGGGTCATAGCCTCCTTCCAGTATTTTCTAGTAAATAGGGTGTTGTGCCATCCTTTTCTATAGGAGAAGGAAGAAACCAGGGTGTTGTAGCTGAGAAACTCAGGGATTGTTGTCTCCAGCAAGTGGTGGCTTGAAAAAAACATTTTAAATGTAATTTTGTAGTAATAGAAAGTGTTGGTGGTTTTATCAATTGGGATTCCATGATAAAAGTTGTGTTCTTTGTATCTTGTTGATCTTGTGTTAATTAATAAGTTAAAAGAGGTAATTGTTAAAAGTTATCAATACCGATTCAACCCCCTCTCTTAGTATTGTCTAATATTACAACAAATGTGGTTGTAAGACTATAATGATTGTATTATTTAGGGGAGAATATAGTGAACTATCAAGTCCTTGAAATGAGGTTCAAAAATTTGGAAGGGAAACCCATCTTATTGAGGGGAATGTACACTTACCCAAATAAAGTGGTTTCATCTCATAGTATGAATTCTATATTGAGGCATGGAGACATATAATGGGTTGTTGAATGTTTAATCACATATTCTAAACCTCACTTGAAGGCTTCCAATCATCCTAAAGAGATAGAGCAGTTATTGAGTAAGTATGAGAGGGTTTTTGGAGACCTTCCCCCATGAAGACCACCAGACAGAGGGGTGGAGCATATGATTGAGTTGGATATGGGAACACAACCTATAAAAATGAATCCTTATATACACCCAAAAAGGATTAAATATGATATTGAGGATTCCATTAAAGAACTTTTGGAGTTGGGTCTCATAAGGCCTAGTTCCATTCCATATGCTTCTTTAGTTGTTATGCTAAAGAAAAAGGATGGAACTTTGAGGATGTGCATTGATTTTAGAGATTTGAATAAGAAGAGATTGAAGAATAGATATCCCATCCCAAGGATTGATGAGCTCATGGATGAAATCCATGGGGCCAAGCTCTTCTCAAAGATTGACCTTAAATCTGGTTATCATCACATTTGAATGAAGGAAGAAGACATACCAAATACTTCTTTCAGATGCCACTATGGTCACTTTGAGTTTGTTTCCATGCCCTTTGTCTTGAAAAATTCTCCTGCCACATTCAAATCATGCATGAACAATATCTTACACAAGCAACTTCGTAAGTTTGTACTATTTTTCTTTGATGACATTCTTATTTACAGTAAAACATGGAAGGAACATTTGCATCATCTAGAAGAGGTATTAAAAAATTATGCATGATCAATATTTGTTTGCTAAGCTATCAAAATGTGAGTTTGGTTTGACATATATCTTGTATCTTGGACACATCCTTGTTCAATATGGTGTGAAAGTGGATATGAAAAAAATAAAATCCATTATAGAATGGATTCGTCCCAAAAATCTCACTGAATTGAGAGGATTCATTGGACTTTGTACCTACTATAGGAAGTTTGTGAAGGGGTTCTCCCAACTCACTTCACCTCTCATTGGTTTGACAAAGAAAGATGCTTTCCAATGACATGAAGGGGATGGAAAATATTTCCAAAGAATGAAGGAGGTAATAAGCAACTGTCCTATTCTATCCTTGCCTGGTTTTTCTAAACAATTTGTCTTCGAATGTGATGCATCAGGAGAAGGCACTGGAGCAGTCCTAAAGAAAGGACAACACCCAATAGATTTTGATAGTAGGAAGCTACAGCCACATGAGAAGCTTTACTCCATTTATGATAAATAAATTCTATCCATCATGCATGCTTTGATCAAGTTTAGGCAATACTTGGTGGGAAACAAATTTGTGGTCAAAACTGACTATAACAGCCTAAGGTACTTCCTCACTCAAAAGAATCTAAATGAAAGGTAGCAAAAATGGGTAAGTAAGATTCAAGAATTTTACTTTGATGTTGAATATGTGAAGGGAAAGAATAATGTGGTAGTTGATTCCTTATCTAGAAGACCTTCTATTTCTCTAATGGATGTAGCAAAAAATTGGAAAGCCATATTAGAAGTAGAGTATGCCAAGGATAAGTTTTCTTGTGAAATTTTTATGGGACTAACCATGATGATAGGTATAAGGTGTTGGAAGGAATCGTCTACTACAAAAATAGAATCTATATGGTCCCTAGTTCTATTTTGAAGGAGAAATTTTTAAAGAAAGCCCATGATTCTCCTCTAGCAGGTCACCCTGGTTTCTTCAAAACATACAGAATGTTGAGGGAGAGATTCTCATGGAAAGGGCTGAAGGCTGATGTTCTGAAATATTTTAATGAATTTCCAACATGTAGAAAAAATAAAGTGGAGCACACTCATCCAGCTGGCCTCTTACACCCCTTGCTTATTCCAGAACAAAAATAGGAGAGCATTTCCATGGACTTCATCACTGGTTTTCCCAAGGTGCTTGGTAAGGATTGCATATTTGTAGTGTTGGATAGTATCACTAATTTTGATCATTTCTTTGTTTTTACTACCACTTCACTACTGCAAAAGTGGCTAAACTATTCTTTAAAGAAATTTTTCAGATTGCATGGGCTTCCTAAGAGCATTGTTAGTGACAGAGATAGCATATTTTTTAGTGCATTTTGGCAAGAACTCTTCAAGATGGTGGGGAAAATTTTGACACCTAGAACAAGCTATCATCCACAAACTGATAGACAAACAGAGAGGCTGAATCAATTGCTAGAAGGCTACTTGAGGAACTATGTTAGTGAGCAACAAAAAACATGGATAAAATGGTTGCATTTGGGTGAGTTTTGTTACAATACTACTTTTCATATGTCCATTGGCATGTCTCATTTCAAAGCACTTTATGGTTATGATGCACCCACTTTTATTGACCACATTTTTTTCTATAGTAGAGCTCCAAAGTCTAAGGATTGGATTGAACAAAGTCGAGAAATTTTGAATGTTTTGAAAGATAACTTGCAGGATGTCCAAAATCACCAAAAACAATATGCAACCAACATAGAGTGAAGAGGCACTTCCAAGTGGATGACTTGGTATATTTGAGGTTGCAGCACTACAAAAAAACCACAATACAGGATAAAGGTCCAGAAAAACTCAAACCAAGGTTTTATGGTCCCTACAAGGTTATTCGAAAGGTTGGAGAAGTGACCTATGAATTGGAACTTCCCATAGGAAGTAAAATTCATAATGTATTTCATGTTTCATGTCTGAATAAGTTTATAGGTCAGCATATTTCATTTTTAGATACTTTTCCTCCTTTGGATGATGAAGGACAGCTTGTTCTCATTCCGTACAAAATATTGAAAATAAGGGAAACAAGGTTAAGGAGCATAACAATAAAAGAATACTTGGTACAATGGAAGGATTTTCCTAGTGAGGAAGCCACTTGGGAAGAGGAACAAATTTTTAAGCATCTAAACTTGGCATTGCTTGAGGACAAGCAATATTTGTGGGGAGTATTTTCATGTCCCCATCCCAATGAGACTACTAGTTAGCAATGTTTCACCTGCCTACTAGTTCCCTAAGTTGGGGAGGAGGAATTAAGTCTTGAAATAAGGGAGCTATGGGACCCAAGAGAACCTTATTTTTCCATTTACACATTAAATTGGGTAATAAAAATAATAAATAAGGATAAAATAAAGTGGCATTGCTTCATGAGGACATTAAGAGGTTCATGGAGACCTTGGGTGGCTAGATTCTTCCTTACACGTGTCATGACTTAACCCCAAATATTAAATTATGAGTAATGGAACAATATTGGAAGGTGAAGAGGTGTAAATTAACACATAATGAGCCCAATGATTAGAATAAGTGAAGAGGATTAAATCCCCATGGAAGAGGAAGAGGCTAGGAAGAAACTAGGTGCCCCTTAGAGAGAGATTCCCTGTGTTTTATGACAATAATGATGGAAGATTATATGACAAGTCAGACCTGATTTCATAACTATGGAAATATGACATGTCAGGGATAAAAATATCCTCCAAGAGGGCATACTTGTGGTTTGGTGGCATCAATTTGAGTTTGGAGGAAGATGAAGGGTTGAGGAGAAGGACAAGTGTCTTAGAGGTTACTAAACATCAAGGATGAGTTAGAGGAAGCCTATGGGAGTGAATTCGACCATGGAGGACCTTAGGAGTGTTATAAAAATATTTCATGAGGAATGAGAATGGATTTTGATCATTTTATAATTTTCCTTTGGCATTTTGGAAAGCACTAGCCTATCCATTGCACGGTGAGTACTCACTTGCCTTGCTGGCTGCTAGTGATCCAATTTTGAGAGAGTGAGATTCTCATAAAAGTTGGATGTTGGATAGGGAAACATGACCTATAATGGAATATTAATGGAGTTATGTTACTTAATATAGGAGGTTTCTATTGTTCGTGACCCATCTCTCCTCCCATTCTCTCAATCCCCACTTCAAGCTTTCCATACTTATCTATGATGGCGCACTTTTGTGAATGGTGGTTGCGATATATTAAGTCCAGTTTGCCCAAGAATGGGTGAATTATTTATGGCTCTGTAATATGTCTCCCATCCTATTTTTAATACTAAATCGGTATAAATACATATGCAAATGTCCACATTTCCAATCTATGTTGTGACTAGTTTCCATGTGTTGGTTTCCCATTTCAATAGAGTTATATATCTGATGTATGTTGCGACTTGGATCTGATGTATATGTTGTTAGTGAGAAATTATTATGTTTTTAATGGTATATGTTCATTATTATTTTTTCTTAACTATTATATATACGAATTGTGAGTCAAAGTTAAGCCATTGCATGTCATTTCCCTTAAGCAAATATCATTGAATTTATGCATTCAAATATAAAGCTTTAAATATATGTTGCATAACTCTTAACCATACAAAATGATAGTAAATGAAGTCTAATACCAGTCCCCATACTCTGTTTCACAAGTTGGTAGTGTTTCATAGGATTTCAACAGCAATTTTTGCTCACGCCCTAGGCCAAATTGCACCACAAATTACTAGTAATTTTACCATTTTTTCCAATGTTCCCAAATCGAGTTGCAGATGTATATAACCTTTCATAAAGTGATAAGAGAGACCATTTAGTGGTCCTAAGACTCACCATATCATCCCCTACCAAATTCAAGACCCTCTTGTTCCATTCGAATCCCCTAAAGTCAAGACTAGTCAAAACAAATTTTCCCCAAATTCTGCCTTTGTTTGGAATTTTTGAATTGGGGCATTATAGATTTTCAAGGAACCAAAGTTGTTTTTACTCCAAGAGAGTATTTTCATGGGACTAATGATGATTTTGGTGTCAATGAAGGCACCAATAATGTGTAGATGATTTTCCTCCAAGCGAGGATTTTAATGGCACCGATGATGATTTTCCTCCAAGCGAGAATTTTAAGGGGACTGATAATGTTTCTCCTCCAAGAAAGGATTTTGATGGCATCAATGATTATTTTCCTCCAAATGAGTATTTTAATGGGACGGGAGATTATTTTGGGGAGGATGAAGCCACCAATAATGGTGAAGATAATTTTCCTCCAAGAGAGGGTTTTGATGGCACGGATGATGATTTCCCTCCAAGTGAGGATTTTAATGGGACAAGTGATGATTTTGGTGAGGATAAAGGAACCAATAATGGTGAAGATGATTTTCTGCCAAGCGAATATTTTGATGGAACTGACGTTGATTTCCTCCAAGCAGGGATTTTAATAGGACAATAATGGTTTTGGTGTGTATGAAGGAACCAATAATGGTGAAGATGATTTTCCTCCAAGCGAGGATTTTGATGGAACCGGTGATGGTTTTCCTACAAGTGAGTATTTTAATGGGACAGATGATGATTTTAATGAGGGTGAAGGCACCAATAATGGTGAATATTGGTTTCCTACAAGGGAGTATTTTGATGGCACCGATGATGGTTTTCCAAGGATTTTAATGAGACATGTGACAATTTTGGCAAGGATGAAGGCACCAATAATGGTGAAGATGATTCTCCTCCAAGAGAGGATTTTTATGGCACTGATGATGATTTTCTTAAGCAAGGATTTTAATGGGACAGATGATGATTTTTGTTAGGATGAACCCACTAGTGATGAAGATACCAATAGTGTTGATGAGGTTGATTTAACCTCAAGTGATAAAATTGATAATGATGAGGATAATCATTCTCCTCTTAAAGTTGGTGATGAGAATTTGAATGAGAGGGATGATACTCCTCGTGGTGATGAGGACATTCATTCTAATGAGGATGATGTAATGGTGCATGAAACACAAAGGAAAATTGTACCCATGAGCAAGATTAATTGTAGGACTAGACCATTTTATATCAATCCAAAGCATTCCAGTTATAAAAGGTCCAATAAATATTTCCTCACAAGACCAAGTTCTACTACTGATTTGATTTCAAGTGAGTGTTTCCAAAAATATTGTTTGAAACAAATACACTATAGTTATGCCTTGGAGAAAAGGCGAGCATATTTGTCAATAAAACAAAAATATTCAAAATTCATATTTGGTGGGGTGCAAGCTTTCTACAAAGGCGGGCATAATTATCACATTGAAATTATTTTTCTTTGCAGAAGGGAATTCAAAAGAATTCACTCAATTGGTAATCTTTGACTATCAAGAATCCAAACAAGGATAGAAAAGGATCTTTTATTCTAAATAATAACATGCACAAACTACTTGGCCGATAACAAACATTGCAATGTCATGGATACATGACTTATTTTCTAAGCATGGAGGGAGTATGCTAGATAGAGAAACCATACACATTCCAAATAATTTCTCAAGGAGAAAAATCTACAACTTGTACAAGGAATTTGTTTAAGATGTTGAAGGAAGTAACAATTTCATCATATGCATATTTTATAGGACTATGGAAAACAAAGTTCAACAACGTTTGTATTCCTAAGGGGTCAAGGATGGGGGCTTGCATTATATGTGCTTCTCTTAAAAAAATAAGGGATAAATCAGAAGGGATAGAATGAGGTATGTCTAAAAACTTTATTTTCTTCAATAAACATCAATTATGAAAGCTCATTAATGTTTTCTTTTTCTTTTATTTGTAGATTTTTCTATCAAATAACTTCAAATACATCGCAATAAACAATCATTTGAANAAAAAAAAAAAAAAAAAAAAAAAAAAAAAAAAAAAAAAAAAAAAAAAAAAAAACTATTTTCCCACATTTTGTTCATGTACCAAAGAATTTAAAGGGGGGGGATTATTTAGTTTCACTTGGTTGGTTGTATCATTTTCAATGGGTAGATATCTCCAAGGGTTTACTTTACAACTCCAAATATTCATAATGATGAAAATATGACCATCACCATAATTCACCATGTGCTTACTCATCCGTCGGGTAATATTCCTCAAGAGTCTATATCTACAATTGGACAACAGTCAGCGAGAAAACAAAAAACATATCATGTTTGGTTATCTAAACATGCCTGTTAAATTGGGAATTTTTCATAAGGTTAAAGTCGGTTTCCTTCTTTTTGAGCATACACGTGACCATATTGATCAAATGTTTAGTAATTTTGTAGTGAGATTGGGGAGGAGAGTTGGGAGCTTGCCATCATTAACTGAAATTATTAGAAAAAAAATACAGTCCTGATCCTGTTGTACATACATTGGAGGAAACTTTTGGCATGCAAAGATTTATTTTGGGATCCCATGGTGAAGAAAGGTGCATTGAAAAACTTAATGACATTATCTTCCAACATCAGTTTCATATAACAAATATTAACAGAAAACATTACTATGAGGTAATAAGTACTCAACAAGTATAGAATGGAGGCCTACATCAGGTTTAGTGTTTCTAAAATTCATCCCAAATCATCAAATTTATTGTTATTTCTATTAGTTGTTGAGATTCAAAATGCACAGCGACACAATAGAGATGTTGATTATTCTCAATGATTGGAAGAAATCAAGAAGTCTATACGACTATTTTGATGTTGTCGATTATGTTTGGTGGGAGTCTTTTTTCATGGAACAAAATGACATAATTTCAAACTCTACAAATGGAGATATTTTTTTTAAGATTCCATTTAGTTGGCCACAAAGTATGTCAAATGAAAATGAGGAAATAAAGAACCTGAATGTGTTGAGTCTTCTCAAGAAGAGGAAAGGGAAATGTATATTGGATTTAGAACATCATTTGCATAGCGAGAGGTGACGGAAAACCTTTACAAAGACTCAATACAAGATATTAAGGAGGGTTGCATGATTATAGTTTTGGATACAAAAGAACCATATGGTTATATTTTTTGGATTGCAAAAGTTATGAAGGTCAATAACAAAAATGAATAAGTTATATCCGTTGAAGTACAATGGTATGCAATAGACACACACACATTTGATGGTGTGTACAAGCTAGAGATGGTGGTTGAGAAAAAGGTTTGCAAAAATAGAAAAAGAAAGAGTCAAAATGTAAATCATTTTCGCATTGACATTTTGAAGTTATAGAATGTTGACATTCTAGTTTACGACTTCCAGTAGACAAATAAAGGCACTCTTTTCTCCAAGACTATAGAGATTCTCAAAATTTTGTTGGCACAAGAAATAGTGTCAACATGGGAGTATACTAAACCAAGGTGTAGATCCAGAAGGAGCACGGCATATGAAATGTTGGGAACACATGAATACTCGAAAGGTGCACCCATTGATAGTATAGAATAATATGGGTCATCTGCCTCTTCACCCGATCATTCATCTAAAGAAAATGTAATTTCCAATGGTGTGTCAGAATCCATTTGTTGACTTGAATATTTGAACATGAAATATTTTTTAGTTTTTTATTAAGATGACATTGTTTGGGTTGCAACTCTAAAGGAGTTTGAATTTTGATATGAATCACTTCTACGTCTTATGGTTTAATATATAATTTTATTATGAATATTATCATAAATTATTTTATTTTATATGGAAAGAGTGGTGAAATAATTTCTTGAATAATTTGTGTTTAACTCGGTGCAATTTTTATATAGTGTTACAAAGAGATTTAATAAATACAATTTTAAATTATGATAAATGATATGATAATGTCATTTTTTGAGAATGTGTGCTACGGATAGCATTAGTTTTCAATTCAAGGCTCGATTTTAAGGTTTTTTTTTTAACAATAAAGGTTGTTTTGGTCCATGTCTATATTTTTAACCCAAAAAAATGGTTCTACCGGTAGCACCATTTTTTTATTCAAGGTTGTTTTTTGGTGTTTTTTTATGTAAAATATGATTTTTATGGCTAGAGTTCTCGTTTAGAGTATAAAGTTCGCATCAAGTTGTATAAATTGTTTATCTTTTCTAGTTTTCCTATTGTTTATAATCCCCTATTTTCCTTGTCAATATGCAAGTCATATCTTTTCTTTCTCCTCGCTAGCTTGTGTAGCATTGCTGAATATTTGTTTTCCACTACCAAAATGTAAGTTGTCTCCTTTCTCACGCTTTGTTAGTTTCCTAGAATTTTTATCACCCATTTTCCCTTGTTATGAGGTATTCGTCGTCTCCTCTCCCTCTCATTTCTAGCTTGCCTCACAATGGTCTTCCCTATCGAGAGCCAGGTGTCCATTTTTTTATTTCCTAGGATCTATTTGGGGTCAAGGTGTTTCACCCTCATTGTCCATTGTATAAATTATAAACCTATCCTTCTCCTAACCCTTTCTTCCCTTGGATAAAGCTTCAGCTTTCCCCTTTATTTTACCTAATCTCCTTGGAAGTGGGTGTCACCCTTTCCTTGCTTGAGACAAGTTTCTAACATTTTGATTTAAAGGGACATGGGAAATTCTCATATTCTTTTTCTTTACATGCACCTCACTTGGTTAGTGTCATCACATTCATGCTTCATGTACATCATATTTAGCATGTCCCATTTTGATTCCACATATCATCATCTACATTCAAGTAAGTGAAAGGATCATGCTTCTAAACGTTCTCTATTGCATTTTCAACATTTACTTGCCATAGCTCATAGATAGTTTGTAGCACATATCGGTGGGATTCCTCTTCCTATTAACATACCTCGGAAAGATTCCTAATTGCAACAATTATGCTTAGGTAATTCCATGTGTTTCATCTCCCATTTATCCTTTTCACTTGCACAATTTACTACCCACAATATAGATTTTTTTCTTACTTGCATGGTAGTAAGAGTTTTTTATTGTATTACCTTTCTCGAGATATCTTGTTTTTCATGCATCGCTATTTTTCACTTTATTTTCATTGTCTTATTTCCCATCATTTTAACACTCTTATAAGTCCACTTTGTGTCAATGTAGAGGCATAATGATATACATGATGGTTATTAGGGAGAGCCTTAACTCATGAGAGATCCCCTTCTTATGTCAAGGGATTAACACATGCTTCATCAATAAGCACCGTCCCCCTTCGATGTACCATTGCTTTCCATATTGTTGTCTCCTTTCTTTTTTTGTGCCTTGCCTTCTTCACTTCATTTTCTTCAAATCTCCTTCTTGGAATATTTCTAATAATCCACCTTATAAATAGAAATGCCTTCCATGGGCATAATATGTTGTGTATGGATTTTTTGTTTCAAATTTAGCATACAAATTTCACTCAAGTATCTTTGTGTGAATTACTCATCAAGCATCTACAATATACAACCTATGCACAAATCCCACCAAGGACCTTCCATCCTTCCTAGTGATGGATCACTTGTTCTAGGGTATTATCCTTTAAGTTACTTATTTATATTCTATATGTGAAATTTTAATCCATCCACTTGGGTACTAATACTATAATAGGTTCCCCCTTTGATTTTGGTGCTTCATCGTGTTTTTATACTTGCTATAAATTTTGGGTTCCCCGCATGGGACAACTCCCACGACACTAGATTGTTATTTATATATTCTTTTGATTTGGTCCCTACTTTGTTGGAAGTCCCTCATTTTGGGTCCCTAGCATCTTCAAACCCATTTGGGTACATTTTTTGACCGGTCTACTAAGTCAAACCTTCCTTTACCCTTCTTGGTATTGGTGTGGTATGTAATGTTGGTTTTTTGTACTCTATTTCTCTTGTTGCTTTTGCCTCATGAATCAAAGAGTGGTTTTTCCTTGAACTACCAAAGGTAAGTCCCTCAAACCAAAGTTTCCTCAATAACTTGTGGTTGAATTCCAATGGAAAATCCACCTTATTTAACAACAAGGGAAACATCTAGCAACTCCCTTAGGTCATTCCAAATTTTATTTAGGTTGATCATTTCCTCCTTGTTAAGGGGAGATTTTCTCATTATGTCACATATAAACTTTTTCAAATTGATATAAAACTTATGGTCTAGCACTCTTGCATACTCTCACACTCTTAGGAAACTTGGATATATTCTTCCTTCAACCCTCCACCAAACGGAGGTTGTTTATAGCACACCCTTGTACCAACAACAAAAGTAGGGCTTGTTGGTATTAATGTGCATTGATGGCAGGGATATGATAGTTAATTTTCCACATTATTAGACCATATCAAAAATAATCCCTTCAATTCATCCATGCAATGACAATGTTTGGTATTCCTCTAGACAACATAAAACATGCTTTTAGTCTTTAAAGATATAGTCTAGAGAGACATTCATTTATATAGCATAGATACAAGTTCTTCATGCAAGGAAAAACCAGGGAGTGATATTATACCTCAAATTTACACCAGTTCATGATTAAATCAATTAATAATAATTAGCTTCCAACCATCAATACTACATAAGAAACCGTGCCTCATCCTAACTTTGTTGTAAGGGCCTATCATTGTCTCGCCTTGATAGTCACATAGCATATCACACAATTTAGGTTTTTCTTCCTCCTCAAAAGGCTATATTTAGGGTTTTAAGGTTACTGATCAAAATATCATACATGAAACGTGTCATGTCATGCTTATAGGAGTAATTCAATACTCTTTTAAGGTTATGGAATCATTTGGAAATGATCCTTAAACCTACACACCTCTCACCTCATAGTTTTCATATACATGGATATTTATGAGGGTTTTAAAACTCTATAGGTACATACCATTAATCTTGAAGGAAAAGCGAGCCCCCATGGTGTAGACCAATTAGAGATATCATGTACTACACTCTTTATGACATCATGGGTTCAAACCTTGATTATCCATGCATGCCATGAATGGGAAAGCATTGGTATGCCTAGGGGTATAGTGGTAACGGATCAAAATCAACCCCATATCACACGAGTGCGAACCCGACCTTAGTTTTTGGATCCCCTAGTTACCCGAAGAAGAAAAAAACATGAAGGAAAAACATGGAATAACTCATCATGTGATAAAACAACAAAGTCAAAACAATATTTGAATCCATGCATGGAAACTACACCTTAAACTATGTAATGCATTCTTAGTTGTTCAAAGGCATAGGGGATTTAGACATTTATCCCTTTAAGGAGATCATTTGAAAAATAAAATCATGTTATAACTCAATCCTTAATAGATATGGAATCTTTGTTAACACTTCAAGACATCCCTAAACTAACCCAAGCTCTCAAAAATACACAACCAAAATTGAGTAGGTATGGGGGATTTGAGTAAGCCTTCTTCAAGAACGTTAATAAAATAATATAAATAAATTATATCACATTAAAAACATCATTTGACATCATTAATTAATTAAATAGGTGCATCACATCATTTCTTAGGATTAACACCTTGTTAACCTTTCATTTCATCTCTTTTAACTCCAAATTTCATCAAGAGGAGGCGATTTTGGCCACTACAAGACCTACCCATAGGTATTTTGAAGTAAATAAGTGGGTATCGTGCATTTTTCGAGGTAGACAAGTAGGTATAGCAATATACACTCTTTTATTCTTCATGAAACATGCAATTATCCCTCGGAAAAACTAGTGAAGCCCAAGAAAAAAGGCTTAGTTGCATAGTCAATATATCTCAAATGCCAAACTTGGTATTTGAGATTTTTGAGACTTTTCACAAGTGTGGCTAAAGTCTATATACCAAAAGTAACACCTTCTCGCTCGGTATATTGTGAGGTAAATATAAATATTTAGAAGGTATTATGCACATTCCTGGAATGATCAAAACATATAAATGTTGCTTTTTAAAATATACAAGAGTTATTTCACTTTGAACCGCTTATTGGGGCAGGGTACAGTGAGGATTATACATCTATAAATCCATTCCAAAACATTCATTAAGTATTGACAATTTCCATTTACAAAAACTCAGGAAAAAAAATTGAGGAAAAGAAAGAGCATCCACAGGGAAAGTTCCAGCTTTCCTCTCTTCAACAAGGGAATCTTAATAAACACTCAATAAAGAGTTTCATGTCATTAAAAAAATCCACATATCAATCGCAAATAGACAAAACAAATCCTCTTTCCACACAACTCCTTTCATCAAATTTTGGTTATGCAAGAAAGTCCAAAACTTTTCCACATATATGTTTTGCACATGACTTAATTGATCTTAGCATACATCATCTACATGAATTCTTCATTTAAAATCTCATGATATTGATGTCATTGTACGAATAATTATATAGTAAACCACTTATACTATGAAACGAGAACTTTATACTAAGAATGAGAACTCTAGGCATAAAAATGATGTTTTTTGCAAAAAAAAACATCAAAAACACCCCCAAATAGAAAAGTGTTGATACCAGTATACACATTTTTTTTCAGGGTTAAAAATAGAGCAATGGCCTAAACATCCCATAATGTTGTTTACAAAAACTTTAAAATCAACCCCTAAATTGGAAAATATTTTTTTCTCCAAAAGATACATTACAACTTTTTTTTAAACTTGCATATTAAACAAACAAAAATATTTCATAAATAATTTCACCACTCTAACCATATAAAATCAAAGAAATTCTGATGTGATTCATAATGAAATCATATATTAGACCATACAAGAACAAATGATTCATGTAAATATTCAAAATCTCCTCTAAAGTTTCAATTACAAACATCATACTAATAAAAAACATCTAAAATGTTTCATTTGAAATCATTCAAATTCATCCATGGAATCTGACACCCCATTAGAAACTACATTTTATGCAGATGAAGGACTGGACGAAGATGTAGATGACCCATATGCTTCTCTATTATCAATGGGTGCACCATCTGAGTCTATATCTATGCCCATCATTTCGTTTGTCATATTCCTTCTGGATCTACAGCTTGGTTTAGCAAACTTCCATCTTGCAACTTATTCTTTTGGCAGCAACTTCTTGATAATCTCTATAGTCTTGGAGCAAAGAGTGTTTTTCTTTGTCAAATTGAAATCATACACAAGTATATCAACTTCCTCTAATTTCAAGATGTCAATGCGGCGACGATTTATTTTTTGACCATTTCTTTTTCTCTTTCTGCAAACCCTTTTCTCAACCACCATATTTGTCTTATACACACCGTCAAATGGGTGTGTATCTGTTGCATACCAATGTACTTCTATTGATACTACTTCTTGATTTTCTTTATTCACCTTCATAACTTTTGCAATCCAGAAAGGATAAGCGTGTGCATCATCTATAGCCAAAACTGCAATCATGCAACCCTCCTTGATATATTGTACTGAGCCCATGTAAAGGTATTCCATCTCTCGACGCTTGTAGATGATCTTCTAGAGCCAATATACATTTCTCTTTCCTCTACTTGAGAAAACTCAACACCTTGAGGTTCAACACTTTTTTCCTCGTTTTCATTTGTTACTATTTGTGGCCAAGTAAACGGAGACTTCAAATATATATCTCCATTTGTAGAGTTCAAAATTATGTTACTTTGCTCCATGAAAAAATACGTCCACCAAACAGAATCAACAACATCAAAGCACTCATATGTATCTTCGTTAGAATTTTTTATTTCTTCTAAGCATTGAGAAGAATTAACATCTCTATTGGGTCGTTTTGCATTATGAATCTCTGAAGATGATTGCAATAACAATAAATTTGAAGCATACATTTGACGATTTGGGATGAATTTCAAAAATGTCAAACCTGATGAAGACCCCCCATGAATTTCAAAAATTCCAAACCTGATGAAGGCCCCCAAACCCTCCCAACCCATTTAACCACTCAAAAAAGCATTATACTAAAAAAAAATCAAACTCCCCCAAATAATTTTACCCCCAAACATTATTTTAAAAAATACCCTCCTTTCTCCCTCCCAACCCATTTAGCCCCTTAAACAAACATTATACAACAATTTTTTAAAAATAAATCAAAATCCCTCAAATAATTCCCCAAACATTATTAAAAAATAAAAATTAAAATAAAAAAATTAAAACCTTCACCAAACATTATTAAAAATTAAAAATTAAAAAAAAAAAAACTAATAAAAACCGTCACCAAACATTATTTAAAAAAATAACAAAAATTAAGAAAAACTAATAAAAACCCCCCAAAAACATTATTAAAAAAAATTAACCACCCTCCACCGCACGCAACCTCCCCCGCGCGCTCCCTCCACCTTCGCCCCCCTTCCTTCCACCACCTCCACCTTCTCCCCCCTCCCATCCAGCACGAGCCTCCCCCCATCCTCCTCCCCTTCACGGAACTCATGGATCAGAAGTCTCTCTACTTATTGAAAGACTTATCCCTCCAGGAATTCGAATTTTCGACACCCACTTTCCCCATTTTCTAATTCGGATTCCTTTAAACTGGCGGCAATTTTGTCTGTGAGCTTCGTCTGGTAGAGCGAGGGAATCATGTTCTTCGGGAACTTCTCCATATTTCGCGGTGAAATGCAAACGCTGTGCTGTGGAAATATGTCAATGAAGAGCTGGAGGCGGCTGAAGTGAACTACGTGAGCAAGTCAGCCGCTCTTATATTAGAAGAGTCGTCAAAGACTCAAAGTGCATATTGTTACCTTCATATTCGATGACACGTGTTATGACAGATGTGCGCCACCTTCCATACGGACTGAAAATACCAGTAATATTTAAAATACGTGAGAAAAAATGTTGACTTTATTTAGTAAGCTATGACGTCAATAAATATTCCGTAACGCATGACGCCAATAAATATTTGAATATTTCAAAGCGGTAAATAAAATCAGACGTCAATCTTCTATCCTTAACTTGTGAACTTTCGCTTGGGACGACGTAGCACTTTAAAACTTTAGTGAACCAATAATATTGCCACGTGGAGGTGATACCATTTTCTCGTTTCGAAGGGGGAATGTTTTTTTGTGGGTTTTGTGTTTTTTATTTGTCATATGTGGTACATTATTTTCATTTTGACATGGCATTTTTGATGTCATGTTTTTGGGTAGCATATTGTTTTTTTTATCTGATATGTCGCCACATGGTTGGGGTTCTTGTCCATAGGATGGATAAGATATTTTTGATGTCATTTTATATAGAAAGGGGTTGCTATTTAGATGATGTTATACGATATTTTGTCATAGTGAAATATTTTTATCTTATATTTTAATTATATGATGTGATATTTATTTTTTTAGTATTTTTATTTTATTTTTAGTGAAGTTTATCATGGTTAATATTTTTGATGTCATGTTTTGTGACATTTATGGTTTTTAATTTATTTTAATTATATGATGTGATATTTATTTTTTAATATTTTTATATTATTTTTAGTGAAGTTTATCATGGTTAATATTTTTGATGTCATGTTTTGTGACATTTATGGTTTTTAATATTTTTGATATCATGTTTTGTGACGTTTAAGGTTCTTAATATTTTTTCTGCCATGTTTTTTTTTTTTTTATTTTTTTTTTTTTTTTTTTTTTTTTTTTTTTTATGGTTGTTATTATCTAATTATTATAAAATGTTATTATCTTAAGATTTTGTTATATAAAAATTTATTTTAAATAGTGTAATTTAATATTTTTATTATTGGATATATGTTATAAATATTTCAAATTGAAATTGTTTTCAATCTAGAGACTAGCATTGATGAAATCTCTTTTTTTTTGGAATTTTGGAGAAAAAATCAAATTGGGCAAAATTCGAGCTTAACTAGTTATGACTTTAGAGGTTTCCAATTTTCACCAAATGGTCCCGAATTTGAAATGTAAGGGTATGGTGAGTCTTATAACATACCAATATGGTATATGGACACTTTGTATCAGACTTTAGATCTCTGCAAACTTGTTTCGGGTTAAGGTGAAACAATGCAATTTTACTAGGAAATTGTGTTCAAATCCTCCCAAGGGTGATGGCCAAACTAGCTCTCCAAATCAAGTACGACCCTCCCAAATTTCAAAACAGAGTATGGGAATGACTATTAGAAATCAATGACTGTCCTTAATCATGTTTATTAAGTTCTGCAAATGGATTATGATCTGCAACATTTTTAGGGTAACTTTGATAGAAATTGCCTAAGAAAAATTGCATTACTAGCTAGACTTTGACATAGGAAAGGTAGAATATATGGTTCTGAGAGTAATATGAATCATGGTAGTAATATATGGAATACAAATGTATTCCCAAAAAGCATAAAACTCAAAGGAATAAATTGCATATCCATTGATAATGATCCACTACAATGCAATTACATCAAGCAAAGAATTAATGATATTCAAGTTTTTCCAAATGAATTGCAAGAAGTTGGTTTAAATAAAGGAGAGTTTAGTGAAACACTCATGGTGAAGATGTCAAAAGAGCCTCAATCCCCATTAGGAGGGATGTTTGGAAATGAGCACTTTGGGAATCTTGCAGACATAGAAGACCCAATGGAAGATGACATTGATGTCCTTGAGGAAAGCCAAGCTCCAAAAAATTTCAATTTCGATGAAGAATTTGGCCTGCATAATATTGTTGATTAGTTTAATGTCTTGAAAAAAACGTTAAATTTGACAAAAAAATTGATGAGATATATTAGTATTGTTTTGATTTTCAGACTTTATTTTAGAAATAAAATTTCTATATAAATTGTTTTTAATATGTTATTTACAAATATATGGTATAGTTTTTCGTGAATTTATGTGAATCGTAATATTTTGGAATATAGTATGAAATAGTATCATTTTTATACAAAAATTCTATGAAAATCTATTGAAAATGGTTGTCAATGTCTTTATTTTCTATAATTTCTTAGAATTTTGTTAATAAAAGTCTTATTTTGCCTATAAAAATGTCTTATTTTAAAGAAAAATTTGCAAAATGTATATGTTTTTCAATATAACTTGATTCTAAGTGGATGTTATTTTGTTAAATGTTTAAAAAACACACTTGAAAATAGAAAGTAATCATATTTTACGACGAAAATAATTCAAATGCCCAAAATATGCATTCAAATGAAAATGTGTGATACTAGTATCAACCCTTTTTTAAATGGAGGTAAAATTAGCTACTAAAATTAGGAGAGAGAAAAACAAGAACTGTGTCGAGTTCTCGTTTCATAGTATAAGTGGTTAATATGTAATTCATAAATAAAAGGTATAAAAAACACACTTATCTTTTCAAAGATGAAGCTCCAAGGATACTCTTACAACTGATTTTACCACACATGATTGATCACACTTTTATGGCCTTCCTTGTCCCTTTGCTAACTCTTTGGACCCCATGGACCATTTTTGTACCTTTTATGTTTCCAAGATCATCCCTAAAAACACCTATTATTTGTTGTACACGACTTTTAATCCCTTTCTCGCGTATATACGCGGATATTACCCTTAAACCCACGTACATCGGGATGTGTGCATAAGTCCAAATATTTTTGGAGTTTTCCTTTATGTGGATCCGAGTCACTTGTCTCTTGGCCTTCCATATGCCTTGAGATTGCTTGGATTTGACATTCCATTACCCCATTGAAGCACTATATAAGGAACCCCTTGGATACATTGAAAAGGGGGAATTGAAGAGCAAGAAAACTATAGTCCATTGTTGTCGTAGCTTGCTTATACTTGAGTATGCATCCCTTTGTCCCTTGGAGCACTTGGTGTTCTTCCCAAGCTTGCCTTTGCTTGTGATCTTGCTATCGAGAGATGGAGGATTGAGGTGGTGGAGGCCCAGGTGGAGGACTCAGTTTCTCCGATTCGCAGACGTGCCAACAGAGGTTGTCACTTATGTAATCTCTGATTTTATTAATAGAAATATCTTTTCCTGTCCAATGATGTGCATTTAAATGAATATTGATTCCATGGATGCGTTTAATTGCTTATGCATTATTGATTATATATGCTAGAGTAGGCCTAACACTATATTATATAGCATGCTTTCCTTGTTTACTATTGTTGAGAGTAAATTGCTAAAGCAATTGGGATTGGAAAAAGCTCAACGAGGATCTACTTCAACCATCCGGAATAAGGTATGTTTTGATATCCTTTAGTGTTAGATGTTGTATTTCTCTTGCATATTGAGAAGGGATTGATTTTTGTGGTTTCTCTGTCTGTTGTGGTACACCCCAAGCCATAGGAATTTTTGTCCATAACAGAATTGGCGACCATACTGGGGAGGTTCCTAGTTGTTTTCCTTTGGGGGTTTTTCGGCATTCAATGTGCTTGTAATGCTCTAATTTCTTTGTTTCTAGGTCAGGTCTGGGGGCATGATTTCCCAGTAGTGTCCTGTAGGAGTAAATTTTGTCTCAGCTTGTCCATTTACCTTATTTTTCTATCTTTTTCTTCCTGTACGCAGGTTTTGCTTTCACAATCACGTGTACACGCGGGGGTTTTCCTAGAATAGTCTATGTACACAGGTTTATTGAGAACAGTCGTGTATGCCTTGATTTTTTGTTTTTTTTGGAAGATTAAGTGTTGTTGGGTGAGTTTGGATGATTGTTGAGTCTTATTTAATGCTTCTGGAGTCTGTATCTCCCCTCTGTTTTTTACCAGAGACACTTTTTTATTTGATTTTTGAAAATGTTCATGTCATTTCATTTTCTATTTTTTGTTTTGAGATTAGTGCATTAAGTCTCTTTTACCTTAGTACTTTGCTTGGCTATTGTGTGTGAGTGATTGCAAAGTCTGAGAATGGTAGAGTCGTATGTTTGCTTTTCTATCTCATTTAATTCAAAAATACAAAAACATTTTTATTTTTGCTTAGTTATGCATTCTTTGCATTTTGCATTAGCATGGTACTTGCATTAGGTTCGCTTGGTGAATATTAGTCAGATTTTCATATAGGAATGATTGCATATACATTTGAAGGAAAAAATTTGCATCACATAGTAGCATACCCTGTTTTTCATTCGACACAGTGCATTTGCATTGATTGTTAGGTGTGCATTTTACTTCTTGTTGTGTCATAACATCATTAGTTGCATGACCATTTACCCTTTGAGTAATAAAGCCAATTAAAATCAACGCATAATAAAATGAATTACACTCTTTTCTTTTCTTTTCTAGGGTGCACCAACAACACTAGGTTTTAGGGTCTTGGAATAGTTCATTGTGAGTTAATTATCCAAGACCACTAAACAAAAAAATTAGTTGTCTGTCCAGGTAAGAGTGTGAAATCCTTTATATAATTAGTGTTTCTCAGGATCCTCCTCTTACAAGGGAGTTAAGAACAAGGCAGTGTGAGCAATTATGATTGGGATGACCCCTGAATGTGATTGATTAGCACCGGAGATATTTCCAGGATTGTATTCGTACTTGGGGGCCTTTGAGGTATTGGCTAGTGCACACCTGGGGTACTAGTTGTGCTTTCGAGCTTCGGGCTTTGTTACCCTGCACATACGGTAAATCCCTCCTATGACTATCCGCTTGAGCATTGATTATATCGAGGTGACCTTAGTTTCCTTACCTAGGTTATAGAGGGGGTATTTGCAGAGGTTATTCTATAGGTGTCCTGGCCAGGTAGGGTTCAAACAGCACATTCGCTATATGCATTGAAGCTGAGGCCCACCATAATTGGTTACAAACCTCCGCTTCTTGTGTATGGGAGTCTCAAGCCTCTCCTAGGCGAGACATACCTGCCTCATTCAGGAGCTCACATATCCTACCCTTGGTTTTCTTGTGATTTGGCTTTACATTTTTAGGTGTATGCTCTGTGCATGCTAGTTTTCCTAGGGTTTGCGTAATTAGATCGAGTCTATTATTTTTTTGAGTCATTGAGGCACCCCGTCATTGTCATCGTTTAGCAGGACTTCCACCTTCCACGTCTCCTCCTACTTTGGGAGAGAGAACCAGACAGTCCGGGCGGACTGCTTCTAACTTTGATTCACACACCATGGGATATCATGAGGATGAGATTCCATAGATGTCTTCTCTACCTCATGAGATCGGGGAGGAAGATCCTACTACATATGATCATGTACATGAGAAACCTTCACGATATGGTTATGACCCTTCATTCACAGGTCACTGGTATTGGTTTTCAGGCGACGAGACTCACTATGAACCCACAAGCACTAGTAATGTTAGATATGACATACCTAATATCCCTGAGCCCGATCCGGCATATCATGTCAAGTCGAAGATTGACCCTGGCACTATGCCTGGGGGTACTCCCACTCTTTTCCATGCAAAGAGGTTTGGGGGCACTAGTCACATTGCACCCCATCCCTATGGTGGAGGCATCTTCACATGCTCCTCCTAGCCCTAGTGTTAGTAATCCTATTCAGATGCCCTGACCAAGATGAGTGAACATTGGGAACACCACTTATATTCCTTCACATGTCCCTTCGTCTTTGAACCCCGTTTCTTCGAATGCGTTTTTAACAACTCATCCTCCCCCTATTTCATGTGGGCCTTCAGGCCGAAATGTTGCTACTAGCCATGTTTGTTCTGCGACTGCTAACACGATAGTATCTTAGAGTTGAGTACCTCTTGTAGTGTCAGCAGGTTATGTACTTGTTTCTGGATCGTCTCATGTTCCATCTCATGGAGCTCCCCATATACCAACCTATGGACCTTCTCATGGTACATCCCATGGAACACCTTATGGAGCTTCTCATGGACATTCTTGTGGACCGCAGTATGGACAAAACTACTGACCCTATGGGTATGGGTATCAACAACCTGCTTACTCTTATAATTATGGATTTGTAGCGCCTCATAATCAAGGTACCCCACATCAAAATGCTTCCATGCAGCCCTACATGGGACAAATGGGAGGAGGTTATTAAGGCCAAGACCATGGTATTTATAGCAATCAACCTTACATGAATCCAAACTACCAGGGAGCATGGAATCGACCAGCTCAACCTAGACTCCTTTTCCTTGCGACATTGAACTTATCTGACTTGTCAAGATTGATGAACAATCCTATGTCTCATAACTCGGCATGGCTGGCAGTCCCTACCAAGCTTCTTCCGGGCATTCCCAAGTTCAAAGGTAAGGCTGGTGAAGATCCTAGTGAGCATGTCACCACTTTCCACCTTTGGTGCTCTTCCAATTCCTTACATGACAATTCCATTCTTTTGAGGCTATTTCAATGCACCCTAACGGGTCCTGTGGAAAAATGGTATATAGAGTTACTGGGGGGGGCTTATGCTACATTTGATGATCTTGCTATGACTTTCCTTAATCATTTACAGCTACCCATACGTTACGACGTCAGTACGAAACTCTTGTCGACCTTCCGGCAAGACAAAGCCACCCACATTTCGGATCATATTCAAGAGTGGCGTAGACGAAAATGGTTAATCAAAGCCTTTATACCACCATAGTTTCTTCTTGAATGGTTCCTCAAATCATTGTTACCTTACATCACGAAGGATGTTTCTACATCCGGAGTTCAAAATGAGGAACAAGCTATTTTTAGGGCACAAGAGTTGGATTTGATCTATGCTCAATACGGACTTTTGTATGAGATTATACCTAATGCTCCTAGATCCAATTTCAACCCCAAGGTCAAGCCGGGGCCACATGCCGATGGTATTGTGGGCTCTACAAGTACCAAACCTGCAGACTTAGTTGTGAAACAAGTGAACCAATTTTAAATTAACCAGTCTACATCGGGACAAGCTACGGCTTCGTTTCAACCTACCCAATTGGCGAGTGTATTGTCCATGCAATCGTTGAACCTGAAAGGCAACCAGCAGCCTGGAAGGAATAATAAAAAAGGAAAAAATAATTGTAAGGGTGGGAAGAAAAACGAAAATGCAAATAATAATGACAAGAACACTCAAAATGTTGGGGGGGGAAGCAGTCTAAACGTAAGGTGAAGTTTCCTTGCAATTTGTGTAAGGATGACCATCTCACTCACTTGTGCCCTTGTATGGAAGATGCCTCGAGGTTCATAGCACAGGACCCAACTGTGTTAACTAATCCTTTACCCAATAATCAAAATATGAACTTGAGGACCATTGATCATGGTTCTGCATTAGGTGGAAATAAAAATCCGTCAGAGGCCAATAGTGGTCACGATTGCATCAATTTGGTGCATGCTACTAAATTTGTGACTCGTGTGAAATATTATGGTTCATCACAACCAGACCTTGGGAAAGAACCTTCCCCACCTGAGAGCCCTTTGCGAATCGAAAAGCCTACGGATAAACCTGAAGCTCCACCTCACATTCCTAAGGGAGTCTTAAAGCATTTGGGGCACAATCCTAATGCCTGAGCCGCCCAGAACTATTCAGTTGTCAAGGATTTGGGCCAGACTCCTTATGTAATGTGCATGTTAGAAGTGCTTCAGACTTGTCCTCCGTAGAGGAAAGCCTTGTTGTCTCTCCTTGGGGTTAGTGACGATAACTCTTCTACCATGATCAAATTTGAAACCATGGGAGTACAGCATCGCTTGCCTTACTACATGTCTCTTTTGATTCATGTAAAGTGTCTTAACAACACTGTGATGCATACTTTCATTAATGAAGGCGATGTTGCTTCCGTGATGTCTTTGTCATGTTGGAAGGGTTTGGGTTCTCCCACATTGTCTCAATCCGCCACTATGTGGATAGATTTTGATGGTAGATCATCTCATCCACACGGTATTCTTCCCTCTATAGAGGTCCAATTGGGAGGGAAGACCGTCACGATCGAGGTCGAGGTGGTTGATGCACCCCTTAACTACAATCTTTTACATGGTAGGAATTGGATGTATAGTATGCAAGTCGTAGCTTCTTCCCTCTTTCGAGTGATATGCTTTCCGTTTAATGGGAAGATTGTTACGATTGATCAAAAGTCATTCCATAATCCGAGTGTCAATGCACCAGTGGGAGATTCTATCCTGATTATTGATCATTCTCAGCCAGCAACTGGGAGTGTGGGCGTAAGTATGTATCCTTCTCTTATGGGAACCTTTAGTTGTCCTACGCTCGTTTTTATGATTGGGTCTAGTTTTGGTGGGGATTCATCCTTGTCGAATTCGGTGTCTTTTCCCACTACCCATATGGAAGATCCTTGGATTCTTCCTTCATTGAGTACTTCAAGTTTTCCCGTTGAGACAGACGTGTCGTTGCCTGCAACAATGGTGGCATATCAAGCAAATTTTGATCAGGTTGCAGAGCCTAGTCCTTCCTCTTCACGGATGAAGGAAGAGGACCCTTATGTGTTGCCTACATGGGCAGTAGAGTCATCTCACTCACATGATTTCCTCAATGATGTTTTCCATCAGATGAAGCTATTCTTGAGGCCATGTCTGGGGTTGAGCAACTTTGGGAAGAGTTGCATCATAGATCATATTTTCTTCCTAAGCTCGATTGTATGGAGTGTGATAACTTTAGGGATATTCTTAGAGAGAAGAATGGTATCCCCATGGTTCCATTAAGCTCTCCTGGTCATATGGCTAATTTATCACCAACAATTCCTATCAATATTTCTCGTGATCCTAGAAAGATTGAGAATGTCTACATTGGGGTGAGTTGTTCCCCCGATGAGATCAAGGAGTATACTAAGTTGTTTAAAGAGTTTCCTGACATTTTTGCTTGGTCATATGAAGAGATGTCAGGAATAGACCCTCATATTGTCGAACATGAGATCAAAATGTATCCGGATGAAAAACCGATTCGACAACATTTGCATGCGGTGAATCCTAGAAAAGTACCCGCCATTAAAGCTGAGATAGAGAAACTACTGAAAGTTGGTTTTATCTATCCCATTCCCTTGACAGAGTGGGTTTCAAATCTCATTCTGGTAGATAAGAATCAGGGAGCGATCCATATATGCACTGATTTCTGTGACTTAAATCGTGCCTATCCTAAGGATAATTTCCCCACACCATTCATTGATCAGATTTTGGATGAGTGTGCAGGAAGTGAGGTATTTTCCTTTATGGATGGTTTTTTCGGATATAATCATATTCAAATTAACCCCGAGGATCAACATAAGACCGCATTCATTTTTCCTTAGGGGTACTTGTGCATATTGGAAGATGCCCTTCGGCCTTACAAATGCCGTAGCCACTTTTCAGCAGGCCATGACCTTAATATTTCACGATCTTAAAAAGATTATCGAAGTATATTTGGATGATCTCGCTGATCACTCTCATTTGAGAGTGTGTCATCCATATCATTTAAGATTAGTGTTCAAAAGATGCCGTCATTACCAAGTTCGTTTAAATCCTCATAAGTGCATCTTTTGCGTGACTGTTGGTCATTTACTAGCATTCATCGTATCCAAGGAGGGTATAAGAGTCGATCCCTTAAAGGTTGAGGCAATACTTCAATTGTCTCCCCCGCACAATATTAGACACCTTCAATGTTTACAAGGCATGGCGAACTTCTTGCAAAGATTCGTGGTTAATTTTTCCAACTTGACTAAAGGATTTATGTATCTTTTGAAGAAGGACACCCCAATTTACTGTGATGAGCGAGCCCAGGAGTCTTTCAATTCTCTTAAGCGAGCCTTAGCAACGGCCCCCATGCTTAGTCCACCAGACTATAGCCGTGATTTCTTGATTTATGTGGTCGCGTCTATGGAGACGGTTGGTATGGTTTTGGTTCAGGAGGATGAGGAGCTCCGTGAGCATGTCATATATTATTTGAGCTGAAACCTTATAGATGCAGAACTTCGCTATTCCCATGTGGAGAAGTTAGCCTTGGCTACTGTTCATGCGGTTCAGCATTTGAGACATTACATTATCCTTCGCCAAACCTTTTTCATCGCTCATATCAATCCATTTCAGTTCGTCCTCACTAGAAGGATGATTGGGGAAAATACAATAAATGGATTGTCATTTTGCAAGAGTTTGATCTCGAATTCATTTCAAAGAAATTGAAGAAATCGTTGATCTTTGCGGAGCTTATATCTTATTTTCCAAGTTTGGAGGAGGAGGAGGTTTAAGAGGATTCTTTTTTTGATGAGAATATTTTCCTCATCTCAATTGTGGACCCTTGGTACAGAGATATCATCGTGTACTTGCAAACGTTGAAGGTCCCTACTCACCTCTCACGAGATGAGCGGTAACGATTATGTCATGTAGATAAGAACTACCTTATAGTGGATAATACTTTGTACCTTCATGGGGTAGATTCCATTTTGCGTCGTTGTTTAACCCATGATGAAGTTCAGGTTGTGCTGAATAATTGTCACAGAAGGGTGTGTGGTGGTCATTTATCTGGGCTTTCTACAGCCCAAAAAATCTTGAGAGCATGCTATTTTTGGTCGTCCATCTTCAAAGATTGCGTTAATGCAATCAAGAAGTGCCACCCTTACCAGGTGTTTGCACGTAATATGCGCTCGCGTCTAGCCCCGCTACATCCTATTGTCACCGTCGGTCCCTTCACCAAGTGGGGGATTGATTTTATGGATTGCAACCCAGCTTCGGCTGGGGGGCATCATCATATTATTGTGGTTGTTGATTACTTCACGAAATGGGTAAAGGCTATGCCCATAGTTAAATCCGACGGTGAGGCAACCGTGCATTTCGTTTTCAACCATATTATCACCTAGTCCAGCATTCCAAAAGAGCTTGTCACTAACCATGGTAGGAACTTTCAAAATAAAATGATGGAAGACTTGGCTTCCAAGTTAGGATATAAGCAAGAGCACTCCTCTTCTTATTACCCTCAGGCGAATGGACAAGTTGAAGCAGTGAACAAATCACTTAAGTTTATTCTCCAACGAACCATCGCACAAAGCAAGACTAATTGGCATATCATGTTATATCCTGCTTTGTGGGCCTATAGAACTGCGGTTAAGACTGCCACTAATTTTTCTCCTTATCATCTTGTGCATGGGGTAGAGTCAGTTTTACTGTTTGAATGCAAAATCCCCTCTCTAAAGCTAGTTGTGGATCTTTTACCTAACACTTCCACATTGGAAGAGCATTTGGTCCACTTAGCGTAGCTTGATTAGCAGTGTCAAGATGCCTTAGTGGCTTTAGAGGTTAACAAGAGTCATGTCAAGGTCCAATATGATAAGTCTGTCCATCCGAGGAATTTTAGTGAAGGTGACTTAGTCCTTTGGTGGGATCAAGCGAAAGAACCCTTGGGGGCAGGAAAATTTAATCCCATGTGGCATGGTCCTTACATGGTTAAACAAGTCTTAGAGAAAGGCGCCTACGAGCTGGTTGATTATGAAGGGACAGCCTTCGTAGAGCCTAAAATTGGGCTCTGTATCAAAAAATACTATGTATGATCTTCAGACAGGACTGATTTTTGTATATTATTGTACAGTTTTACATTGCATAGTTAGTTTTTCTTATGGTGACCGGGTTTGTTGATTAGCTTTCATTTCTTATGGAAGATGGTGCTAGATGCCACACTCAAAACTCAACTTCGGCTACTTGGGTGATCTATACTCCTATGGGTCAAGTATTCTCCTCAGGAGGCGTATGTTTACGGCCCTTTTCAAACAGTGTTGTTGAATATAGTGTCATCATTGAGTTATTACATGATGCCATTTCACATGGTGTTCATTCTCTTGAGGTACGTCTTGATTCGCAGTTAGTGGTTTCACAACGTAATGGCTTGTATCATACTAGGGATTTGACATTATTACGAAGATTCTTACATGTTAGATTGCTAGAATGACAATTTGAGAATATAACATACATCCATGTTCCAAGAATTTTTAATCAAGTTGCTGACTCATATACTAACTATGTGTTAGATTGGCATTTGTTTCATAGACCATAAGCATATCCCAAACACACATTTTACACACATGTAAATATAAATAAAATCGATCATCATAGAATTTTTTTCATTAACATCCAAAAAAGTGACGTCATAATACATAAGTGTCATATACAAAATTAGGGCTTCCGAGCCACCAAGACATAATACAAGGTCATACAAAAATGAATACACTCAGGTCTCTAATATTGAGGTGGAGGGGGGTTTTGATCATGATAGAGCACTATGGCTCTAGCTAGCCATAGAAATAGTCGAACCCATGCGCGTGGTATACCAATCACCTGGTTTTGCATGGCCTCAAGCAAGTCCTCGACTTGCGCCATGGGTACCTTGTGTGTCAAACGAACAAAATTCGTGTGGATGCTTTGGAGTGTCCGCTCCGCATCCGCACCCATAATATCATATCCTTTTCCTCTCCATGGATGACTAAGGAATCCATCTAGCCGTCGTGGTCCTACATCTGCATATATCTGACAGATTGTCACTATGTGTGTCACATGCCCCAATTTTTCAAAATAATATTATCTTATTTTGATTTTATTCCAAGACATTATGTTAAATTTAATGCCAAGTTGTAACTGATGACTCAGCAGAGTCAAGGATGTGGAATGTAATTATGAATATTTAAATTTTAACTAAATAAAAGTGGAGACAACAGCTTGGAAGAGCTGTTAAAAAGAGTGTTGCTAGTCAAGTTGGTGGAGGAGACTAGGTGGAGAGCAAATATACAAGTGGCAGCATCCTCAAACACTTCTTATGTTGCAGGTGGAAACCTCCCTACATTTGGGGTCATGATCCCCCAAGAAAGTGGGATCAGAGCAGGTGGCTCAATTAATGACAACTAACCCAAAAAGACCTAAGCAATCTTAATAAAAAAGACCATTGAAGAGAGTTGAGGCTTCTCTTTCCAAGAGAAGAATCATTCAAGTGAATGCACTTCAAGGAATTCATTGGGAAGGGAATTTTTGTGGAAGGTGTTTGAGGGGTAAACTGCAGGAAGTGATCTAGTACTGTTTCCCATGCTGAAAGATCTTACTGCAGAGTGCAGAGTTGGTACTGAGTCATTGGACTAGTACTTTGTTGTTTGCTCCACCTAGTCCTAGCCAAGGAAACCAGGAACAGGCTCCGGGGGCTCTAAGAAGTCACTGTTTGAGCACTCTCCATGAGTTGGTGGGGAGGAACGGCCTCCCAACATTGTTGTCATCCAGCTTTAAGAACAGGTTCTACTATATTTTAATTTATGTGTTCAAGTTTATATCTGTGTATGAACAAATAATGAAAGATTTATATGTTACATAGTGAACTATTAAGCTTGAAATATCTTAGTTGTTTTAGATGTTGAATCCATTCTTTGATGAAAAATAACCCTACTTGTGTTTTTTCCCATCTGGAGTAAACCAGATCGTACTCTAGCATAGGTAGTGTGTTTAAATGAATGAAGTATGATAGGAATATGAAATGAATAGAGTACTTATGTTTTTCAGAGTATTGAAATGTTTTCTTTCAGTTAATAGTTGTTTTTCGAGAAAGAATAATAATCTGTTTCATAGTGTTGTTGTTAGAACTAGATTGTGAATTTAGAATATTAGAAAAAGAACATAATCATATTATTTTAATAATAGCAGTATATTTAAGTATGTAATTCATTCTTTTACACAGTATCTTCTTGTATAAACTATACATCTACACTAAGAACAGAAGGAATAGAAATAACAGTTGAATGCTTATTACTTATGTTAAGTAAAGATGCAAATATAGTTCTTTTAGTTTATTTCTTTTCCTACTAATGAAAGCTATTTTACCTGCACCTACTTAAACTCTAAGTAAGGATAGGTAACCTAATTAAATTCTGAAGATAAACTAAATTGAGATAAGGAATATCATAATTAAGAACTTAATAACCCTTATCTTATTATTTCTCTTAGAATTAAAATTATGAACAAACAGTAGTAACCTATGAATAAATTATTATTAATAAAGAACTGTCCTTACACACTTACAGACAAATTAGATGTAAGGAGTATTGATAGGACGAAAGTTCTTATTTCTTTCACCAAGCTTACAAAAATAATCTTATTAAATAAACTTAATTATTATAGACTGCTCTCGATCTTGTTTATTAATATATATCAATGCAAACATAAACTTAAGGGAATACATTATTCACAGATAATAATAATATTAATACAATTAATAGTATTATTAACAATAAACAGTATTGTTTATAAATTAGTAATTCTTTTAAACAAACTGAAGAAGTCTTATGACAATAATCGAATTAACAAAATAACAATACAGAAATTATTATTGTAAAAGTTAAATGGGTAAAAACCCTAGCTCATATTTCTGAGCATAATCTATCTATATTCTCATATACTTTAGTAACCTAGGATAACCATAAGAATAGTTCTTCTTAATCATTAAAGAACCAACTACAATTATACACAGAAATGAAATACATTACTGAACAATATATATATATAATGTACTTCTAAAAGAAACTGTGTATTATTATTTTACTAACACGGTGTACCTGTAAAAACTAAAGACAGGGTTAAAACCCTTATAATTATTACAATTAACAAAAGCATTGAAGTAATAAACCAAATTTATTTAATTATGTAACCATTAAATAACCAGGTTAATATAATTTACTCACGATCCTTTAAGGACAAATAAAAAGACTGTAATTATTATAAACTGGAATAATCTATTTCAAAACGAGGGTTTCCACAGGATAAACCCTAAATTCATAATTCTAAATAAAAACAAGCAAGAATTAAATTACGACTGTAAGTATCCGTCTTAAAGCTTAATTTATAAACCCTTGAAGAGTATTTTAAACATAGTACAAAAACTTGACTTATAGTCAAGAAGGGTAAAAACCCTGAATTTTACACAGAGTATAATATATACAACTGATAACCAAACAAGTTGAAGACAGAACTGTCTTTACAAGAGCTATTATTTTAACCATGCCGTAAAGCCAAACAACAAACTTTTTAGAGTGCCCAGTTAAACCGAGTCTACCCATAGACTAGCGAGGGTTTGATTCTAGGTAATACAACAACAACCTATAAAAACAGACAACATAACTCATGGCGAGTTGAGGGAGGGTTTCCAAAAACCCTGGGTGATTCCATTGACCACCCTGATACAAGTAGGGTGAAAACCCAACACATGAACCACAAGGCTTACCCGAATCAAACCACGAGCCACGGCATTCGTTGGTGAACTGTTTATTTTCTTCACCATGAAAGTATTCAATGGCGAGCACCTGCAAGCAATGTAAAATACCTATGTCAGTTAAAAAATACCTATTTAAACCACGGTAACAGCAAAACATTTACAACAAAGAAAATGAACTCTAAGTTTATTATTTACCTGTCAATAAAAACGATGAACAGCCTCATCGAAGCACTGTCACCTGCAAGCTTATACATTAAAGACTCAAACAGCCTGCAAGGTAAAAACATCACGCAATGGCGAGCCACGAGGACAGCAAAGAAGACTAGAGCAGGCCGTAAGCCACAAGGATGATGGAAGGAGAATTTCACTGACAGCAGGTCAATGGAGACAACTATCCCCACAAGTTGTAGAGTGAGAACCTAGCCACTTAGAATGGCTTTTAAAACCACGCACTGGTGACAAAAACAGCACTGAACCAAGACACAAGACAACCGGAGCAAGGAGGACCGACAACCGCCATGGAAGCCAGACAGAGCAGCCTTGAGGGCTAGCGCAAACTGCGGGATGGAAATGATAAGGGTTAGGTTACGGTAGTGTTTTATATCTCCCATGCTTGGTCAGGAGACGACCACGTGGTCAGCAAATCAAACCATGCAAATGGGTTGTTCTCTATAGTGCCTGTGTAAAACAAAATCCAATTATTAAATCATTAGAACAAGGTTTAACTATGATATCAACCAAATAATTGCCATGCAAATCGTTATTTCTATTCACCATATCATATGCTAGTGTAGTGACAAGAATATCAACATTATGGTTACGTTGACCTATCAAGGAGCGTCCCTTTTAAACCTTAGTTAAAGCCCGAAAATCATTCATGCATAAGACTCATTCCACTATAAACCTTATGTTATTATATTACAATATCACAATTGCGATTTGAATGGTTGCATTTCTTTCCTCTAACATTGTTTTTATTATAAGATAGAAATCAAATAATTCGTGTCTTAGTTATAGATAAATATTAATGTTTTAGGTCTTTACTATATATAAGAGATCAAATGTTTTATGGGAGAGCTCATGCTAATCACCCATCAACCATAGTTTTCTTTTGTACAAGATTTTAGTTTATACATGGAAATCTCTTATACAAGGACTTCACAAGTTATAGTTTTAATAAATGGCATAATGTAATAGTTGAGAGGATTATAAACTCTAATTTAAATACGTTTATAGTCATGAACCATTTATAGACTGAATATCTATCAAACAAATAGATTATGCATGTCTATAAGACTTATATAAACTAATAACTCAAATGGTAACAGAACTTTGAAGTGGTACAAAACTTATTGTAAGAACACTATTATGAAATTCTGTTACACAGTTCATAGTGACAATACTTCGATGGATTGTGGTTACGACTCAAACTGGAAGTTACTAAAGATTCACCAGGTCAATTGGGTGGTAAAGTAGTTATAGAACTAAACAAGATAACTAGAATAGGAATGATCCTATTGAATCCAGAAATTACTAGAACCATAGGGCTCGACATGAAAATAAAATATAGGCAAACCATGATCTCATGTAGGAAGGCATTATGGTTTTCAGTTTGCACAATCGAACTTATACTGTCCAAAGGATAACAGGTTGTAAGTTATCTCGCATAAGTGGAATGTGGGACAGTCGTTACACATATAAGAAAATGTATTATTATATAAATACTGACAAAACAATCATTATATCAATACAAATTACTTAGGCTAAAGTAGAAGTACTTGTATCTGAGATTCTAATTCTTAGAGTCGCAAACATATTCTTTTGTCGCTACTTACTTCTGAACTTTATTTACAAGAAAAACTGAAGGAATCCAAATGGTTTTACCTTACAGAAGTTGTTTAGAGTTTAGCAGCTTAATTACTAAGCTTTTTAATTGCAAATAAAACATTGTTGATACTTTAAAGAACTTTTAATACGTACTTGTTCGATCATATCTGTAAACCTATAAGAACCAATATCCATCTGCATTAGCACGATTGCTAAGTAAGCCCCGGATTCAAAAGTTAAATTCCACCTACTTGACATGAAAAGACTCATCAGTAGACTGAAGTAAAATAGCATGTAAGAAGACTTTATTCTTGTTACAAAAAAATGAACTGTTGAGTAAATATAATTAAGATTTAATGAAACCGTTTACTTGACTGTTTCCTTATTTGCAAACCGTTAGCTATTAGTAGACCGTGGGTTTTAGCATTTATTGTTATCTCAAAATTTTAATTTTTTGTGAAAATTTGGGATTTTGACATGTGATATCAGAGCCCAAGGTTCAAACACTAGGACTTGATGAAGCCCAACTAGCTTTCATAAAACAGTAAATTAAATTATTATGCTGACGTATTTTTTTTTAAATGTTATTCAACAGAGAATTGTTTTTCTGAAGTTTAACAAGCAGGTATGGAAAGGCTGGAAGAGTATGCAGAGGAGGAGTCTCCAGTTACTGAAACAGTAAATTTACCAAGATATCCTATACCAGAGGATTTAACTACCAATTCCTCAGTGTTGTTACAAACTGTAAAAGACTTAAAAACTGAAATGGATTCTGTAAAGCAAGAGAATGAAAGGATTCTGAGGGCTCAAGAAGAGCTGAATCAGATCCTAATTGAAAAGTTTCAAACTGAGGGTAGGGGTAGAAGGTCAGAATCTGAAGATGTCAGTCATCAACAAAAATCTAAAAAGATTAAACATACAAAAACTGAAAAGTTCGTCTTCTGAAGTGTTTGGTGAACAACAAAATAACCATACTACTAGTGACAGTAGTGATGATAATCTGTACACTAAAAAGAGAAAATACAAACCTTATGAGGAAATTTTCGAGGAATTCAAAAAGATAAAACCACCAACCTTTAATGGAGAGACTGAGAAGGGGGAGGAAGCTGAATCCTGGTTATCTGGGATGAAGAAGTACTTCCAAATATATAATTATTCTAACCAGTTAAAGGCTAGAATAGCTATATATGACCTCTCAGGAAAGGCTGACATTTGGTGGCAGGACTTGAAGAGAGTTAAGGGTATAAAAGAGAAAGAATTTAACTCGAGTACCTTTAAGAGGTATTTCAAAAATAAATTCATGTCTGAGCAGTATTATGAGGAGAAAGCTAAAGAGTTTTATGAACTGAAGTTAGGTTCAATGACAATGAAGGATCTGAACAGTAAGTTCTTAAGTCTACTTAGGTATGTACCCTACCTTGTAGATGAGAAACCAAAGATACAGCGATTCCTTAGTTGTCTACCTTATCATATTAAAGATAGAATTGAATATGATAACCCAAAGACCTTGGAGGAAGCTATGAAAAAGGCTAACTTTTGTTTTGAGCAAAATTGGAAGAAAGAAAGCTTGGCCAACTGGAAGGCTAAGAAAAATAATAATCAGTTTGAACAAAAGAAGAAGGATTTTGTGCCTAACAGAAACTTTAAGAACAATAAGGCAAAAAATTATTCCAATAACAAGAATTTCCAAAGAAATAGGAATAATACACCCAACAACCAGAATAATTCTAAAGGTAAGGAAACTGCAAATAATCATGGAAACTTTACCAAGAACTTTGAGCGTAAAGAGTCTGTCAAGTGTTGGGAGTGTAATGGCCCACACTATGCTTCAGGCTGTCCAAACCGAAAGAATATTGTTAGCAATATTCATACTATATAGGAGGAGATGACCATTGGAGAACTAGCAAGGAGAGTGCCTAGAATCAACGCAGCCTTGGAGAACCAACAAGCTGAATATCAGACTTCCATGGTGGAAGTAGAAGGTATGATAAACTTAGACCCCTGTAACTATTTTGATTGATCCAGGAGCTAGTCTCAATTATATTGCACCTCAGATAGTAGAAAAATGTAAGTTATATGTTGATAAGTTTGAGAATTCATGGTTAGTTCAGTTAGCCACTGGTGCTAAAAGAAAAGTAACTTGTTTTGTGAAAGAATGTGCATTAGTTATGGATAAATTTGAAACTATGGTTAAACTTAATGTTTTGTCACTTGGTTCTTATGATTTGCTTATTGGTATGGACTGGTTAGAACAACATAGAGTAATTCTAAACTATTATGATAAAACTTTCACATGTTTAAACAGTGATGAAAAACCAGTAAGTGTTAAAGGAATTCCTAGAAAAACTATTGTAAGGCAGATTTCTACTTTACAACTTAAAAGAGCTGTTAGAAATGGATGTAAAGCTTACGCAGTAAAAATTACTGATGAGGAAAGTGAAATTAAAACAGATAAGTTAAAAGTGGAAGACATCCCAGTCTTAAAAGAATATGTTGATGTATTCCAAGAAGAAATTTTGGGATTACCTCCGAAAAGGGAATTGGATTTCACCATTGAGCTGGTACCAGGTGCAGTACCTAGCTCAAAGGCCCCTTATCGAATGAACAAATTGGAACTTAGTGAATTAAAATCGCAATTAAAAGAGTTAATTGATAAAAGGTATATTCGACCAAGTGTGTCTCCTTGGGGGGGCACCTGTCATCTTCGTCAAGAAGAAGGACGGAACTATGCGACTTTGCATAGATTACCGTCAGTTAAACAAGATGACCATCAAAAATTGATATCCGTTGCCCCGCATAGATGATTTCTTTGATCAACTACGTGGAGCCACGGTGTTTTCGAAAATAGATTTAAGGTCCGGATATCATCAAGTGAGGATTAAATATGAAGACATCTTTAAGACAGCTTTCAGAACAAGATATGGTCATTACAAATTTGTCGTAATTCCATTCGGGTTTACTAATGCCCCAGCTATATTCATGTGTTTAATGAACAACGTAATGCATAAGTATTTAGATAATTTTGTGGTCGTTTTTATCAATGACATTCTAATCTATTCAAAAACTGAAGAAGAACATAAAGAACATCTAAAAATTGTTTTGCAACAGTTGCGAGAACATCAACTCCTTGCAAAGTTTAGTAAGTGTGATTTATTCAAGGATAAGATTCAGCATTTAGGTCACATAGTGACCAAGGAAGGAATTTTTGTAGATCCTGAAAAGATACGGGTAATTGAATATTGGCCGGTTCCTAAGGATGTGACGGATGTTAGATCTTTTATGGGAATTACTGGTTACTACCTGAGGTTCATTGAAGGTTTTTTGAGGATAGAAAATCTAATAACTTCCTTGCAGAAGAAAGGAAATAAGTTTGACTGGAATCAGAAATGTGAAAAAAGCTTTAAAAAGTTAAAAAAGTTATTAACCAGTGCACCTATTTTAAGAATAGTAGATCAAAATGCTAAAGATATTGTTGTTGATCGAAAGGTCAAAACACTGAAGATGTTGCTGATCGAAAGGTCAAAGTGTTGAAGATGTTGCTACTAATTGAAAGGTCTAAGTGTTAAAGATGTTGTTGTTTGAAAGGTCAAAGTGCTGAAGATGTTGCTGAAGATGTTGTTGAAGGTGTTGCTGATCAAAAGGTCAAATTGTTGAAGATGTTACAAATCAAAAGGTCACAAGATGTTGATGCTGATCAAAGAGTTGTTTTCGTTGAAAATTGAAGAGGAAGACTATATGATGTTGAAAATATTCCAATGATTTATAGATGTGTTACCCTGATGATGTTGATGATGTCCTCTCCTACTATTGTTGTTTTTGTTGTAGAATACCCTTCTCGTTAAGGGGGAGTGTTGAAATATTGTAACTTTGAAGAATATTCTATATGTATCTTTTGTGGTCCCCGATGGTCCTACCGGGAGAACCACTTGTATTATCTTGTACCTCGATGCTTCTAATCGGAAGAACGAATAAGAGTCATGAGGTTGTCCCCTCTATTT
This sequence comes from Pseudotsuga menziesii, assembly GCA_001517045.1. Classification (NCBI taxonomy): domain Eukaryota; kingdom Viridiplantae; phylum Streptophyta; class Pinopsida; order Pinales; family Pinaceae; genus Pseudotsuga; species Pseudotsuga menziesii. Next base: position 457,187 of record LPNX010868938.1, on the reverse strand, counting down.
GTAAAGGTGGGTCATTAGCACCCCAGTGTGGTTACTTGAGCCTACATGTGGAACTCGAGCCTACATGATTAACTCGAGCCTACATGTCGGATGAGTTAATTCAAGTGAACAGATGAATATAAATAGAGGTGTGGTGCTCATCATTTGATACACACACTCTCACTTGTGTAGTGCATTAGTGGAGAATAGAATTAGCTGGAGAAGGAGGAGGATTAGGCTTTGATCTCCTTGTTGGTTTTATCTTTTATCTTTTTTGGGGCATCTATATTGAGGAAAATTTTGCTGGGTTTTTCCCTTTAGGGATTTCCCAGGATAAATCTTTGTGTTCCTTTTATATGGTTGTGCTTGTCTATCTTTCAGTGATCCTGTTTATATGCTTTTGTTATGAAAAATGAAATGAAATACTGATGTCTTAGCTAAGCATATGAAAATTTAACATGGTATCAGAGCCACCCTAAAAAGAAGACATTGTGCAGCTACAGAATCTAGGGCTTCTTACTTTTTGGTTCTCTCTCCACAATCGATCAACAAAAGAAGGCTAGGCTGACTCTCCATTGAAGGGCGCATCTTTCTGTCGAAGCGGAATTCGATTCCGAGCATTTTCAGTTTTCCGTGTGGGAAATTAGGGCTTCTTGCAGAAGAAGAATTTTTGAGTGAGCCCAGCATAGGATTTCTCTCCTCATCAAAATAGAAGTTTAGAGACCTAGATCAAGATTTTTGGTTGGGTGAAAATCCAGGAAAGTAAAACCCTAGTTTGACCAGGAGCTAGAAAAACCCTAAATACTAAAACTGCTAAGTTTTGGTATATTCGCTATATCCCAATATTGGAGAAATTTCAAGAGCTGAAAACTATAGAGACCGAATATAAAATCTTGATAAACACTGCATCCAAAATTCATCCTCAGATTCGCTACATTCTATGAGATATGATCCCTCCAAGTTAGGGTACCAACCTCTTCCAGAATTCATCCCTAAACAGGACACCTAGGGAAAATTGCTATATCCTGGGCTACAGAGGTACAAATAGAATTCTTGAAGATGTTCCAGAAAGAGAACAGAATTTAATTTTTGTGGTCCAAATTTCAGAGCCTGAAGATGAACCAGTACCACGTGCCATGCCGTACAACTTCACTATTCTGAACAATCCTGTAACAGGTCACCTTGGGAACATGATCATAAATCCAAATTGGTGAAACAAACTCTGATATAACCTATGTTTTTGGATCAGGGACATGTGAGGTTACCTCAGTGCAAAATTTCAGACACAGAGGAGTAGTAATTTCAGAGATATCACAGAAACAGTAACAGACATTTCTACAGAAGAAATTGGAAAAATAGGGCTTCCTGTTCCAGGAGCTTCCCTCCACTATTTTCAGAAAAAGAGTACATTGGACAGCTCCATTTGAAGAGATCTATCTTTATATCCAATAAAATCTGAAAGATTTCAAGTTTTGAAAATTAGGGTTTCTCTGAAAAACCCTAGATCAGCCAGCTCCGGAAGCAGGACGGACACCTCAAATCGGTAAGATCTAATCTTTTGCTATTTGCATTTGAGGTTCTCATTTCAAAGTGATCTATCACATCAACTTGATGATAATATTTGTGAAGTTGAAAACTTCCAAGCATGAAAGTATTTGATCTCTCTGAAGAAAATGAATTGGACACCTACATGAGTAGAGAGGTTCCAGTTCTAGAGGGAGATGAGCCTCAAAGCCTTACACAAGAAGAACGTGATCATTGCCAATAAGATCACTGTTGATTCAATCACAGATCAACTTGTACCACAAGTGTATTTCCTAAAGACAATGAAGATGTTTGATTTCTTGATCAAGCTATTTGAAGATAAGAACATAATTCAGAAGATGGATTTGAGAAAACAGTTGAAGAATGTGAAGATCCAGAATGCATAACATCTTGAAGCAGTAGAAGAAGAAGCAGAGAATGCAGAAGTGGTGATAGCCACCTTGAATGGACTCCCATGATCATGGGATTCATTCATGCGAGAAA